>CM055903.1:571910-636889 GCA_029582155.1 Panopea generosa | reverse complement strand
CTCGCTCTTTACATATTTAAATGGTGACATCAGGAGCCACTGCCTGGAACAGCGCTTGGGGTTCAACAAACTTCGCTCTTTTACATGTTTTAATGGTGACAACAGGAGCCACTGCCTGGAACAGCACTTGGGGTTCACCAAACCTCGCTTTTTTCCATAGTTAAGTGGTGACAACAGGAGCCACTGTCTGGAACAGCACTTGGGATTCATCAAACCTCGCTCTTTTACATATTTAAATAATGACAACAGGAGTCACTGCCTGGAACAGCAAATCGGGTTCACCAAACCTCGCTCCTGTACATATTTAAATGGTGACAACAGGAGCCACTGCCTGGAACAGCACTTGTAGTTCACCAAACTTCGCTTTTTTACATAGTTAAATGGTAACAACAAGAGCCTCTGCCTGGAACAGCACTTGGGGTTCACCAAACCTCGCATTTTTACATATTTAAATGGTGACAACAGTAGCCACTGCCTGGAACAGCACTTGGGGTTCACCAAACCTCGCATGTTTACATATTTAAATGGTGACAACAGGAGCCATTGCCTGGAACAGCACTTGGGGTTCACCGATTCTCGCTCTTTTACATATATAAATGGTAACAACAGGAATCACTGCCTGGAACAGAACTTGGGGTTCACCAAACTTCGCTCTTTTACATATTTAAATGGTGACAACAGGAGCAACTGCTTGGAACTGCACTTGGGGTTCACCAAACCTCGCATGATTACATATTTAAATGGTGACAACAGTAGCCATTGCCTGAAACAGCACTTGGGGTTCACCAATTATCGCTCTTTTACATATATAAATGGTGACAACAGGAGTCACTGTCTGGAACAGATCTTCGGGTTCACCAAACCTCGCTCTTTTACATATTTAAATGGTTACAACAGGAGCCACTGCCTGGAACTGCACTTGGGGTTCACCAATTCTTGCTCTTTTACATATTTTAATGGTGACAACATGAGTCATTGCCTGGAACAGCACTTGGGGTTCACCAAAGCTCGCTCTTTTACATATTTTAATGGTGACAACAGGAGCCACTACCTTGAACAGCACTTGGGGTTCACCAAACCTCGCTCTTTTGCATAGTTAAATGGTGACAACAGGAGCCACTGCCTAGAACAGCACTTGGGGTTCACGAAACCTCGCTCTTTTACATATTTAAATGGTGACAACAGTAGCCACTGCCTGAAACAGCACTTGGGGTTCACGAAACCTCGCTCTTTTACATATTTAAATGGTGACAACAGTAGCCACTGCCTAGAACAGCACTTGGGGTTCACCAAACCTCGCTCTTGTACATATTTAAATGGTGACAACAGGAGCCACTGCCTGGAGCAGCACTTGGAGTTCACCAAACCTTGCTCTTTTTCATAGTTAAATGGTGACAACAGGAGCCACTGCCTGGAACAGCACTTGGGGTTCACCGATTCTCGCTCTTTTACATATTTAAATGGTGACAACAGGAGCCACTGCCTGGAACAGCTTTTAGGGTTCACCAAACCTCGCTCGTTTACATGGTTAAATGGTCGCAACAGGAGCCACTGTCTTAAACAGCACTTGTGGTTCACCAAACTTCGTTCTTTTACATATTTAAATGGCGACAACAGGAGCCACTGCCTGGAACAGCACTTGGGGTTCACCAAACTTCGCTCTTTCACTGTCGACGACATCAGTATAAATAAAAGTATTTCTATATTTCCATTTTAAGTAATACGGCAAAATGCACATCGTTTATTATAAATAAAATACTAAACTGAACGAAACGGCTAACCAGCAACGTTTGTATTTTCAATATATATTCTTCAGAATATTGAGTAGCGTTACCAAAATTTGCAGATAAGTAATACGACATTAACAGACATTAATTATAGCTTTAATGTTCTTGCCTATTGAAGTCCAAATTTCAAGGACATTTCTTTGATATTTAATGAGAAAATACATAAAAGGTCAGGCACATAAACGGTCAGGTGGCGGGTAAGCCGTTTCATTCAGTATACATACGTAGCCAACATTAAATATAATTATAACAATTGATGGTGCTATCATGACAAAACTATCTGATAATAAAACTATTTCGTAAGTTTACAAGTTGTTACTTCAGGATTTTAAACTAAAACGTTTTTTTAGAAACTCGCCTTTTATCTTTTTAATGACTGAAAGCATAAGAATAAAGATAAACATTAAATCATATAGTAGTAATGTTGTTTTTCTTTAGAAATGTAAGATTCATAGTAAAACATATTTTGATTGTCTGATTTTGTTTTATGCTGTTTTTATAAAATGTTGTCCAATGTCCGAATAAGTGCCTAAATAAACATAATAAACATTCTATTTAACGAAAGCTAGTGTGTGTGTGTGTGTGTGTGTGTGTGTGTGTGTGTGTGTGTGTTTGTGTGTGCTTGCGCGCGCATTTGTGCGTGCGTTTTTGAGTGTGTGCGTGCTTGCGTACGTAGCTTAACAAATTTTTTCACTATTTTTTTCTCCACAATTTATTTTATAAATAGCCAAAGGTTTAGCCAAATCATAACATAATGACACTAATGACTTCGATATCCTAAGACGCTGATCCAGAACTATTAAAAATGAATGTGTCTCCAGCCACGTGAGTTTTTCGCCAGCCACATGAGTTTTCTGTATCGACCATAACCAATTGTCTAAATAAATGTCAAGTTCCCTTTAAAAAACTTTCTTAATACTTAACAAATTTTGACAAAATTAAGTGCAGATACTCCTAGAAAACGAAAGAATCTCTGGCATTCATGACCTGTTCAAACCTGAAATAATGTTAAGAGGTTATATGCAGCGTTTACTGGAGATAAATTACTTAACAGGTATAGAGCAAAAGGTGTAGAGCAGAGGATCGTGAGATCGATCCGCCGTCACGGCTATGACTGATGTCCTTGAGAAAGACACTTTATCAGTATATGCTAAGTACTGGTTCTATCCAGGAAAACTGCGAGCGTGATTGTCTATGTACAGTAATTTTTAATAACTTGTCACAATCGAAGTAAAGTAAAGCTATTTAAACATATATTATCATTGAGAACAATTATGTATTTATTCATATTGATCTGTGACAAATATAATTATGTTACAGTAACAATATATGATTGAACATTTACTCTTGGGATTCAATATAATGTGTTGGTAATATATTTGTCGTGTTCAAGAAAAGATTGTGTCAATGCACTGTTGTTGTTGTTTTTTTTGTTGTTGTTTTGTTTTGCTTTTTAATTTTGTCATACTCTATTTTGTATAATTGGATTGCATATTTTTGTTTTTGTTGATAAAATTATGCTTTTGTTATATAACTATTGACCGAACAGCTATGAAGTTGCTTACTATAAATATTGAGAAAATTGGCAATTAATAATTCTACAACCTACTTTTGAACTTTAATCCTATTTTTGGAATAAGTAATATTCTGGAAAATAGAATATTATTCATTTTGGAAATGTGAAACTTAATCCTAAAATAACTAAACTAACACAAACATGTCATATTTCACACTTTGTTGCGGAACATCATGCCGATATCAACAGTTCCAGCAAACAGGGATTTTAACTTAGTTTTATTAATTAGCAGTTTAAAAAATAATAATAGATAGTATCATGTGCAAATTATCAATTACATGCTCATTCTGTTTTGTTTGTGAATGTTTGCAGAATTATATAATTTGGATGTTAATCAAGTTTTTTTCTCTGATATTTACAAAGGGTATAGAATACTTGACGCACTAATGTAACATTGAGCATTTAAGATTGAACGTATTATACAAAAATTGAAATGTATTGCGGTTAAAACTGACTTTGTGTTTTTATTATTATTAACAACTCACTACAGCACTAAGCATTTTGTTTGATATTGAAATTAGCAACAAGTCAACTATAAAAGTATTTAAAATATACTTAAGGATTCTGACCCATCCTTAAATTAAGTCAGTAGTATCAATCGCATTGGAAACGAACACTCAGTTTAATGGTCTCATGAAATGTATTTGATATACAAAGTATGGACCATGAATTGTATAAAACATTTTTCCTTTATAGTTATATATACATATCCATCTATTGAACTATGGTAACAAAAGCTATGCTAAAGCCTCTCTAATCCTGCTAAAGGACAGTATCTTATAAGCGTCATAAATATGTTTAAACTAGTATTATTACAAAACAAGGACTGTGTTTTTGCTCCATGAAATTCAATTAAAATACATAAAATAAATAATTGATTTTTAAATTTACTGTTATTCATGAAACATTACACTTCTATTTTTTCTAATAATTTTCCTATGTCATTACCGCAGTTTAATTACGAATGAAAATGCAACATAAAAAAGAAGCAAAAAATAACTTTCACACACGTCATAATTCACAGAATTTCTATGATACTGTTATTTATGAATTATTGCAAAGTTTGAAAAAAAAATCTCTTTTTTCGTAATCTAATATCTTTTTAATTAATGCTCTTGTAAAGGATTGATATTAATATAAAAAGTAATGAAATCATTTTTTTTTGTTAGAAAAAAAGTAACAAACGATTAAAAGCCATTTTGCATTCTTAATAAACTGACACAACTGAACAATAAAAGGACTTTCTTGATTAAAAGCAAAACTCAATTATTAAGTTTACCTTTATTGTGTAAAAAGTCCTTCCGACTTAAAAAAAAGTCACGCTCGAGATTTACCTTAATCACCATGGCTCAGAGCTTTACAAAGCGTAAAACATTTTAATTTTGATAGTGAAAACGTTGACATTGAAAATATGTAGAACAATTAACGTTATATTTTAAACTTTATTATCATTATCACTAAATATGTTTTTTATAATAGAATGTAAATGTATTTTATCAAATACAGAACTCGTAATGAGATTAGTAATTGTACAGAAAGTTGGACTTACAACCCATGATAAACTGAACAACATAAACGAATATATTATAGCAAATTTATGTATATTTCAAGTTCGAAGTAATAGTATGTTCGTAAATACCACACGTGTAAACAATTAAGTTACTTTAATAATGAGTTAATTTACAAAATAATTGTATTTGTAAATAATTGCCATCTTTTGGAACGATAAATAACGAAAATATATAATGTTCCACATCTTCAAATTCACCACCACAGACACATTTGAGATTATTTCTTAAGTGCTTAACATGTCGATCAACTTTTAAATTACTGTCGTTATTTCTTAATCGATTGTGTTGAATTGTGAAATAGTGTTATCCGAATAAAAATAACGTTGGAACTGTTGAAAGTTTAACACGATCTGTACGTTTGCTTGTAAAGGAAAAGATAAATGTAGATTTTCGAATAGTCATATAAAATTCATTCCAAATGTTTTAGTGATGAGGGAATAATTGAGCATGGGTATATATCGGTTCGTCTAATTAATGTCACAAAGCCAGAATGTTTTCTTAGATTATATAGACTTGACTCGGATATAGTTGTAGGAAACGGTTTTCCAAATAGCATGGTAAGTCTTCTCGGTTTTGTTTACAAACCAGAAGTAGTGTTTGTATTTCTTTATATTCCAAAGAAACCCAAACGAATTTTAATTACGCTAAGATATGTATATTTAGTTAGATGTTTTGCGTTTCAGTTTGGAATTTCATCATTTTCATTGAACCGTGTATTTTGGATGCTGAAGATACAATATTGGAAATGAATGAATTAGTGTCGAGAAACGTCATGGATAGTGTTACTTCTGGAGGTTATTGAATATCAATGAATGTTAATTGTGTTTTAAAATGTATTGTGCCTATCTTCATTATAGTTAGTTACAATACTGTTTCCGCTGAAAATACTGTACGAAATATCGTTGGCAAACCATCCTGTTACACTTAGTTAAGAGTCGGCAATATCATTTTCAGCAACTGAAAAGAAAAATAGCCCTAAATCGGAACCTTCGGGCACATCAGCATATTGTTTTTTAGTTTAAAACATAAAATTCACATACCACATAAATTCACTGGAGTTTAAAATGCAATAATTTAAATGATTGCTTGTTTTAAGAATAATATACGATACATATCAAATAAGTACGTAAAAGGCAAACGAAAACTACAAATAAACTATAAATTACAAATCCAGACCTACTGTCATATATCAGCTTTATCCGGTTCAGGTGTAGAGAAAATTTGTCGATGAAAATCTATCAGCAGGTTTAACAAAGACATCGCGCTTTAGATTGACTTGTGTGACAATGAAACATGATGCTTTTTTCAGAAATATTTTCGTTGTTATCTTGCAGTTTGAAATTGAGAATTTGATACTTTGGATTTTGGAAAAAATAATAATATCGTCGTATGAATGGAACAGAATAACAGTCAAAAAAGGCATGCGGGAGCACTGTTGGTTCAGGCCAAAATAATAGATAATCCAAGAGTATATCACACACTTTTCAATTGAGTGAACCTTTCTGCAACTATTATATTCATTTCTGAATCAAACGTCAAGTCCAAATAAAGGTATTGGAATCACTGGTTTATTTATTAATGCGGAAAGCCGGTTGAAAATGGCGACCAAATGTAAACACTTTATTGCGGAATATTCCAACCTTTGCTTTGTGTTGGGTAATAAGCATTGAAATCCCTACACTATCTACTATTGTAATGGTTAATTGTTAAAATTATTTAATTATATAAGAAAAATGAATATTGACCCAAAGCAGAAGGTAAATAGTCAGAAGTCATTTTCCGAGGATACATAGTTTTTAACCATTGGCCATCTTAAAGGTAGATAGTTGTTTTATCATATGAGTAACAATAAAATACTAAATCAAGAAGTATTATAACATACCAATGTATTAGAAGTTTTTCCCCAACTTAATTCATACTTTCAATTCGTGAAAGCATTTTTGAAACAACGTGTTTCGTATCTTTTGTATGTCTATTCTCCACTAACAAATTAAAAAATATGACCTACAAAGTTAACGATGAATAACCTCTGTCTATTCTTTGAATTTAAATATTTTCAACTATTTAGAGTGCAAAGTCACCAGTATTTAGCTACATTAAGATCATTATACTATACAGCATCATCAGTGAGTGCTATTGAAAGTTTCATTAATCATGATTTTTTAATAAAATCTAAACCTTAGCAAAACTTAAGCCATTTTCATTCATTAAACTATTACAATAATTTATATAGGTAAACAATATAACTTCTGCGTAGAAATTCCAAGTGTGGAATCTAATAACCGTGTGTTAGTATGATAAAAGACGTCAAATGGACAAATCATGTTATAAACATTTCAAAATCTGCGTCAAAAAAACGATAAATATGTGTTGTCCTAAATACTAACTTGAATGAAAATCTCAAAGTAGGATTTAAATTACGTAAATCTTACCGATTTTGAAATATTTATCTTTGGTTAAGAAAAAACGCACTGTACGTTGCAACAGGATTAACTCAATCGGTATCCGCTGAATGTTTACATAATGAATGAGGATTAAAATATATTTCGTATCAAACTTCATGACCATTAACAACAATACTCTTTCAACAGCTGATTTGTTCCCTCACTATGCAAATAGAAGAATAACATATGGTTTAATACATAAAAGCGAGCTTATAACTTAGAACTTAGAACTGAAATTATAACAAGTTTTGTATACCTTTTTAAAATGTTAAAATTTAATATCACGAAGTTAATTAGATAACACTTTTTTAAGTCTGACTCTTTGTTAGCTGAATTTAAGTTCTCCATGAGAAAATCAAATAATACTTTAATACTCAACAATTTTTATTATAGCAAAAGGAAAGTTTCAGTTATGCTAGCAAGATTCAGAAATAATTGCAACAATTTACAAGCACTTGTTCCGTAACCATAGCAGTATCTTCATTGTGGGTAAATTGAAGATATTGAACATTTTGTCATTTCAAATGCACCATTTATAAAAAAAACAACTAGAAATAAATATGTTTAAGCTCATCAAGACCATTTCATTTCCAAGTAAGAAACGTCTTCTATGTACCGATGAAGCATGATCATATGATAGAAATATTATTGCCAAAGCTATACTTGAGTTTATAAAATATGTGTTAACACAATAAAGATTAGGTAAGCATAGCTATTGACCGATATTTATAGTCGGCATTATATATAACACAATAAACATTCAATGCATAGCTATTGACCGACAGTTATAGTAAGCATGATATATAACACAACAAACATTAGCTATGCATAGCTATTGACCGACATTTAGATGAATGGGCAAGTTATAAATATAACTCATTTTATAAGTTTTTACATATATCAATGATTCAATCGCAATTGTTACTATACTCAGGCTGTTATGCATAAAAAAATATTAAAACAAATAAGTTATATACATGAAATAAAACTGGGAAAATGATGATTATCGTGACCTTTGGTCTAAAAAGTATTAAAACAAAAGAATTGTAAAAACCTAAGATGCAAAACAGACACTAGTTTGTATAATAAAGAAACGCTAGAACAAACTATATTACCTCAGATCACATTGGTTGTGAATTGGTTGATATTATTTTCAAAGACACAATAAGACAATGATTATTTAGATTCAATATAATATTATGCATGCAGAAGTTAAAACTAGAGGCATATAATTATGTTCATTATTTCCTGTAGTATCAGAAAGCAGCATACACATTATTATTACATGAAGAACATAATAAACACAGACATGAACAACACTTGTCTTACAAAGGATGGTAATAGGTAATACGATTGAAATCCGTTAAATATGCAATATATAATGAAAAATCGGTTCAGATATAACGGACAAACTGATCCTTACCAATATCCTAGCATGTAGCGAAAATGCTTATAAACATACAAACTATAACACAAATCATGTCCATTTTAAACGTTTTGTATATTCTCATGACAAGTATATGATTTGTAATTGCAATATTTGCCCTTGTGAACGTTTCGTTTTCGGTTTTGGTTTCACTTTGTATACCAAGGATTGATTGATTGAACAAATATTTAGCGTAATTTTTATGCCATCGAGGACTAACAAACGAATTACCAAGGAATGTTTATATTGAACTTTATATGGAAGATATAATAATTAATTAATTATTTTTTATATAGATTCGCTTAATTGATTGTGTCACTGTGGTACCACTGAGATGTGTAAACGTATGTATGGACGTCACATTGAAAAAAATATGTTTTTCTAACCTAACATTTCTTTCTTTCTTTACTTTCCGATTTTTTATTTTCATTAAATTTCAATTGTAACTTTTATTTCAACTTAATTTGTACATCATTATTTCATGGCAATTATATGTGCATTACGTAATTTCTAGCAGCCATTAAGTGTCTGACAGAAAATGGTTGAATAATAACGAGCAGTGTTCATTCAATCTAAATTATGTATTTTGTGACGCTCAGGGGCCGATTTCGCCTATTAAATAAAAACTATCCAACAGTCGTTCTCCACATGCAATAAATCTCAACTTCTCTAAATGATTACTTGAAATCAACACACTATTAAATCCCCAAACGCAATACCAGTCATTACACATCTGTATTTATTGGAAAAGGACAATTCGCATCAATATAAGTGAGGTTATAGCATTTTAAAAAATATCGTTGAGAAAAAAATTACTTTTACTGAAGCCAGGGCCAACATCTCTAAGGTTATCAAAAAGTAAGATTATATATACATATATGATGATTAATGCATTGAAGCATATGCAAAACATTAATAATTGTACAAATATATGCATTTATCTACGTGCAAAACAATATTATGTAATCTAATCGTCACAAGTTAAATTAAATGAGTTAAATGTAATGACGTATCATTTGTCCTCTGGCAGGTTCATCATTCATATTACAATTATATTTTTTCTTTTAAGAGTAAGTGTAGTGTACAAGAACCATAAGTCTACCTCGCCTACTTTTTTTAAAATATCTCCCTTTATTTATTTTACTTGTCCTGGGCATAACTCCAAATGTTCTGAATGGAATTAATTCAAACTGCATAAAAAGACAGAGGACATTAAGGGAAGATGCAGTGTCTAAGAACCATAACTCTACCTTTCCATTATCCCATTTTATCACTTTTAGTATACTTGTCATAAAGATTACTCAATACCTATTCAAGGGATTTGGTTCATATTTCACACAATGATAGGTTACATTGAGAAGAAATGCATTATCTAAGAACTATAGCTATACCTTATTAATTCCCTTTATTTTTGTTTATTATGCTTGTCCGGAACATAACTCGAAAAAAGTTCAATGGATTTAGTTGATATTTCACTATAGAAGACATTGATAGGAAGTCAGTGTGCAAAAACCACAACTCTTTATTCTGTCTTTACATAACTATCCTCTTTGTTATTTTATTTTATTATGCCAGTCAGGAACATAACTCAAAAAGTGTTCAAGGGATTTAGTTGATATTTCACACAATGTTAGATAACATTGAGAGGAAATGTACTGTGCAGGAATCATAACTTTATGTTCTATTTTCGCAGAATTATTCACCTTTGTTATTTTCTCTTATTTGGAGCGTACAATGAAAAGTTTTGAAGTGAATGCTTTGAAACTGCATACAGTTATAGAGCATTACAGAAAGTGGACAGTACAAGAATTTGCTTCTGCGGTGGCATTGACCATGTCCTTCATAGCTCTTGTATAACTTAAAACAAGCAAACATTATTTTCTAAAGAACAAAGTACAAAAGCCAACTGTATATTGAAACCTATAGTGATTAACTACCTATTGTTCATCACAAGATTATATGGTAAGACCATCTGTTCAGACAATGAGCCTGATCAGCATATATTTGAGAAATAATTCAAATTTGAAAACATCACTCCAAAACAAAGCTATGTACAATAAAAATCCATAGTTCCAATCAAAAATTACAATTAAATGTTTGAGAAAAGTTTCACACTATAAACTTCAAACCAAACATAATGCATGCAATTTAATGCATGATTTATAATGTATGTGTATGAAACATTGCCTAGTCTCAGCTCAGATGTTATTTTTACCTAGTGTTGAAAGAAACTTTTATTTATAATACAGAAAGTGTTCACATGGTCTACTAATATTAGATTTGGCCGCTCCCTAAAAGGCAAAAATAAATTGTAGAATACACATTTTGATTATTATTTAGAATAGTTGAATTTTGTTCTTTGTTTTATGGAAAATAATGTGTAGAATTTCCATGGTAAAAAAAAGAATTTCACGTAGAACTTTCTTAGGATGTATTTGTTTTAAATGATTGATACTTAATTAATGAGTTTTTATTTTCCATTGATGTTGAAATATAATCTGACAAAACACATAATTGACTGCAATACCTTTGAAAAAATATATATTTCTTAACACTAGGGTTGATATAATAAAAGCTGCCCGGGAAGCCGGATGAGTTGACATTGACAACGGCATGATTTCCCGTAAACTTGTGTTAAATGATTTTTATTTTTCATTGATGTCGCACAACACACGATGGAATCTGCTTAATTATAGAAATGATTGGAATAACATTGAACATATATATTTGCACAATAAACGTGAAATGATTTTATAATTGTCAAGAATTGTGCGGATATTATTATAAAAGCTGTCCGGTAAGCCGGAAGAGTCGACATTAAAGGCGAAATTATAGTTGATGCCTGATTTGAATCGTCGGATAACTCCGGTGATAATTCCGATACTCTCCATGCATAGAGAACATTGTAATCGATTACCCTTGGGTATTCGACGATGCTGGTTTGGATGATTAGTGAACATATCGTCAAACATTCAAGTGAGCTCATAGTGATTATTGCTAGACACATTGTTTCAATCTTCATCTTTATTGTCTTCTGTTTTAATGTGGTTTCACGCAATTTTCAACACATTTCAGGTTATATATGGCGTATCCAGTTTTACTGGTGGAGGAAGACCTCAGAATGAATCTAAATAGAGCCACCACCCTTCCGCAGTTCACTGACAAGCGTTCTCATATAAAGTTTTTTAGAGCGAGCTGGACTCAAACCTGTGACCTTAGCGGTAAGAGGTAAATGATCTTGAGACGGCACCTTAAACCGCTCGGTTACAGAGGACCCTTACACTGTTCTTGCCAAATGTAGGATATGTATACAACTAAATACGTCAAAATCAAACAACATATAAAATGTTATATAACATGCAAATTCAGTTAATTAATAACGATAATGAAATAAAACCTCATCTATAATGGGAAGAAATATTTAACAACCTTGACTGGAAAACCATTCACTGTCTACCTTTCAAAAGTACCATAGACATTAAGATAATTTCAATACAAATACATTATGAGAATTTTACCTACTAACAAGTTTTTGTCTAAATGTAAAATAGTTAATTCAAGTCTATGTGAATTTTGTGAGAGATATCCAGAAACTTTAGAACATTTATTTTGGGATGTCACTATGTAAGAACCTTTTGGACTCAGGTACATAACTTTTGTATTTCAAACAATCAACCTTTCAACATCTGTTTTCAAAATATATCGTTCGGGTTATATAACTCTTCATCAGTTGATTTACTTAACTGTATAATACTACTTGCTAAATATTTCATATTTAGAATAAATACACGAAGACAGTTCCCAGTATTGAAGCATTCATACCATATCTACAAAAAAACAAGCAAATAAAAAAATTATTGCAATAAACAAAAACAAACTTATGTCACTTGAAAATAAATTGGGAAACATGTAAACTATAATAAGGAAAACTATACTGCATACAGCTTCTCATCTTCTCAACTGTAAATTTCTACTTGCCTTATCTTTGCTCTTTCTCTACTATTTTATTTTCTTTTTATATTCACTCTTCAAATATTACTTGTAAGACATTGTATGCATGTTATGTTATCTAAAGGTATAATGTAATGTGTTAAAGATATTATATATCTTGTATTGATACATGAACAGTTTTGTATATCATTGTATTATGTCTTACATGGTTTAAAAGATATTCATCACAAAAAAAAAAAAAAAAAAAAAAAATCAAACAACATCTAAACACATTCGATATATTCGATTTTTTCAACCCGTACCATACTTAAGGGTTGCCATAACATTAGCAAATAATACGTATGTTTACAAATACTCTATCTATTTTTCTCAGTTCATTAATACATGACGTGGTTATGCATATAGTATATCGTATCGTGGTTCTAATAAATGTGATAGGGACAAAGATATATATCTTTTTAAATGAGATTTCATATTTATTCTGATGATAACACTATTTCTGGAGAATCGATCTTTTGTGTAATTAAAACTATAAAAATCATATCAATATATTTATTACGAAATCGCATAGATATACTCGACAAACAACAATTTAGACAAAGGGTTATAGGGTGAAGTGGTATATAAAATGTAAATATATAAGTATGCCATTCAACAAATAGCAGAAATTAGAATTGCAAATGAACATAACTACAAAAGATGTTCAGAAACACTACAAATAACAAATAATAGTTTAAGTATTGCAGGTTTAAGCTCTGCTGTTATAGCACATGTATAAAAAGCGAAAAAAACAACCTTTGGTATAATAGCGTAAACGTGAATCGAAAATTATTGATTTTCGCGAACGACGTAATGGTGAGCACAAACTGTAGCTTTTGCGCTGCTTCAAATCAATATTTTAAATAAATAAAGCAATTTCACTACATTTCTAAAGTATTTCAGTTATACTTTTATTAATATAAATATTTCCGAATCGAACGTCAAGTTGAAATCGTGGTACTAAGGCCACACTTTCAATTTTCCTCTGCATTTAACCCCCCAAAAATGGCAATAAAAATAGATTTATCGTAACTGTTTTTTTATCTTTTGTTATTTTTATTGACAAATTGTCGCAGTTTTAAGAGTTCGACTGTGCGATCACAAAAAGGTAATCATGTTAAATCTACATTAACATAAAAAGTGATGTTCTCGGATAAAAGTGCATTACCAAGTACGCAAAGTTCATATGTTGGAACTGATGTTCTCGGACCATAAGTGTATTATTTGATCATGAAATTGTAAATTGCTCTTTGTGATCTTTATACTGAGAAAGCTGCAATAGATTTATCCTCCTGCATATTAAATTTATTTTTTTCATTCTGTAGCCAATTGACAGATCCCTTTGTCCAAAACTTCTTAATGTCGAGGTAAGTGTTCAAAATTATCCCTTGTGTTTTACCATCCATAATCATGTCTATTCAATCAATCGTAACTTTGCTGATAATTCATCGCAAAGAAACTACTTGTAGTTATATAAATGATTTGTGAATTTCGTCTAAAAGCAATACTCGTGCGAAAGACCACGGAAACCAGTTGGATCATGACGATACAGTGAAATCGTAATAATGTGCTATTTCATAAACTTGTATCTGATAAGATCCTAAAATCAACAATACTGTTGTTGAAATTTCAATTCTTATCTTCCATTATGAATTACCATAATCATTTCTCTGATTTCACTGCATCTTCATGATTCAACGGGTTTCGATGTTTGTCCTGTATCTAGCATATGAGTAGTTAAGAATTCTTGACGTGGTCCTACTCATATAAGCTATTTAATTCTGTTAAACCTTAATAAATATTCAATGTTTGAAACCAATTCTATTGAGTTGGTTGATACAATTGTGTCATGTATTTGGTTTGCAATGTAGCTAGGCGTCCTTGGTGTAGTTTGTAATGTAGATTTATGTCTGGTTTGTTCACAAATGACCTTCTCTCTCTCTCTTTCTCTCTTTGTCTCTCTCTTTCTTTAAAATCATATATATTGTGAGCTTGAATCGTAAAAGATCGCCAAATCGGAAACACTGTTGTTGTAATTTCAATTGCTATATATGTGTAATGATAGAGAGATATGTTTCCCATTCAGTCAATTTCAAGCGATCAGCAGTTATTTTATATCTAATGGGTACAACAATTTAATATACAAAATGGAAAATGACATTGACACATTACTAAGGGTACGTGTATTTAGAATCTGGATTTGCATAATCATCATTTCACGTTTTTTCATTATTTATCAGCAGTCATACCTACTAGTATTTAAATAACTTAATTTCTTCAGACGGAATAGTGTTTACATGAAAACATCATTATCGATAGCACCTATTGCTCTAGTACGACTACTGACGTGCAAAACACACCTTAGATAACTAATTGCAAACAGAGTCACAAGAGACAACGCTCGGATACTATTACGGAACAATGTGAACAGTACAAGCATATGCAAGCAATAGTTTAAATACCATATTCCACCATAATCTTGACCAAACACATTCGCTAGCATGTACATGTAATAACTGTTGTTGGTCCTGACAATAAGTCCAGATATGCATCCTATCCTTCCTAGATGCCCTTAAACCAGCATGTAAGAGAAGTGATCTATTGAATTTTAATTGTGCGTCCACGGTGATTCAATCAGTTATAATGAATTCCTCCTGGAGCTTTTAAAGGACGGAGACGCTGGGTATTTTTCCGTATCTCCGTTTTGCAATATTCTTAATTATTATTAATCCCTTACTAGCTGCTATGGCTCCCGCATATTCGTAATATATCTGCTATAACATCACTTGTTTATTGTTATATATATTTACCTGAGAATGTATGTGATCTATATATATGTATTTACCTGAGAATGTCTATTTTTATAATATAAACATATGCATGTACCGTATAAATAGTATGGTGGGGATACTTTACACTGCCTCGTATTATGAGTTGACGAAAGAGGAAACGCGATGTTGGAGGCAGCCGTGAACTCAATTAAAGTTCTGCTACTAACCGTTTTAAAGCGAAGAACTATATTGTCACTTCTTATCTAAGTAATATTACAAGTTTTCCTTTGTTTTAATGAATTCATTCTGCTTTGGCATCTGTGACCTTGAATTGCTGCACCTCTCGTTTGTTGCATCGTTTCTTATTTTTGAACCAATAAATGATAGGTCTAGTCTGTCGAACGGACCCAGCTTTCCCGATTGAGTCCGTTCAACAGAAACGTTGGGAAAATCCCATTTAAGCACGTTGATTAGCCATTTGCTTCAACTGATGCCATTTGCTTAAACTGATACAACTGAAAGTTTAAACGTTTAAGTGCTATGAATAGTGGGACAGGCATAGCCTTCCCTTTTCATTGGGTATTTAAGTACCTAATTCGGGAAATATCAGGTTCTCTATATATACTGATTAAAGGTTACTGAATCTTATTTTAGGTAACAATTTTAAGCCAACCCAGTTTAAGTACCAACATGTTGTGCTATATGCGTATTTGTTATTTCAATACATGAATATGTAAATTTTGTTGCTTTTGTTAAAAAAAGTCCATTAATGCTAAGTGCATTTCGTTCAAGATTTTGTGCTATATGCGTATTTGCTATTTTAAATACATATGCAAATTTTGTTGCTTTTGTTTAAAAAAGTTCACTAATGAATAGTGCATTTCATTAACGAATAAAGATTGTAATAGAAATATGTAGGGAGCATTACATCGCTATTAAAGCTCAGCACAAGCCATGCTTGCTTTTTTATGAATAATTTAAATATCTTTCAATAAATTGCACACAATTGAACTGAAATGGATTTTAAAGTTCTAAAATAAGAATGTCTTGTTTAACCATTGACAAAGCCTTGATGCAGATTTAGTAAAACCATTAAAACCCATTTTATCTTAAGTCGGGTTTCATATTAGCATACACATTTTTCTTTTTGCTGTTTTTATTTGAAAATAATTAACATGTTTGATTAACCCATCGCATGTTTGTACAGATCAATATGCTAATACAATACTGGAGGAGTGCTTCTTTACTATATAATTATAAATTCAAATGAACCTTTATACTTCTATACTTAATAAATCAGACAAAAAAAACGGAGGAATTCTGTACACATTTCAGATAAATAGTTTCTGACCTTTTCGCGTAAATGTGTACTCTTGTGTATTTCTTGTAAAATTATATTTGGAGAAGTTCAGTCTGTGCAAGTTTTATGAATAATGTACTTTAGACATTCTTAGTCATTTATATAAAATAATAAGTAAAAAAGTAAACTTAACAGTCACATTCAGCGTACGAAATAACTGTCCAAAATGGCGACTATCTGCACAGCAATGATGAAACATTTTTTTATAAATCTGGTATTGAATATTTCAAGGTATCATATACAACTTAAACTGTGTATTTAGCCAAATCATTTCATTAATTTAAACTTTGTATGTAGATATGTACGCCCAGTCAATTCATTAAAATTTTCTTATTTGGATATATTGTTATGACTGTTTAAATAGATATATGATTTATGTGTTATTATGAAATTGATATTCAGTTCAGTACATTTTGACTATTACAATTATGGCATTTTCTGTATTTTACCATTGGAAATAACGACTTCATTGATATCAGGTTGTTCAGGTGAACAAGTTGCAATGCATGTAGGGAGAATATGAAGGAGGGAATTTATTGTTTTAATAGGATTTAACGCCATTTTCAAAAGTGCTCGCACATTCATTAAATAACTAATTGAGCTTAACTTACGTCACTTATAGTTTTGTTTAACTGATCATCAGATGACATTCTCCGATTTTCGAAATAATGTTATAGTGAAACACATTTCATGAAAATATTGAAAATTTACAGTCAAATTCCTTAAATCGGCTCCCTCGTCTGCATAACCGGAAATCTCCGCCTGAAAACGTCGATGTTGTATTACAACGCAGGGGCGTGGTTGATTGATTTGATAAATAACAAAATCTATGTGGACCGCCGTGTGACTAATAGGAATAGTGTTTACAAGAATAAATGTAGTTTATAATGTTTGCCTCCCTTGCCGGAATTATAATGTTTGATAATTACCAACTTGATATTGGAGAACTGTAGTGCTAATTGCGTTATGGAGAAGAGTAGACATAGTGGCTGGAATTGTATTGGTTTTAAAGGCTATATTTATTTTTAAACATGGTTTGTTTTGACCAGGGTCAACGAGTTTTACCGTTAAGCAAACATATTCATATTGCGTATGACAAACACAGAGTGAGGTCAAATAAAGTGTCTTAATTTGTCAAGTATTTTTGTATATTGTACTGGAAATAGTAACTGTATGAATATTCAGTTAAAAAATACAAAAAGCTAATAAAAATGCCTAAAACTCTGTAATATATAGATCATCGTGATATAATAGCACATGGAAAACATGGATAATGTTACATTTGTATTGGTATGAATTTGTATGTTTGTGTATATCATTAATTGAAATTAGTCCTCAAACTGGAATATACACAACGAACTGCTATTGTCAAGGAAGGTCATGTAAAACACCACGCGGCCATGCATCAACACACACTTTTTTTGAAGTATTAAAGTCAGAGAAAATGTTGTTTGTTTGCTTTTTAAACAGATGCATCATATCACAATTTTGTTATTTTAAGAATAAGAAACAATACTCAGATTATTACATAGCAGAACATAATTATTTTAATGAAAAACATGTTTCATGACAGAAAATCCTCAAAAACAGATTTTAGGTCATCTCTCTAGGACAGTCGAATCTTCTTAAAGTAAATATTGGTCTAAAGATTGCTACCTGTATATGCTTAAGAACATCCACCAAAGCATGTTAACACATTTAGAAAATATTTTGTTAAAAATTTCTATGAAGCTAAATATGTTTTAACTTATAGTTATGAATGATTTTTCTGTTGTGTAAAAACGATGTTTAAAAACATTTGAAAAGCCTTAGTTTTATAAGGGCTACTTGTTTAGATGACATCGCTTCTTGTTTTATTATATATAAAGTATTAACTTTAGTCCGCCCCCTAACACATGTTATATATTTGTCTATAATTTAGGATGTTGTGCCAGAAAAATTAAAGTCAGTTCGAGTTGTTCTAGTAATTCAGTTGAAGAAAGATGTTTATGATATTTGCAATTACTATCTAGTGTCAATTCTAAACATTATAGTTTAAAAGCGTTATACATGGCCATGTTGATGGATGCTTCAGTACAGAACAATTATAAGTTTACAATATTTAGTCTGAATTCAAAAGAGTTTGTTTTTCTATAGATGATTGCTTCATACATATGCTATACTTAATAAGTTTTTTTCAAATGGATACAGGTAATTGTGTAGGACTGATATGGATGTATTTGCAGAGGCCCTTTGCCGCTGTTGGGCAGTCATGTGATTCCTTTTTTAAAACCTAAGGGATCTGAACTAAGTAATTATTCTATCAGATGGTTCCTTTTTAACTGATAGGGAACAGCTGGTTGATGTTTCCGGTATGTTTACAACATATGCAAATATAACATGCGTAGTCCCTCAAAGGTTTATATTGGGACAACTTTTATTTTTTACATATGTGAATGAGTTGTAGCTGTTGTTAAACACTATATTTCACCTGTATGATGATTCTGGAATATTAGTTTCTAGTTAAGACGGTCATGTTTAATATTCCCTATTTAAACAATGTTAACAGTTACCGTCTTATAGAATTAATTTTACTTAGTCCAAGACTAGAGTAAGGTCATATCACGTCGAAGATTACTTGGTATAATAATGGTATAGAGTCAACTATTCCAATACGATATCTAGATGTTACTCTTGAAAGTGCGATTAAGGCAGCTTCAATGTCAATTTTGTTGTCAATATTCACAAGTATTATTGCCATATGAAGAGCACGTAAAGCCACGTTTTCTTTAATTTGACAAAAAAAAAATGGATAGTAAAAGGTCACGAAATATGAAACAGATCCATTATTGACGATCCTTCTTTCTTCGAACTTTATCTTTGAGACCCGATATCTCTTGTACGTTATCTTTTTATGGATTTCTTTGTCAACGATTACATTTCCGGCGACAGAGATACTATCTCAAAATCAATTATTACTTATTAACATGCTTACCATAATGTTGGATACAAAATATGCTTCTTCGATAAGCGTATGCAATTTGCTAATTTTTTTCTTTATTTAAATTTACATCTAACTCCTTTGAAACAGAGAGTCTTCGTGATAACAATTCAACAAATCAATAGCCAGACTTTAATTCGCTTGATTTAAAAAAAATGAATTTGAAAAGGCATAATACACCTTGAACAAAACTGAGTGAAACAGGTATATATGCATTTCACTCACTTCTCGGAGTGCTATGGGTATTGTCTTCGTCATTTCAAAATGGTTTTAACAAAATCACCTATTTGACAATTACGAACAAATTCGTAATTTTCGAATGTGTAATTTTCATACAGTATCCAAGCAGTTTCCAATTAAATGCATATGTGTTAAGAAACTGTCGGACGTTATCAGCAAATATTTTTTTGTTGTTTGAATGTAGGTAATTAGACGAAAAATATTTTACATTTGTTAAGTTTCCTCCGATAGGTTAGTATTATGTGCACGGGTTTTGCGCTTATAGTTTGTGCTATTTAAGTAATTCAGCCTTGAAAAATACTGATTACAAAACAATTTTTTTAATTTTATGAATGAATATACATCATTTAATGAAAAAAGACTATGCTAATCTTTACATAATGGTATTCAGAATTATTTTTTTGTAACATCATGTCGTGCATGAGGATAATCATTTCGTCATGTGATGTAATGTAATAATATATGTGGTGTGCAATAAAGATTTATTGATTGATTGAATATTAAGCGTCATTTGTCATCAATCGAGGGCGATCAGTTAACCTAATAACTCTTTCCTGGGATCCTGAAAGGTTACCCAGTACTCGAGCACACCCATCCTCGTAAATAACTGATAACTTTCTCACTTGAATCAGTGGTGATAGAGGCATGATAGTTAGACACAATGTCGTTTATCGATAATCACAGATACTGGTGCCGGGCAGGTATTCGAATTGACGCCTGTATTGATAGTCAGAGGCGCTACCAACAGAGCTAATCGGGACCGGCTTGATTATTTAGAAGTGGTATAATTTACTATAACTGTCGTTGGTTCGATCAGAATAGGGTCACAGCGAACCTAATGCATTAGAGACAATGCCACCAGGCCAGCGGGCATGGCGATAATCGTTCTTGTGTCAGGCCAATTGTGCCAGTAAGAATGTATAATGCATTGTTAAATCGGGCTGCGATTAATGTTTGGTCATCAAAATTAAAAGATTTTTACATTACAGAGACAAAATACAATATAAGTTATTTAACAGAATATGTATAATGTTTGATATAAATGTTAAGTGTTACTGTTGAGATCGAAAAAAAAATCAGCATCATAGGTGAGGTATCTTAAAATACCACGAGAAAGGTTACACACACACACGCTTGACTTTCGCAAAATCAACAGACCAATCAACGTGCATAAATACCACTGCAATCTTCATGATTTGATAAGCCCATTTACCAAAAATATTGTATTGCTTTTGAAATGAAATATATATCTTCGTTTGCACAGCAAACACATTTGCTTAATAATAACTTACACAAAACAAAGTAATTACTTTTTTGTTATAATTGTAAATATTCATTTATTTAAAACGATCTTTGAAATTGAAACATGAATCAAAACAGGTAGATAGTAATTGTATCAACTGTTCAATTTGAGAATTAAAAGTTATATATGGAACTTACATACACTTACATACACTTTTCTTAATCGACATAAAACTTCAAACAAGAGGAGTCAGTCCATAGCGACACTTACATCCATCACCGCTCTTTTTGTATGGATAAGTTGCACAAGTTTTGTATCTATCGAGAGGTTGAAGAAAATATCTAGCAGAAACATTTCGGTGGACACAACATTAAGCTTGACTTGGCAGCAGGTTTTGGCTACACTGAGTATACATACTCAATCACAAATAAAATGTAGATAAATTAGTTAAAAGGTATATAATAATTATTAACCATACTATTAACTAATATAATTAACTAATTATTGCAATTATCACAGAATGTAATTTTAAAACTATGAATTTGGCATAAGTTCTGATCTATCTCAATAAGATATACTATAGAAACTATGGTAACGAAATGGTTATGAAACGAGTAGAAACTCTCAAAGAAGTTTTCAATTAAATGCAAAATTGGGCATACATAAAAGTGTGTCATAACCTTGAATTGCCCAAAATGCTCGAAGGTTCTTGGTATTATAATTACTAAATATATACACTACATAAAATGCAATTAAGTTGAATAAACACAATATAAAGTTGAAAACTTTAGAATTTGAAAGTTACCACATGGATGTTTCCAAAATATATTTGCTGTTTACAATTATATTATTAGTATCGCGAATTAAGCATAGACTATACAATTAAAACATTGAACATATCAACAAGTGAAATTTATATACCATGCTTTCTTAGATCTGCCTTATAAGTGGGTCTGTACCATAATTGACACTTTCTCTAGGTCCTTTACCATGAATAAATATAACAATTTTATTTCTATAGAGTTGAATATTGTTTCTTTAGCGTTTGATTAAGACTGGGTCCTAAGACGAACACGACTAGTCCAAATGACGTTGTATCAATGCAGAAAATAATTATGAGCTTATTTGTACAAAGTTGAATAAAATTCATTCTTATAATCAAACAATAGAGCATACACGAATGATATTTAGATATTACCTTGACCTCAATCTGCTGTTGCTCTACCCATATGCAGCAAGACATCACAACCACTATGAGTCATTTTGAAAATAATTCAAACCAAATTACAAAAAGCCTTTTTCTAAGAGCCAGAACGATAATACCATTTCAAAAAGCTGTGTAGTGAGACGTTATAGTTTATTTTCATGAGCTAATAGATTCATTCTCCGGAATGAAACCATATTCTTAAAAAACTGTACATGGGAAAAATAGAGTCAAGTACGCAGAAACTAGTTTATTAAAGATATAAATCAAAATCTATTGTGTAGAAAGAACTTTAATGTCAGCTGCGTCACATTATCTGGCACAACGCACTCTTTGTTTTTCTAAAGTTTAAAACAGCTGTATCCTGCTCCTCTAAACAGTTTAGTGCAAAAGGTAATAAAGCAAAGTTATGATAAATCCTAATATCAAAAGCTTTTTCTCATTAGTTTTATACAAGAACATCGCAATCAATAACTCTATTAAACGACTGACAAAGGATAAATTATAAAGAAATGTTGAAAACAGCGAACTAAATAAAAAAGCCTTGAAGTACGCAATTCAATCGAATGGGCATCGAGTGCCAGATTAGAAAACAATGTTATAGAGGTATACTTGTTATTACGGATATATTCAGCTCTGCTATTACCTATAAAACAAACTAAAATACTATCAAATAAAACATATCTCTTGGTGAAAGTGCACCTTGGTTTTATTGAACCTATTTAATCACGAGTTGTTATCACAATTATCCCATCTGTCATGTCAAACTAGAAATTTTGATCAAAGTCATATTCTCAAAGTGTTGGTGAATACGATCCCATTATGACCAGGGACTCAATGGTGGCCATAACTATGAATGTTAGGGCTCATGGCCCAGTGGTAGAGCATCGAATGCAAGATCGGGTGGTTGTGGTTTTGAACCACAATGGCCATATTTGATTTTCTTGAGCAATACCCTTTATACGTATACGCTTATTACTGGTTGTGCAAAGGAAACAGTTATTGTAGGTTTGAAGAACGTTTGTTTATAGGAAACCATTGTTTATAAGTAATGATTACAACCAGTTCTATGAATTGGTTGATTATATAGTAATGTGTCTTTGAATTGCATTTTAGCTAGGCTCGCTCGCCTGTAGAGCTTTGTTTGGTTGTTCACAAATATTTACCTTAATATATATATATATATATATCATACAGTGTGAATGCATCTATAAACTATCCTAAAATCGTAAATTGTTGTTTTGATTTCAATTATTTCCCTTTATGGAATACGATAATTCTCATTTCCTAGTATCGTCGTGACCCAATGATGTTGTATGTTTGTCCTTTATATAGCACGTGAGTAGTTTTGAATTCTTAACTAGATCTTACGCATACAAAGTTATCAGTTCATGTATATAAATTGTCCTTACACTTCACCTGTGTTACGTGCAAAACAATTGTATAAATGTTATGGTTTAAACCAATTATATTGAGTTGGCTAATCGATATAATTGTGTCCTTGGTTTGCGTTGTTACTAGTCGCACGAGCATGTTTAATTATGACACCATGTACCTGTGGACGCTGTCGCAGTTTAGAGATGATAGTCTGGTTTGGCTACTTTCAGTGTATATTTTTGTATTTAACTTCTAATATCTTGATGCGGTGAGCGAGCTTTACTGAACCTGTAAACGAACTTTAAAAATAATAAGTGGCGGTTTTGCCATTGACCGTTCAATGGCGGACAACTGTATGTTTGTATGATGCTTGTTAAAATGTACTATCATAAGTATTGTATAAGTATACAGTGGTGATTTCCGAGTCCTTTAAATGCTATGCCTACTGAGGCCGGTTTCATTAAATTTCGTATTACTAACTTTTAAGAATTTAGAACAAACAAATTATGACACCTTTGAACGTTTCATTTTCGCAGGATTATTTTTGCAAACTTTAATAAGAAAAAAAAGAATCTTTCTCATAGGGATTACAAAAAATTGTAATATAAGTAGGCGTCAATGAATTTCCCTATTTGTTTTCATGACGTCAAATTTTACACTTAGAAGTTCGCTAACTTACGAAAGTTAGTGAAGTGTGTCACTGTTTTGTAGTATATACGTTTTAACAACACTACATAGTAACAAAATAAATAAGAATATAGATGTAACAATTCTTCATTTCTTTCAATTCAAAAAAGCAAAGTTCACCTTCCAAAGTTATTATCAAGTCCTTTCTTTTGATACAAAAATTACAAAATTATCTTGGTTGGTGAAGGAGTAATTGTGTTTCCGAGATTATAAAATGCAAGATATGCCACCTGAAGTTTAGACAAGTGTTTGTAGTTGCCTATTTCTGTTTATATATTTCTGATCAAAGTAACTGTATAATAAAAATAAACGGTAATGTATTGAACTTCACCAATACTGAACATATTATATATTTGCTTTCCGGTTTTAGGTTGCGTTCTTTGTTTCCAAAGCATCTAATCTAATCTTAAAACATTACGGTTGACTGAATTGGCTTCAATCGTTATATTTGTGTTTTTATCGTTACTGGTTTCTGCAGTTCTACTGCTGGTACAATTGCTGTATTGTAAGTGTTATTATTAAATTTACACCAGTAATGTTTTATTGCAGTATAAGTTGTGCCAGTCTTTGCTCTATTCATCTGCAGCGAGCAATAAAAGTCCCTATGAAATATTTTTTTAAAAATCTAACAGTTTCTCATTGGATTAATTTTAAGCAAGAACCATGTTACCGTCACTGAAAAGTTGTTAAAACGATGCTAAACATCATACACAAACAAGACATTCCTCTGTGATGCATATCGAATAACGTGTATTACTGAAAGCAATCTTAACAAAGGCAAACAGTTATCACAATTTGATAAATTTCCAAAGAAAAACACTTCTGCATAATGGTTTGGCTTTAGCCAACGTTTATTGTGATGTGATTTAGAAGTTTCCTAATATCTACGGTCATTGTTATATATCAATAAGTTTATCAAAAGAATTTATGGTCCTATGTCCTATGAACTGCATGTTTGTTGACAGTCGGTCCATCTTGCGTATTATCCTAATACCGAAGGATGACGGAGTAAGCCGAGTACAGACCCTAAACCGCTCAAGTACCCCAATTGCAGGCAAACGGAGTGCACTCAGAGCGTAAACGGAGTGCGAACGTGGCGCGAACTGAGCGCGAACGGAGCGCAGATTGAGCGCTGACGGAGCGGACCTGGACCGTTAGCAAACGCTGGATTTTGAATAATAAACGCACTCCTGAACGCATGAAATAGATCTACGCTGAGTGCGCTCAGATGCGCAGTATATGCACTATACGCTTGACACAGTAAGATAACTGATAACTAAACTATTCGTGCGCTACTGAGTGGACTCGTTCATTCGGATACTCTTCTTTCATTATTTGAGCGTGAAGTCAATAGTCAAAATCGAGATAAATAAGACATTTTCTGTTCACATAAATATAAACCATGTAGTATATATAAATATTGTTTTGGTATAACGCATGATAAAACTTATTTTGGCCAACAGTTTGTCAGTTATATCATAAATATCAGTATTGAGCTAATCAATACATGTATAATAAAGTTTAAAAGCCTTTCATACAATAGACGACGCATCAATGGTTATCTACGGATTCAAGGCCAATTTAGTTGCACATTTAAACATGATTTGGTTTGCGCAACAAAAAAATAAATAAATTTATATATTATGTAAATAATAATTCGAAAATATGTAATATGAAATCACTATTTGCCTTGCTATTTCGATATAAATTAGTTATAGAACATATATTTCAATTGGATTTAAGCGTAAACAGCTCTAAACATAAAAAAATCAATGCATTTGTGAATCAAACAAAAAAATAGATATGCGGAAATTTATATGATTATGATTTTATTTGTTTGAGTATTTTGGCAAAATAAAAATTACCCATTTTAAATTCAATTTGGAGTTTAGTTTTATATTTTCCCCAAACATAGTTACACCGAGTCTGTACTTAGTTGTGAAAAAAATGCTCGTAAAACTGTTATATTGCAATTAAAGTGAAAACAGTATACTCGTGCACATCTCATTAAAATATGAAAATAATAGTACCAAATTAATATCATTCTTAAATATAAAGTGGGTCAGTAGTGCAGTGGATAGAGCTGGCTTCAGACGGCAGAGGTCGCGAGTTTGACCCGCGCTCTACCCTATGACCTCTCGAAACACAATTCAGTACCAGATCTAATAAAGGAATGCACTGGAGAATGATATACATAAGCTCCGAGCTTGATTCATAATTAAGCTAAATTAAATTAATGTAAAATAAATGTATGTATGCCAAAACACTACAGGCCGAATAATAATGATGATGATAATAATAATATTATGAAAAAAATTGCATTTTTTTATGTATTGATTTTCACTATATATTTCTTATTGAATCACATGTCGTGGGTTAAATTAAGATTCGTTAATCTGGTACAAATTATAATCAAAATACACGCACGCACGTATCCAATATAAAAACTGTGACAAATCAAGAAGTCAATATATATATCTATTAGGTCCAATGATAATAATATTTAATAAAAAAAATAAAAAAAATAAAACAAATAATACAAATACAAATAAATGCTATATTTTCATTAGTTTTAAAATTGTAGGATTGTTTTTATCTTGTGAAATTAACAATTTAGATTTTTTAGTTTTATCTGTTTTTATCAAAAGATATGCTGACATTCATCTCCTGCAGACTGGGAATGTAATTGACATTAATTTAACCCACGGGACTAATGTCAGATAATTAACGGACAAAAACTGCAAACTGTCAAAACTGTCAAATATGTTCGTAATAAATGCACGTGTAACGTAAAATAAAGCAATTTAATCGTAAGTATATTGCCCATGCATGCACGTTGATTTATTTTTGGTTTAAATTTATTTATTTTACATCAAAAGTCAAGATCCAGAATGCCAGCTGTGGTCAATTAACAGCCCTAGATACACATCCCTTAATACATGTGTCACACTTTCTACCATTCACTCAGTACTGGTTATATTTTATAACGTGGGGATTTCGTTTCGTTAATTTAATGATATTAATATCATGGGTTTACATACTAAAGTATCGTTCTGAAACCTCGAATAACCAATATCTTAAATGAATTTGTTTGATTTGTTGTTAATTGGCTGGCAGTTTTTCTTGTATCTTTTCTTCTCAATCACATACTGCGGGTTCAATTAAGATTCGTCCATCTGGCACTAATTACAATCAAAATTAAAGCATCTGCAGGGTTCTTCCGTGGGCAATAGACCGGTAAGTCACCGCTTTGGCGTATAATTTAATTGACACGGCTCTCACTGGCATGTGACATAACGTAATTAACACCACGGGTGTCTGTATTGCTGCATGTCATATAAGTAGCGGTAAAGCACAGTGGGTATATTTTCAAACAAGTTAAATATAGTTTGTATTTTAATTAATATATTGGCATGAATCAAACTATCAGCAAAAAAATAATTTGAGAAACACTGAAAAAAAGTTCATTTCAGTAACATAAATATACATAATGATAACGAAAGTATTTATTTAATCTTATGATATCAGAATAACTTTTTTTAAGTTTAGTGAAACAACATTTAGACCCAAATCTAGAAAAACACTACAAGATTATTATTTTTCAAAAATCATTTATTATTTTATATGTTAAATCCCATCGCACGAATTATAATAAATTTTTCATCACCCATGCAGTGCATAATTTTATTATTGATTGTAAAGCTGATTTTAATTTGAACATAAACTTAAACCAGTAACATATCCAGATATTGTTATGTCACTGCTTATACTGATCAAATGAATGGATTACTGTCAATCCAAAGACGTACAAGCGGTATTGAATTATTAATAACAATTACAATATATTTAGTTTATGTTGATGATGTATCTATAAATTTTGTGGATAACTTTTTTTGCTATCCTGTAAATAACGGCTTACGATATATCAAAGAAGTTACTGACGCAAACACATTTCGGTCTGGATAGTAGAAGTCGGTAGAACGTGCGATATTCTTTGATCACACAGACCACTGATCACATATCAAAATATGTGGACATCACGGTTGTCAATTATTAGAACAGGTCTGGCCTTCCTAAAGTTCGGAGCAAACTGTTCAGTACACATTCATAAAATGAGCTTGAAACAATACCCACTATAGCAGTGAAAAGCCACCCTTCCACCCAGCCCCATGCTCCTACGTACGTTCAATGACAATATACCTGGATCGTGGCTTTTCACTGCTCATTATAGATGGTATTGTTTCAAGCCCATTTTATGTATGTGTAACACTTTGCTCCGAATTTTAGAAAAGCCAGACCTGTTGTTCTAATAATTGACAACCGTGATGTCCACATTTCACTAACAGTCGTGGAGCTAGTCAGAAATGAGAATATTGTTTTGGAATCCAGTTCCCTGTAAGTGAAAAAAAAATGACGGTTTTGTACGTACACCAAACAGACACGCTATCATAAATGCTATAGACAAATTAGTTGCCACTAAACAGCAGAAGTATATATAACTAGTGTGCACAAAATACTAATAAAATGGTAAGAACAAACTTGTTTAATTATCACAAAACGTATACCTCATGCGCTATACCGACGTTGACGATTGCTTTAAAGCGTTTTTTGACGTAGGGTAGGGTTAAATAATTGAACATCATAAAAAATCTAAATTGTCATTTTTTCTAAAAATCTCACAATTATTGTACAATATATAGTTTGAAAACATATAAAAATTATGCAAAATTCGCTTGATTTGATTTTTGGTAATTTTGATTTGAAGCCGTTTTTACGAAAAAATCGAGAGAAAAAATAGTTTCCGTTTTTCGCTAGTATTTTCAAAATGTGGCGTTCGTCATAATTTTTGCATCTGTAAATGCATACATCCTGCAAATGTGTACATGGTGATATATATTTCTATTCTGTGTATTAGGAATAACTCAACTGAGGTCGAAAAAATACGCGATTTTGCTGCTATACATTGGGACGTCAAAAAGGCTGAACATTGCCATGATTACGACGTCAGATATAAATATATAGTTTCATTACATACCAAATATTCCCTTGATTTCGAAAATAATTTAAAAGGTTTATTCCTCCTTAAATCGCAAGGGTCATCATTTTATATATTTTGATATAGGATCAGTTTTACCGAAGTTTACTGAAGCAGAGACATATAAATGTAATTAAGTCACTGCCTTTTAACCTCCAAATTTTGATTTGTAGCCTTATTTTCAGAAACCAGGTTGGATGAATCAGTTAGTCAATGTTATTTTAAAAATTGCGTCGCATGTGCAAATTCTACATTTTGCAAGGAATAACAATTATTTCGAAACAAAGTCAATATGAAAACATATATTATGATACCAGTAGTTAATGAGCTCATTGGTCAATCTGTATAATCATATTCTGTCAAGAAATTAAAGAAAGACGACATGATGGGCAAAACTGTGAACGGATGAGCCTTTCCTCGGGCTGTTCAGGTATTTTGATTTCTGATTTTTCATTTATTGTTTTGTGATTTAAATTAAGAAACAATAATAACTGTAAGTAGCAAAAATATATAATGCATGCAAAACATTGTGCATTTTTTAGTTTTCAACATGAACAGAGAAAATAAAAAAAAAAATTTAATTTCAAAATGTTTGTTCTCAACTATAACAATTATACTTAAAATACTACCGCCTTCGTCCTTGAGTTGATTATGATACATTTCGGTCTACATATGCTGTGGTGTAGTCTGTACACGAACCAAGTTCTCCCGATTGTGTCCGTTAAATAGCAGCACATTTGCGCACGTTATTTGGTCTGTTGGTTCAGAGAAAGTTTGACTGACGTCATGATTTAGGGTATAGCTTTCACATAACTGGACGTATCAATATTCGGCTGCTTGACCGGTTTATCACTCCAAAAGCCTCGGTAGCTTTCACATTACTGGATTTTTCAATGTTCGGCCTCTTGACCCGCTAATCTCTCCACATACATTCACATTACTTGGTGTAGTAATGTTCGTTTGCTTGAACCGCTTATCATTCGACAGACATCTGTAGCTTTCACATTCATTGATAAAGCAATGTTCGGCTGATTGACCTGCATATCACTCCACAAACCTCTGTAGTTTTCACATTACTGGGTGTACCAATTTAGGCTGCTTGACCTGCTTATCACTCCAAAGACCTCTGCAGCTTTCACATTACTGGATGTAGCAATGTTCGGCTGCTTGACCAGTATATCACTCAACAGACCTCTGTAGTTTTCACATTACTCGGTGTAGCAATGTTCGGCTGCTTGACCTGCTTATCACTCCACACACCTCTGTAGTTTTCACATTACTGGGTGTAGCAAAGTTCGGCTGCTTCACTCGCTTATCACTCCACAGACCTCTGTAGCAATGTTCGGCTGATTGACCCTCATATCACTCTACATACCTCTGTAGCTTTCACATCACTGGATGTGTCAATGTTCGACACATTGACCCGGTTATCACTCCAAATATCTCTGTAGCTTTCACATTACTGGATGTAGCATAGTTCGCCTGCTTGGCCCGCTTATATATCCACAGACTTATGTAGCTTTCGCATTACTGAATGTAACATATTCGGCTGATTGACCGTTTATCACTCCAAATACCTCTGTATTTTTCATATTACTGGATGTAGCAATGTTCGGCTGCTTGACCTGCTTATCACTTTACACACCTCTGTAGCTTTCACATAACTCGGTATGTCATTGTTCGGCTGATTTACCACTTATCACAACATATACCTTTGTAACTTTCACATTACTTGGTGTAGCATTATTCGACTGCTTTACCTGCTGATCACACCACAGACCTCTGTAGCATTCACATTACTGAATGTAGCAATATTCGGATGATTTATCGCTTATCAATCCAAATGCCTCTGTAGCTTTCACAATATTTTTGTGAAGCAGTGTTCGGCTGCTTGACCCGCTGATCACTCCACAGACCTCTGTAACCTTCATATTACTGGATAAAACAATGTTTGGCTGCTTGATCCGCTTATCACTCCACATACCTCTGTAGCAATGATTGGCTGCTTGACCAGATTATCACTCCATAGACCTCTTTAGCAATGCTCGGCTACTTGACACGCTTATCACTTCACAGACCTCTGTAGCTTTCACATTACTTGGTATGTCATTGTTCTACTGCTTGATCCACTTATCATTCCATAAACCTTTGTAGCTTTCACATTACTTGGTGTAGCAATGTTTGGTTGCCTGACCCGATGATCACATCACAGACCTTTGTAGCTTTCACATTAATGAATGTTGCAATGTTCGGATGATTGATCGCTTATCACTCCACTTACCTCTGTAGCTTTCACATTACTTGGTGTATCAATGTTCGGCTGCTTGACACGCTATCACTCCACAGACCTCTGTACATTTTATATTACTGGATATATCTAATCACTCCACAGACCTCTGTAGCAGTGTTCATCTGCTTGACACGAAAATCACTCTATAGACCTCTTAGCAATGCTCGGCTGTTTGACCGGCTTACCACTCCAAAGACCTCAGTAGCTTTCACATTACTGGATGTGTCAATGTTCGTATGCTTGACCCGCTAATCTCTCCACATACCTCTGTAGCTTTCACATTACTTGGTGTAGCAATGTTCGTTTGCTTGAACTGCTTATCATTCCACATACATATGTAGCTTTCACATTTATTTATATAGCAATGTTCGTCTGATTGACCTGCATATCACTCCACAAACCTCTGTAGTTTTCACATTACTGGGTATAGCAATGTTCGGCTGCTTGACTTGCTTATCACATCACAGACCTCTGTAGTTTTCACATTACTGGGTGTAGCAAAGTTCGGCTGCTTCACTCGCTTATCTAACACAGACCTCTGTAGCAATGTTCGGCTGATTGACCCTCATATCACTCTACATACCTCTGTAGCTTTCACATTACTGGATGTGTCAATGCTCGACACCTTACCCAGTTATCACTCCAAATATCTCTGTAGCTTTCACATTACTGGATGTAGCAAAGTTCGCCTGCTTGGCCTGCTTATCTATCCACAGACCTCTGTAGCTTTCACATTACTGAATGTAGCAACGTTTGGCAGATTTACCGCTTATCACTCCACATACCTCTGATACCTTCATATTACTGGATGTAGAAATGTTCGGCTGCTTGACCCGCTTATCACTTCACAGACCTCTGTAGCTTTCACATTATTGGATGTAGCAATGTTCGGCTGATTGACCGCTAATCACTCCATACACCTCTGTAACTTTCATATTACTGGGTGTAGCAATGTTCGGCTGCTTGACCCGCTAATCACTTCACAGACCTCTGTAGCTTTCACATTATTGGACGTAGCAATGTTCGGCTGATTGACCGCTAATCACTCCACACGCCTCTGTAGCTTTCATATAACAGGGTGTAGCAATGTTCGGCTGTTTGACCCGCTAATCACTCCACAGACCTCTGTAGCTTTCACATTACTGGATGTAGCAATGTTCGGCTGCTTGACCCGATTATCACTCCACAGACCTGTGTAGCTTTTACATTACTGGATGTAGCAATGTTCGGCTGTTAGATTCGCTTATCACTCCACAGACCTCTGTAGCTTTCACATTACTGGATGTAGCAATGTTCGGCTGCTGGACCTGCTGATCACTCCACAGACCTCTGTTGCTTTCACATTATTGGATTTAGCAATGTTCGGCTGCTTGACCCGCTTATCACTCGACATACTCTGTAGCAATGTTCGGCTGCTTGACCAGTTTATCACTCCATAGACCTCTGTAGCAATGCTCGGCTGCTTGACCCTCTTATCACTTAACATACCTCTGTAACTTTCAAATTACTTGGTTTGTCATTGTTCTGCTGCTTGACCCACTTATCACTCCATAATATACCTTTGTAGCTTTACTTGGTGTAGCAATGTTTGGTTGCTTGGCCCACTGATCACACCACAGACCTTTGTTGCTTTCACATTACTGAATGAAGCAATGTTCGGATCATTGACCGCTTATCACTCCACATACCTCTGTAGCTTTCAAATTACTTGGTTTGTCATCTTTCTGCTGCTTGACCCACTTATCACTCCATAATATACCTTTGCAGCTTTCACATTACTTGGTGTAGCAATGTTTGGTTGCTTGGCCCACTGATCACACCACAAACCTTTGTAGCTTTCACATTACTGAATGAAGCAATGTTCGGATCATTGACCGCTTATCACTCCACATACCTCTGTAGCTTTCACATTACTTGGTGTAGCAATGTTCGGCTGCTTGACACGCTGATCACTTAACATACCTCTGCACATTTTATATTACTGGATATATCTTATCACTTCATTGACCTCTGTAGCACTGTTCGGCTGCTTGACAAGTAAATCACACGTTAGACCTCTGTTGCAATAATCGGCTGCTTGATCCGCTTATCACTACACAGACATATGTAGCTTTCACATTACCCGGTGTGTCATTGTTCGACTGCTTGACCATCTTGTCACTCCACATACCTTTGTAGCTTTCACATTACTTGGTGTAGCAATGTTTGGCTGCTTGACCCGCTGATCACTCCCACTGACCTCTATAAATTTCACATTACTGGATATAGCAATGTTTGGCTGTTTGATCCGCTTATCACAACACAGACCTCTGTAGCTTTCACATAACTGAATGTAGCAATGTTCGGATGATTGACCGCTTATCACTACACATACCATTGTAGCTTTCACATTACTTGGTGTAGCAATGTTCGGTTGCGAGACCCCCTGATCACTCCACATATCTCTGTAACCTTCACATTACTGGATATAGCAATGTTTGGCTGCTTGATCCGCTTTTCACAACAAAGACCTCTGTAGCTTTCACATTACTGAATGTAGCAATGTTCGGATGATTGACCGCTTATCACTCCACAGATCTTTGTAGCTTTCAAATTACTTGATGTGTCACTATCATTGTAAATGCATTTCTGAGTCCGCTTCACAATTTAATTGAAGAAATATCGGACAGAGCGAAAAAATGATCACATATATGATAAAAATGTTATCGAACCCAAAAACTCTTGCCAACAGAGTAAGAGCAATGCCAACGTTATAGTAATAATGTGAATGCGCGTGAATGTTATCCAATACAATCAAACAATCTTTTGGTATTCATAAAGTTTCCTATTAATACGACATCATTTTTTATAATTTAATAAAGTTGAAATTTCAATTTTTAACAGTCTTTCAAGATGATCGATATTGAATTCAAAGCTTAATTTATAGTGGTTTTACTGATACATATCATGGAGATACACTGAAATAAACTTAAAAGACAATTTAAAACAGACACTTAAATCAAAACTTATATATATATATGTATCTTAATACATGTTACTACAGGTCTAGACTGGTGATTTAGTTGTGCTTTTCGTCTTGATGTATAAATTATTAAAAGGACCGAAGTATCGCAAGCGAATTTATACCTGTATAATTTTAGTTGATTGCAATTAAATTAAAGTTGAAGGTCTGTTTAACAGAGACCCGATGAGGATTAATTCAACATTTAAAATATAAGATCGCGGATGTGTCAGCCCGATGTCAGTTTAAAGTGTATGGCTGCCTTATGTCACCCTTAATTAAATAGCCAGCCACACTGGGCTTTTCAGACATCTTTAACATGTATGCTGTACCCTGTTACTTCTCGAAAGCTACGATTGGCAGGCGTCAGGCTATCAGACATTCGATACCCCTCAATTTAACCAGCTGCTGGGATAGCAACCGTGCGCAACAGAAAAAATCCAAGTACTTCCACAGGGCTTCGAACCTTCGACCTCCCGCTTCCGAGACAGACGCCTTAACCACTAGGCTACTGAAGACGTTTCTTTAGTAAATTACCTATAATGTGTAAGAAGAAATTGGATAAGTTTTATGTATACATTGAACAGGCTAATTTGAGTCTTTTGTTAGTTTCAATAAATGATTCATGTGTCAAAACATTGTAATAAGCGAGTGTATGTCATGCCGCATATACAAAATAACGTATTCTTTTGTCGTAAACTCTTTTGATATGTTCCATCTGTACGGTGGTTTTGAATATGCTCCTTTTGAAATTATATATCTAAATGTTATATTTGATCTTAAACTAATTTTGTTTGTAATACATTTATAGCGATTTTTCTAAACACACTTAAAGTATCAATGAAATACATTTCATTGAAAATAATGGACAGCATATAATGTTATACTATATGAAACTATTATTTTGAGACATGATCTATTATTTAGATTAAATTCACCTTTTGATATTATAAATTAACGATAAATCACATATTATAGGCCATTGGCTGTAATATACGTGGTATGTTTTAACTATTTAAATGCTAATGAACAAGATAAAAAAAAACATTCTCGCAAAAAAAAACGGATTAATATAAATTGATCAATTCAAAATTAAATCATTTTATCGACAATCTAAGAAAACAAATCGGAAAATATAATTCCATGGAAATCTTGTACGGGATTATTGTTTTCAACAATCTGAAAAAAAAAGAGAAAACCTTTTAAAACATATTACAACAGATCAAATTTTAATTTAGATTGAATATAAAAAAATAGCAGGATTCATCAAATTTACATTTGTTAAAAATAAAATTGAAAACAATCTTGTTAAATTAAAATAGATTATATCCTTTATTGAACCAGGGACGAACACATCATCAGATGTCAGACTCCAAAATAGATTACGGTTTAAGTTAGTGCTAGAGTATATAATGGGTGTTATGAGGTTTGCTATTTTCTTTTCATGTTTGCGTTTTGCAGCCCTTGTATCGGAAACAAGTCATATGTCATTTACATTGCTTTTCAAGTTAAAATAAATTGACATTAGTGGCAAGACAGCGTGTTGTTTAAATTCCATCACTGTTGTGGATTTTGTCTTATTGGTATTTCAGATAATGTTGCTGGCTCGTTATTGTTGTTGTAGTAGCTGTTGTTGTTGTTGTTGCTGGTGCTGTAACTGTTATAATTGTTATTTTAGCTGTTGGTTTTTGTTGCTACTGATGTTGTCGTTGTTGTTATAAGTGTTGTTGTTGTGTCTGATGTTGTTGATGTTGTTGTTGTTATTATTGTTGTTGTTTTTTTTTTTGGCGTGAAGACACTCGATACTAAATAATATATAAAATAATAAATAAACGTATCGAGTGAGTAGGAGATTTCTTTAATTTCTGTTAATATGGCAGACGATATATATAGTTTGTGGTAAAATTTATGGTGCTTATTTTCGTGTAATGATCGTCTTGTCATTGTAACAGGGCGATCAACGCGCCATTGTTACATGGTGATCATCGCGCCATTATTACATGGTGCTCATCGAGCAATTGTTACATGGCAATCATCGCGCCATTGTTCCATGGTGCTCATCGCCTCATTGTTACAGGGCAATCATCGCGCCATTGTTACATGGTGCTCATCGCGACATTGTTACAGGGCGATCATCACACCATTGTTACATGGTGCTCATCGCGTCATTGTTACAGGGTGATTATTGCGCCATTGTAACAGGGTGATCATCGCGTCATTGTTACATGGTGCTCATCGCGTCATTGTTACAGGGTGATCATCGCACCATTGTTACATGGTGCTCATTGCGCCATTGTTACATAGGCTCATCGCGCCATTGTTACATTGTGCTCATCGCGCCATTGTTACATGGTGATCATCGCGCCATTGTTACATGGTGCTCATCGCGCCATTGTTACAGGGCGATCATCGCACCATTGTTACATTGTGCTCATCGCGCCATTGTTACAAGGCGATCATCACACCATTGTTACATGGTGCTCATCGCGTCATTGTTACAGGGTGATTATTGCGCCATTGTAACAGGGTGATCATCGCGTCATTGTTACAGTGTAATCATCGCGCCATTGTTACATGGTGCTCATCGCGTCATTTTTACATGGTGATCATCGCGCCATTGTTACATGTTGCTCATCGCGCCATTGTTACAGGGCAATCATCACACCAGTTGTAGCATGGTGCTCATCGCGTCATTGTTACAGGGTGATTATTGCGCCATTGTGACAGGGTGATCATCGCGCCATTATTACATGGTGCTCATCGAGCCATTGTTACAGGGCGATCATCGCACCATTGTTACATGGTGCTCATTGCGTCATTGTTACAGGGTGATCATCGCGCCATTGTTAAATCTTATTTCCTTCTACTTATGTAACATGGCATCAGAATTAAGAAATGTATAATTATATTCTATCTAAACAATGTTATATACAAGATGAAATCAGAAAGTTCATAGATATTTGCTGTAACTTATTTATATCTATTATACAAAGCACAATAGTATTATTGTATTTGAAAAGTTAAGCATGATACCGTCAACTATTAAAAAAGTAAGGCGATATTCAAACCATAACAGTTTAATATGTCGGGGTAATTTTATGACGTCGTTTGCGCTAAACCGACGTGGTATATACATTTTGCTACCGTTTAATCCATTGAATGAGCATGTCAACTAAAACCGAATATGGTATGCTGGACACAATATTTTGGAAAGCACGTTTTAGTTCCAATGTTTACTAATCGCGTCTCCATAGTTTTTTTAATGACTAATTCCTGGCCATCTTGAAAATATTTGTTTCATTTAAACAATAAATCCCTTGAAACATTGGCACTTCACCGTACGCACTCTTAAGATGTTTTTTTGTTATGTAAGACTGTACAACCAAACAAATGAAACAGACTTTTACTGAACTGTGGTATTCTGCGCGCTTTAATCCATTTTCAAGTGCTCCGACGTCAAGTTGTTTAATACAAAACGTCATACCGTAACGTCCGTAAATCAATATTTCCATAGTTACCATATAATATAAATTAATCAGGGAAAATCGGCAATTTTTTGTAAAATTACTGAAAATATATAGCGGCAGATGCTCCCAGAGTTTTATTAAAATACAATGGTAAATGAAAAGGTTATGGCAAACGTCTACGCACGTACTTACCCCCCCCCCCCCCCCCCCAACTACCCCCCACCTCCCCCTTCGTATATCCCTTAATATGGAATAGAAGATTCAAATTAAGAAGAAAAAAAAATGATTATCAATGGAAAAGTATTAGTTTACACTACAAACAATGATTGTCAATTTCATACCCAACCACGCATATTTTTTTTTATAAAATGATTAAGTATCTCAGATAGCTAAACAATCGACATGCGAGTAGCTCTTAATACTTTGAATGATAGCGCTAAATAAGGTTCGAAAACAAATACTCATTTTAGTTTGGAGTGCTTAGGTGGATGCATCTAACAATACTCCTCATAGACAGACACCTATAAATCAATCTGCTTCCCTTGTTGGTTCCATTCTGTATTTCCATAGTATTCTTCCATTATCGCAGGAGAGATGGTTTAAACGGTAGACAATTAAATAAGAAATCATACAAATACACGCTCCTGGAATGTACCCAAAACATAACAATTAGTATTAGCGTTTGAAGGTGATCTCTGTCCATGTATCCTCGATAATAATCTTTCACATATATCAAATTCCACATTCACTGTATAATTTTTCTTACAGACTAAGTTATGATTCAACTCTTAGTTTTATGATAAGTATTTTGCAGGTTTACATTTACATATCACAGTTGTAATGGTTTTACCAGAAGGCATTACGTGATCAATTTTACCTTACTGTGGTATGTATATATAAATTTGTAAAATAATTATACTGAAACGCTTGAAAAACGCCATAACAAGTATCTGAAGATATTTCTTTTATATATTTTGTATATGAATGACCATGTGTTTATAACAGCCACTTCATCTCTTCAACGTGAATCAATTGTGTTTAAATCTTAATTTACTGGTCTGTAATGCTAGTATGCCAATTAGCTGCTTTGCTAACGGAAATCATCGTACACTTTTCGATTTAATTGTATAAATTCGGTCAGTTCCGTCAACTTTCAGCATAAGAACAGTCGCTAAATATGTGCGAACATAGATGCATAATCATTATATAGACATTTTCTTTTTCATTTTGTTGTAACCTACGTTTTTTTATATTAGAAGTTTTTGGAACACTATAGGGGAAAATGTGCTGCTAGGGAAATAAAAAAAATAATGATCGGGGTTCGAACTCGGATTAACTGAGCGACAATCTACACATATAACCACTATGCTATGTAGGAATATATCAAGATCGACGGTATAAAAGTTGAAACGTAACCGGGATTTAATTGATGATACACGAACGTTGACGGATACAACTACTAAATAAATTACATTATTCTACGGATCAGATCTAACTTAAATATCGGCGATATTAGAGAGTAAAAAAGCATGTGTTTTTTTTTGCCAATAAACAACAGTAGATATGATTCAGATAGTCACAATTAATATAAACATAACAATCACACCTGTTCTTTATTGTTTTGACAGACCATAAATAATCGTTTTGCCGTTTGAGATCACATCTCTGTTAATATTTACGATCTTAAATATTTAACTTATCCGCTTTCTTCTATAGCGATGCCGTTTCGAATTTAAATGATTTATGTCGTAATATATATGATTTCCTTAAATAAAATAGGCTTATGAGTGTCAGCATGTTTAAGGTATGAAGGTGCAATTTAGCATGCAATAATTTGAAATCCTATTTGCAATGTGCGCAATTGATTAAATTCATATACAAGTACACACTCTCGATTACTCTCATTTGTCAGAGGTGGATCACATCTACGTTTAAATCGTTGAAATAGAAGAACACCGTACTATTCAACCGATGCTTCGGGAGAGTTACTTTCGATATGCTTTTTTACACTTTCGTTTAAAATAGTTTGACATAATATAAATCCGTTGAGTACTTAATAGTTGTGGTTTATGTTCCTAACTAATGTGGTACATGCAAGCAACATATATTCTCAGCGATCGTTTTAAATTCATACTTTTTAATTGTTTACAATGATTCACTGCTTCAAGTTTGCTAATAAGCACAACCTTTTTTGTATCAGTCCATGTATATTACTTTAATGGTTGCTGGTTTGCTTTTTATTAATATTCTATGTATATCATGTTCTTATTTGCTTCTTGTAAATCATGTTTAATTTCACATTTGTCTTCATTACCCTTTCTCTAGATGACGCTCAAAACTTGATCTGAATTGATATATATGTTTAACGCGGATACAATCCACTGTAGGATATATTCAAACTATTGACATATCAGCACGTTTTAGAACATTTTTTATCAAGATCATATGACGTATACAAGTATCTACGTTAATATATAGTTTGCATGTGTCCTTTCCAGTGCTTTTATACAGAATAATTAAATGATTATCAGGAAAAACAAACATCATAAAATCTATGATGTATCTGTTGGTTACAGGATTCACATTAAAAAGGCAGACAGTACAAAAATAGTGATAATGGACGAGAGTTTGACAGTTTTTTCTGTTTGTTCCTGCTACGATCGTAAATCACATCGGAAAATGGTAACATGTCACGAGCCTAGCACGGGTGACACGTTAAAAGCTAATGGGTAAACGTCGGGTCTAAGGATGTTTTAAGATCAACACAGCTTGTAATGCTTTACATATAAAATATGTTTATCACGTTGATCAGGATAAAGGATTCGTATTGGTTGCTATGACTGCCAGTGTGTAAATGATGTATAGCAATTTCAGATATAACTATTGATTACTATTATAAGTAAATATTGTTGCTTCCCCAATAAACCTCACTCTGGGATTCCTTTTAAAATAAAAACAATTCAGATATTACAGAAATAGTCGCATACGGGATTAATTTTATTCCTTTACTAATTTTAAAACTATTTGTTGTCTAATTTTTATCACACAATATTTTAATAATCGAACATTTGATTTAAATAAATAATACCTATGGAAACGATTTTAGGAGAAAGTTTGATATCTAAATTTTTGAAATTGTAATTTAATTCATTGAAAAGGAATATATTTGAATAAAACACATCCTAGTATACGTATCTTTTGCTGAGGTTTCTTCCATGCCATATATTTGATTTACTTTGAAAAAAGATTTCACACTACGTTGATTGAATTTAAGATTAAACCAAAGTCGCAAAATCGATTGAAAAGTGATAAGGGTCGTTCAGAAGTTTATGAGCTTCTTGGTTAAACTTTGAAGTTACGAAAAAACTGGGAAATTCATGAAGTGTTTCGCTCACATCAATTTACGAAATTTCGTACGCCTTGTAAATATTATTATTTTTAAAATTTGCAAAATATCTGCGCCAATGACATGTTCCTAAAATGTCACATTTGTTTGTGCGAAAATAAGTGAAATGAGCCCAGGTAAAATCGACGTAATTTTAGCGTTAATTTTGTAGCGACATAAACAATCCCAAGGTATGAAGTTATTCATTTTTGTTCCGTGCTCAACTTAAGATGACATGACAAACTAAAAAACGAATTGACTCGAAATAAATGTAAATCCCTTTATACTTCAAATCAGCGTGACTACGTCCAATTTGAGACCGAACCAAGTGTCAGCAATTTAGTTTGTATTTTATATTATTCCTGAATGGTCTGTTGGATTGACCGCGAACTAACATGTATAGCCTCGCGAGTTATCTAATACATGTCTTATTATTCCTTACTCATTCTCTGGTTTCTTCTCCTATTTTCTATACTTCAGATCCTACTTTCTCGTTAGTTACAGTTTGACGGGCTCTACGTAAAGTTTGTACTGGTTGAATATAGGCCTGTAAATATTGTATTTATCCATGTAATTCCCCATCCATCGTAACTGATATATTGTTTGGGGCGCATGTTTCTAAATATTGCAAACAGATGATTATATGTCACTTCAAACGAGCATTTGCTCTTTAATAAAATCTGAGTTGCCTTATTCTGGCACGCTATTTTTTCCATGAAGAGTCAATAGATTTTGCCAAACAGAACGTCTTTAAATTGCATTTTCAACTATTAAAATAGTCGAATAATATATTCTTAAAAAACTCAAAATTTCAATTATGATTCCGTTTATTTATTTCTATTAAAATACTGGAAACGGATCTAAAACTAAAGTTGATATGTGAACCTTTGTACGCAGTACAGGTTCCAACACGCAACAAAACAATGCTAGATTCTCTTACGTAGTACAGGTTCCAACACGCAACAAAATATTGCTAAATTCTCGTACGCAGTACAGGTTCCAACACGCAACATAATAATGCTGATCTCTCGTACGCAGTACAAGTTCCAACACGCAACAAAATAATGCTAAATTCTCGTACGTAGTACAGGTTCCAACACGCAACAAAATAATGCCTAACTTTCGTACGCAGTACAGGTTCCAATACGCAACAAAATAATGCTGATCTCTCGTACGCAGTACAAGTTCCAACACGCAACAAAATAATGCTAAATTCTCGTACGCAGTACAAGTTCCAACACGCAACAAAATAATGCTAAATTCTCGTACGCAGTACAGGTTCCAACAAGCAACAAAATAATGCTAGATTCTCGCGCCTTTTTCATCGTCCCCTTTGCTGACATGTAACATTTGTTTTCGAATCAGAAAAAAATAAAAAATAAATTTTTATTTTTAGATTTAGAAACACATACTATTTCAATATTGTCATCCGTATCGAATTTTGAATTGAAGCAGAGTTGTCTAAAAAAATGAAGCAATAAAAAAACGACAGATATGATGATATGTAGAAAAGTAACAAACATTTATAACATTAAACATAAAATATATGTAGAATATCACGTTTACTGATAAAAATAGAAAATAAAACCTCTAACCATCGCAAAATCAATCTATAAAGTTTTAACTTTTATTTTCAAAAATAAAATATATATAATTATAATCAGTTCAGGGGTAGAGAGGAAATCACGCACGATGACTGGTACCGTTCTTTGATAACAAATTTAAAAGGCTGAACATCTTAAGGGATAATATCATTAACTATCTTAAAGATAGAACATAGATTGTTAGATTATAAATATATTTTATACTGAGAATAATACATATCTTATAATTATTATATTAATGTAAAATCTTATATGACACTCTGTTTGTATGTTAACAAAATGTGTGTATATGTTTCCGTGAATGATATTGCGTAAAATGTAGGATGTGTGCGTGCGTATTTTCGTGTTTACATGCGTATGCCAGATAACTTGCATTTTGTATCTGTGAGATGGCTGTATGTTATAGAATAGGAGTAGACAACTCTTGCTGAACAAGCTACTTGCATTTCGTTCCGTTAAGATAGCTGTATGTTGTGGATTTGGAGTAGACAACTCTTGCTTAACTAGCTAACTTGCATTTTGTTTCAGTAAGATAGCTGTATGTTATAAAATTGAAGTAGACAACTCTTGTTTAACTATGTGACTTGCATTTCGTTTCTGTCAGATAGATGTATGTTGTGGAGTTAGAGTAGACAACTCTTACTCAACTAGCTTACTTGCATTTCGTTTCTGTAAGATAGCTGTATGTTATAAAATTGAAGTAGACAACTCTTGTTTAACTATGTGACTTGCATTTCGTTTCTGTCAGATAGCTGTTTGTTATGGAGTAAAAGTAGACAACTCTTACTTAACTAGCTGACTTGCATTTCGTTTCTGTAAGATAGATGTATGTTGTTGAATTGAAGTAGACAACTCTTACTTAACTAGCTGACTTGCATTTCGTTTCTGTAAGATAGATGTATGTTGTGGAATTGAAGTAGACAACTCTTGCTTAACTGGCAGACTTGCATTTCATTTCTGTAAGATAGCTGTATGTTGTGGAATTGCAGTTGACAACTCTTGCTTAACTAGCTGACTTGCATTTCGTTTCTGTAAGATAGATGTATGTTGTTGAATTGAAGTAGACAACTGTTGCTTAACTAGGTGACTTGCATTTCGTTTCTGTAAGATAGATGTATGTTGTTGAATTGAAGTAGACAACTCTTACTGAACTAGCTGACTTGTATTTCGTTTCTGTAAGATAGCTGTATGTTGTGGAATTAAAGAAGACAACGCTGCTTAACAAGCTGACTTGCATTTCGTTTCTTAAAGATAGATGCATTTGTGGAATTAAAGTAGACAACTCTTACTTAACTAGCTGACTTGCATTTCGTTTCTGTAAGATAGATGTATGTTGTGGAATTGAAGTAGACAACTCTTGCCTAACTGGCAGACTTGCAGTTCATTTCTGTAAGATAGCTGTATGTTGTGGAATTGCAGTTGACAACTCTTGCTTAACTAGCTGACTTGCATTTCGTTTCTGTAAGATAGATGTATGTTGTTGAATTGAAGTAGACAACTGTTGCTTAACTAGGTGACTTGCATTTCGTTTTTGTAAGATAGATGTATGTTGTTGAATTGAAGTAGACAACTCTTACTGAACTAGCTGACTTGTATTTCGTTTCTGTAAGATAGCTGTATGTTGTGGAATAAAAGAAGACAACGCTGCTTAACAAGCTGACTTGCATTTCGTTTCTTAAAGATAGATGCATTTGTGGAATTGAAGTAGACAACTCTTGCTAAACTAGCTGACTTGCAATTCGTTTCTGTCAGATAGCTGTTTGTTGTGTAATTAAAGAAGACAACGCTGCTTAACTAGCTGACTTGCATTTCGTTACTGTAAGATAGATGCATTTGTGGAATTGAAGTAGACAACTCTTGCTTAACTAGCTGACTTGCATTTCGTTTCTGTCAGATAGCTGTTTGTTGTGGAATAAAAGAAGACAACGCTGCTTAACTAGCTGACATGCATTTCGTTTCTGTAAGATAGATGCATTTGTGGAATTGAAGTAGACAACTCTTGCTTAAATAGATGACTTGCATTTCGTTTCTGTAAGATAGATGTATGTTGTGGAATTGAAGTAGACAACTCTTGCTTAAATATCTGACTTGCATTTCGTTTCTGTAAGATAGCTGTTTGTTGTGGAATTAAAGAAGACAACGCTGCTTAACTAGTTGAATTGCATTTCGTTTCTGTAAGATAGATGCATGTTGTGAATTGAAGTAGACAACTCTTGCTTAATTAGCTGACTTACATTTCGTTTCTCTAAGATAGATCGTGTTGTGCAATTGAATTAGACAACTCTTGCTTAACTAGCTAACTTACATTTCGTTTCTGTAAGATAGCTGTATGTTGTGGAATTGAAGTAGACAACTCTTACTTAACTAGCTGACGTGCATTTCGTTTCTGTAAGATAGCTGTATGTTGTAGAATTGAAGTAGACAACTCTTACTTAACTAGCTGACTTGCATTTCGATTCTATAAGATATCTGTATGTTGTGGAATTGAAGTAGACAACTCTTCCTTAACTAACTGACTTGCATTTCGTTTCTGTAAGATAGATGCATGTTGTGGAATTGAAGTAGACAACTCTTGCTTAACTAGCTCACTTGCATTTCGTTTCTGTAAGATAGATGCATGTTGTTGAATTGAAGTAGACAACTCTTGCTTAACTAGCTCACTTGCAGTTCGTTTCTGTAAGATAGCTGTATGTTGTGGAATTGAAGTAGGCAACTCTTTCGTAACTAGCTAACTTACATTTCGTTTCTGTAAGATAGCTTAATGTTTTGGAATTAAAGTAAACAACTCTTGATTAACTAGCTCACTTGCATTTCGTTCCTGTAAGATAGATGTATGTTGTTGAATTGAAGTAGACAACTCTTGCTTAAATAGCTGACATGCATTTCTTTTCTGTAAAATAGCTGTTTGTTGTGGAATTAAAGAAGACAACGCTGCTTAACTAGCTCACTTGCATTTTGTTTCTATAAGATAGATGTTTGTTGTGGAATTTAAGAAGACAACACTGCTTTACTAGCTGACTTGCATTTTGTTTTTGTAAGATAGATGCATGTTGTGGAATTGAAGTAGACAACTCTTACTTAACTAGCTCACTTGCATTTCGTTTCTGTAAGATAGATGTATGTAGATGAATTGAAGTAGACAACTACTGCTTATCTAGCTGACTTGCATTTCGTTTCTGTAAGATAGATGCATGTTGTGGAATTGAAGTAGACAACTCTTGCTTAACTGGCTGACTTGCAGTTCGTTTCTGTAAGATAGATGCATGTTGTGGAATTGAAGTAGACAACTCTTGCTTAACTAGCTGACTTGCATTTCGTTTCTGTAAGATAGCTGTATGTTGTGGAATTGAAGTAGACAACTCTTACTTAACTAGCTGACTTGCATTTCTTTTCTGTAAGATAGATGTATATGTGGAATTGAAGAAGACAACTCTTGCTTAACTGGCAGACTTGCATTTCATTTTTGTAAGATAGCTGTATGTTGTGGAATTGCAGTAGACAACTCTTGCTTAACTAGCTGACTTGCATTTCGTTTCTGTAAGATAGATGTATGTTGTTGAATTGAACTAGACAACTGTTGCTTAACTAGCTCACTTGCATTTCGTTTCTGTAAGATAGATGTATGTTGTTGAATTGAAGTAGACAACTCTTACTGAACTAGCTGACTTATATTTCGTTTCTGTAAGATAGCTGTATGTTGTGGAATTAAAGAAGACAACGCTGCTTAATAAGCTGAGTTGCATTTCGTTTCTTAAAGATAGAAGCATTTGTGGAATTGAAGTAGACAACTCTTGCTTAACTAGCTGACTTGCATTTCGTTTCTGTAAAATAGCTGTTTGTTGTTGAATTAAAGAAGACAACGCTGCTTAACTCTCTCATTTGCATTTCGTTTCTGTAAGATAGATGCTTGTTGTTGAATTGAAGTAGACAATTCTTGCTCAACTAGCTGACTTGCATTTCATTTCTGTAAGATAGATGTATGTTGTGGAATTGAAGTAGACAACTCTTGCTTCACTAGCTGACTTGCATTTTGTTTCTATAAGATAGATGCATTGTATGGAATTGAAGTAAGACAACTCTTACTTAACTAGCTGACTTGCATTTCGTTTCTGTAAGATAGATGTATGTTGTGGAATTGAAGTAGACAACTATTGCTTAATCTAGCTGACTTGCATTTCGTTTCTGTAAGATAGATGCATGTTGTGGAATTGAAGTAGACAACTCTTACTTAACTAGCTGACTTGCAGTTCGTTTCTGTAAGATAGATGCATGTAATGGAATTGAAGTAGACAACTCTTGCTTAACTAGCTGACTTGCATTTCGTTTCTGTAAGATAGATGTATGTTGTGGAATTGAAGTAGACAACTCTTACCTAACTAGCTGACTTGCATTTCGTTTCTGTCAGATAGCTGTTTGTTGTGGAATGAAAGTAGACAACTCTTACTTAACTAGCTGACTTGCATTTCGTTTCTGTAAGATAGATGCATGTTGTGGATTAAAAATAGACAACTCTTACTTAACTAGCTGACTTGCATTTCGTTTCTGTAAGATAGATGCATGTTGTGGAATTGAAGTAGACAACTCTTGCTTAACTAGCTGACTTGCATTTTTATTATGTAAGATAGCTGTATGTTGTGGAATTGAAGTAGACAACTCTTGTTTAACAACCTGACTTGCATTTCGTTTTTGTAAGATAGATGCATGTTGTGGAATTGAAGTAGACAACTCTTACTTAACTAGCTGACTTGCATTTCGTTTCTGTAAGATAGATGTATGTTGTGGAATTGAAGTAGACAACTATTGCTTATCTAGCTGACTTGCAGTTCGTTTCTGTAAGATAGATGCATGTAATGGAATTGAAGTAGACAACTCTTACTTAACTAGCTGACTTGCATTTCGTTTCTGTAAGATAGATGTATGTTGTGGAATTGAAGTAGACAACTATTGCTTATCTAGCTGACTTGCATTTCGTTTCTGTAATATAGATGCATGTTGTGGAATTGAAGTAGACAACTCTTGCTTAACTAGCTGACTTGCAGTTCGTTTCTGTAAGATAGATGCATGTAATGGAATTGAAGTAGACAACTCTTGCTTAACTAGCTGACTTGCATTTCGTTTCTGTAAGATAGATGTATGTTGTGGAATTGAAGTAGACAACTCTTACTTAACTAGCTGACTTGCATTTCGTTTCTGTAAGATAGATGCGTGTTGTGGAATTGAAGTAGACAACTGTTGCTTAACTAGCTCACTTGCATTTCGTTTCTGTAAGATAGATGCATGTTGTCGGATTGAAGTAGACAACTCTTGCTTAACTAGTTGACTTGCAGTTTGTTCTGTAAGATAGATGCATGTTGTGGAATTGAAGTAGACAACTCTTGCTTAACTAGCTGACTTGCATTTCGTTTCTGTAAGATAGCTGTATGTTGTGGAATTGAAGTAGACAACTCTTGCTTAACTAGCTGACTTGCATTTCGTTTTTGTAAGATAGATTGATGTTGTGCAATTGAAGTAGACAACTGTTGCTTAATTATCTGATTTGCATTTCGTTTCTGTAAAATAGCTGCATGTTGTGGAATTGAAGTAGACAACTCTTACTCAACTAGCTGACTTGCATTTTGTTTCTGTAAGATAACTGCGTGTTATAGAATTGAAGTAGACAACATCTTGTTTACATTTAACATGTTAGGTTTAAATGCCTATAATTTGATAAAACTATTACAATCTAGTTGTTTCTTTTCTGTGCGTTGGTAATCAGTGTCGGCAGGATGTTTTGGTTATCGTTTATGCTTTGTTATACCATAATTATTTGTATGTGCGTATAATATTCATTTTATGTCAAGCGTTAAATTAATAAAGTTTGAAAAGAAGAAAATAATCCAAAATTAGATTCCCGTTTGATTTTATTGATTGTTATTGTTGAAAGCTTATTCGTGGAATAATCATGTTACTTTCATTACCGATCGCTTTTTATATATTTACCTATATTTAATTTCTAGATGTTCGAGATCTTCAGGTTATAAAAGTTCGGAATTGTACATCTTTGCATTAATATATATATTTTTATCCTTTAAAATCATTTGACTTATAAGTTTTATTCGAATATAAAATATCGTTTAAGCCACGGTTGCTGGGGAATGCGAGGGATATTGCGTAATTTGTTATCCTTTATTAGAGTGTCCTCCGTGGCCAATAGGTCTAAGGCGCTGTCTCATGATCATTTACCTCCCACCGCTAAGGTCGTAGATTCGAGTTTCGCTCGCACTAAAATATGTATGTGAGAACGTATGCCAGTTACTTGCAGAAAGACGGTGGTTCTAATCAGATATATTCTGAGGTCTTCTTCCACTAATACTTGATATAGATCTAGCATCCAAAATTCAGAAGGACCTACGTTATGATAATGTGTCCGTTCGTCTGCCTGTCCATTTTTCGCCCGTCTGTCCATTATCTTTTAGTTTCCGGTTTCTTGACCAATCAGGGTCAAGATGTTTATATCTATTAAAGCGTAGACGAGTCATTTAACTGTTTAGATAGGACAAAAAATAACAGATTTGTGGCCCTTGAATCGAAATGTTACTTATTGCCTTGTAATCAGTAATTCCTTTAGTTTGGATCCTATCTAAACCATAAGTGTTATAATGTTAATGTGCATAAGTTCTTATTTTGAATCGGCTCCTGTGAATTAGAAATGACTGCGTTATGACCATTGTTTTGAAAAATATAACAAATAAACTTAAGTGTACCGTGTCAACACTGTATCATATCTAATTTTTTTTTTAATTTAGACCTATTCATTTTGCATCCACTATGAATAGATTCTTACAACGTAGACCAATCATGCTTAAAATTTCCTTGAGTGGAACCAATACAAACCATATGCGTATTAAGTGTCTCACTCAAGGACATTATACATAGCCGAAGCAGAGCATTATGGCAACTCTTAGTGTAACAGAATCCGATAGAGTAACGACAATTGTTTCACTAAGGGTCACAACCGTAACCCTTAGTGTAATAAATCTCATTTTTGTTACACTAAGGGGTTTTGTTACACTAAGATTTGCTACAGGGCATATTTAGTTTTCTTCAGATTTTGACTCAACTGGTTCAGAATGTCAGTGATCATCAAATCTCAATGATTCTCGCTGATAAAAATCACATAGACATATATCACTTACTTTTCGTAATTTATGTTTTATCTAAATTATGCGTTAATTGTTCTCCCAAATTGACTTTATAAAAGTTTACAACATTTACTATCGGTTAAATTAACATATTATCTTCGATCAACAAAAAATTAATCATTAATAGTTATTAATTCAATAATGCCGCAGTTAAATATCGAAAACTTCATCAAACTATTGCATTGTTTCATACTAGTTCATCAGTTGCTTTCTTTAGTACACATAGAGATTATATCGATAATAGAATAAGTCGATATTTTATTTTCGCTGAGTAAGTCTGATAAATCCTCTCTGTTTTACTTCTGTATTTACATACTTTTCTCAGCAATAAGACATAGCAAGACATACTATTAAAACATTATAACAAAATAACGTCCCATTATAGCAATACGATGCTAAGTGTATAATTATGAAATAAGAAGGCACATGGTACCTTATTGCATCAATTGGGCGAATTAATCACTAATTTCATGTTTGGGTTGAGTTTGTGCATCTTTTTGCTGAAATTCTATATTTTTAGTGAAGCTGGTATCACTTTTGACATTTCACAAGGGTTTTAATAAAAAGTACGTTTCAGACAATTAAAAGCAAATCAGTACTTTCGGAAGACTACATATAAGGTAAACAGCTAATGCAAAGGATCAGGTTCACGAAACCCAAATAATGGTCTTGTAAAAAACATTTCTTTCAAAACTAATTTTTCAGCAAACCTTAATGTGTTTAAATCAAATATATAATTTTATTCATAGAATAAATCCAGGGTAAAATTAAGGCAAATGTTGATTAACCACCATTTTTTTCTAATTTTATTTGTATTTTTTTTTTGTTTGATCATGAAGAGATTGCTGGGTAATATGTGTAAAATTGCATATTTTTGCATACTTGTGCACTTTAATTAAGCGAAATGCGTCAAATTAAAAAACAAAATTTACAATTTTTTCCGAAGAATTAAGTATTATTAAAATGTAAAGCATCGACCTTTCCAAAAAAAAAAAATGGTTTTATTTTAATGAATTATACAGGGCTATTTTATGGGGTTGTGAACCTTGTTCTCTCTATGTATGCATTTTAAAAGGGATTTATATACAAGCAATTTATATAGTTGAAGTGGAATTGTTTTGGAAAAACACTGTGGTGAAATGTTAACAAACACGGAACTATTCATACGCTGATATCTACATTGATATGATCGTTAAATTTACAAACTGCAGTATTCGGTAATATAAGACTATTTTACAGTGTTTCGGATTTTCTCAATGTATTCGTCATGCGAAACTTTTTGTCGTTTTTTTTGTTTTATCGTTGAAATTTCTACTAAATTAATTTCAGTTTTTAGTCATCTTAAATTTTGAACTGTGCAATATAAAAATAATTGGATCCAATAAACTTCTACATAGCATCTGGGATGGATGATTGTATATATACTTACAGAATATATTTATATATATAAAATACAGAATAAATAAAGTTATCATGCATACCTTTGGTTGTTTGGAAAATAGCAGACTGAACCGACAAACTTATGATTAAATATGACATAGTTTCGTGGCGAGACTCATTTTGACGAAAAATAAAAGTAGCAATAGTGACCGTATGTGATAATACAGCTAATAATTTAGGACTAAGAAAACCTGGGCGTTTTTGTACATGGTTGTTTGGAAAATAGCAGACTGAACCGACAAGCGTATGATGAAATATGTGAAGTTTTCATTGACGTAGTTTCGTGGCGAGACTCATTTTAACGAAAAAATAAAAGTAGCAATAGTGACCGTATGTGATAATACAGCTAACATTTTAGGACTAAGAAAACCTGGGCGTTTTTGTACATGTAACTATAAACAATGACAATAACTGTACAAAATAGTACTCATTAAATATTAGAACTATAATTATGTCAAACAGTAGACGAAGGATACAAAGGACAGAGATACCGAACATTAATCATAAAGTAAACAAAAAAGACGGACTGTAGTTGACAATTTAGGAAGTTCATTATGGCACGGTATAGATAAAGCGTGCAATACTCTTTCGGAATTTGTTGATAATTGGGCAAATTCATCATTGCATGGTATATGTATAAAAGTTGGTAATAACTGTTTCAAATACAATCAATTTAAAGTTCAATACCTGTTAAATATACCTGTCTTACCTGTATTGAATGAATGAAGCTTATTAAATGTTTACAATCGTTCTTAAGTAAACAAAAATGGACTGTACCTGTCTTATAATCCGTTTTTGTTTATTTGAGAATAACATTTGCCGATACAGGGATGACAGGTTTTCAATTATGAATCGGTTGCAAAACAACCTGTAATTACCCGCTTTACCTATAATTGTTCTGGCTTAACCCTAACCTTAACCATAAACCCTAATCCAATTATCAACTATCGTTGAATAAATTAACCCTGTATCGATCAAATATGTGTTTAGAACCGGGTTAGGGTTATAATTTTATTGAAATCGTTGTTCGTTGCAAAAGCAATACGTTTGTAGGTTCCTAATACAAGGAACATGGTCTAGACGCCACAGTAAGGTTAGTTTGAAAATAGGTTCTCTTGAAAGAAATGTATCACCACGTATGTCGTGTGATCAAAGGTGGAGCACAATTTTAGACAGGCATGTGATTTTTTTTTTTTGATTTTTTTATTTGTTTTACATGTACATCCTTACGTTTACATCATTACAGTAATATTCAAACCTTGTATAAGATGTAATTGTGATATACAAACATTGCAGTTTTTGTTTATTAAATATATATCAAATATACAGTTTCCAGGCAGCTGGCAAACTGATGCACTGACATATTCAAGACCAATGATTTAAAGGGCACATATGTCCATTAACATGTGGCTGCTCTCTTCGAAGTGTTTGGTAATTTTTTTTTTCATTCTAATTGACCTAATTTTGTATCCTGTCATTAAACATCATCAATGTGTCTTCACTTCAGAATTTATGGAGGCGTAACTAACAGTTTGAAAGTATTTTATAGAATAATGTATGCGCTAGTGCAAGTTAATTTTACAGTTAGAATATAGTTCCAAACGGGCGGAGGCACTCTATATTTATCTCCTGATATTAGTTTCTCTTGCTGCAATACTTTCATAAAAAGTCATCACCTACATTTTCGTGTAGCATCAATGTTTGCTGATAGTGTTTATCATAAAATTTGATGTTTTTCAGGAACAGAAAATGAACTTGAAATACGATTCTGTTATAAACAAATATATGTTTTCTAGAGATTTTATTTCATTGATTGGGTCATATATCGTGAATACTAGCATTCCTGTATGCTTTGTCTTAACTGGAAAAGCACGAATACAAAATTCATTTAATTAATTTTTTGTTTACCGGATATGGATATTTGAAATTCACCGGGAAAAATAGATTTATAAATGTTTTTATCGTACTACGAGATTTAAGCTGACATAAATAAATTTATAGAAATTATTAATGTATAAGTTTGGTATCCAAGAAAAAAATCATTTATAAGTCGTTATTATTTTCCGTTCAGATCGAATATTCTGTCCCGAAGGATCAATGTTTGGCGGCCACGAGTCACATTAAAGCTATAGTTTTCCTTCTCGACGGAATTTGCTTTCTAGTTCTGAAACTGATTAAATATTCTAATTTACTTTTCATCTAATAGAATAACGGTTAATTTATTTAAGAAGTAATAACTACTTTTCCAGACAATTATGCAGGTATTTCTGCTTTTTATGTAAGTTTTCTGAAATTGCACTTTTCGGTTTTCCTCAGAGACATTAAATTAGCAGCAAAGTATGAGTTTTTGTAAATCGCTGCTTTAATTGTAAGATAGTCTCATAACTATGCATATTGTTTAGTTTGAAAAAATTGCTTCTTTTCAAAAGAGTTTTCGAATAGGAAGAAATTTCAAAACCTGTCATAAAACATTTAAAGCATCTACGAACCGTGCATAATTAATGTAAATACGTTGCTTTTATAAGTAGATTAAACTAAATGTTACCTCTTTTAAAAACGAATGGAAGTTTTTACTTTCTCAAAGAAAAGTCTGATAACGTGCTGTTATACAAAGAAAATAAACATGTCACGATGATAAAAAAAAGATTTTTTATACAAGATTATATCATCCGTTTTAAGAAATAAATAAAAAACATGTTTAACGGTGTTGAACGCAGCTCAGACTTTAATTCTCGATATTCTAATATTATGTTATTTCCTTACCAAATGTATTTAAAATGGAAACAATAAGAAATGTTAACCGCAAATGACATATTTTAGCAACGATCATGTTAAAGCTCTGTTACCGGCAATTATCATTTGGACCACCTCGCCGATGGAAAATTCCAACCTCGAAGGATAACTGGCTCTACCGACTTATCGCCAAAACAGTTATCCCGAGTGATTGAAGTTTCCATTCGCACCGAAAAATCCATGAAAGATACTTCTTCTTGCATACAACCATAATTGCGTGATTTTTAAGACTTTTATTCAGGTTTATATTCAAGAGTAGCGCAGGGATACCATAGAATTTATGAATGAATACATCATAGCACGAGGACACCCGCGTTGGTAGACCTAAAACCTCTATTATCAAGGCAAACACCGCTGCTGTAAAGGCTGTGGTGCAACAGGATGCCTGAGTGTCGTTAAAAGAAATAGCCAGTAGTACTGGCATATCAGATCAGAATGCAGCGTGCAAATTAAACGATTCTGAAAAGGCAATTACACCTGAGAAAGATTTACGCTTGGTGGGTTCATCATATGCTCACTGAGGAGCAAAAGAAATAGCGTCTAAAATGTGCCCGGGATCTTCTGAAAAAATACAACTGCAATAGTCAGGTTATTTTCTAATTTGTTAACATGTGACGAAACCTGGGTGCACATGTTTGAGTCACATAAAAGGGCTGATAAAAAGGAATGGAAACGAAAAGATCAAGCACACCCATGTTTTGCCAAGAGAACCATCAATACGAAGAAAATGTTGTACGCCATTTCCTTTAATTCTAGCTGGCTAGTTGTTCAAGTGTCTGGTTAATCTGGTCATACAGTCGCTGGCTGTTTCTATAAGAACTTTGTGCTGAAAAAAGGTTTTACAATAAGAAGCGTCTTATGCAAAGGATGCTTAAGCAAAGAATGGCCAGAGGTCCATCTGATTCATGACAACACATCCTCTTACAGCTGCGAGGATGTTAAGGCTTTCTTTGCGTTTGAAAACGTGCATTTTGTAAACCATCTGCCTTACTCACCGGACCTGAGTACTAAATGTAACATAACCTAAAGTAATCGGCCATTGTTCTTCATGTGATAGGTGAATCTGTACTTAATATACCACAACCTAAAATAAACCACCATTGTTCTTCATGCGTTACGCGAATCTGTACTAAATATCCCATAATCTAAAGTAAGCCACCATGGTATTCATGCGATAAGCGAATCTGTAATAAATGTACAAAATCCTAAAATAAACCACCATTGTCTTCATGCGTTACGCAAATCTGTACTTAATGTATCACAACCTGAAATAAGCCACCATTGTTCATCATGCGTTACGCGAATCTGTACTAAATGTAACACAACCTTAAATAAACCACCATTGTTCTTCATGTTATAAGCGAATCTATACTAAATGTAACACAACCTTGATTTAGCCACTACTGTTCTTCATGCGATACGTAAATCTATTCTTATGTTCCATAACCTGAAATAAGCCACCATTGTTCTTCATGCGATACGTGAATCTGTACTAAATATCCCACAATCTAAAGTTAGCCACCATTGTTCTTCATGCGTTACGCGAATCGGTACTTATGTACCACAACCTGAAATAAGCCACCATTGTTCTTCATGCGATACGCGAATCTGTGCTAAATATCCCACAATCTAAAGTAAGCCACCATTGTTCTTCATGCCATACGCGAATATGTACTTAATGTACCACAACTTTAAATAAGCCATCATTGTTCTTCATGCGATACTCGAATCTGTTCTTAATGTACCACATCCTTAACTAAGCCGTCATTGTTCTTCATGCGATACGCGAATCTTTGCTTAATGTACCACAACCTTAAGTAAGCCATCATTGTTTTTCATGCGTTACGCGAATCTGTACTTAATGTACCACGACTTTACGTAAGCCATCATTATTTTTAAGCAATATAAAAAAGGAGTAGACGAGATTTTTTCTTTCTTTCGTGCCTTACGAGAACCAGGGGCTTATTGTATTAAAATACGAAGTAGGCGGTCATACTGTTTTATGGAATACAAGACTCATATTGTACTGAAAAGTACCACATGCGGTCATTATCTTTCATGAAATACAAAAACTAGTATCACATTGTCCTAGAATCCTGGAAATAAACAGCCATTGTACATTCTTCATGAAATTTAACACACATCATTACATTGTACTGAAACCCCCAAAGTAGTCTGTTATTGTTTTTCATGCAATACAATATTCAGGATAAAATTGTACCAAAATCCCCGAAGTAGGCGGCCATTGTTCTTCATTATGAAATACAGACATAAGCAGCACATTAAAGATTTTTCAAATTCCCCCACTAAGTGACCATATTTGTTATACAATTAGATAAGCACATTCAAATTATGCTAAAACCTCGAGGGACAATTGTTCTTCATGAAATGCAACAACAAGAATCATATTGTACTACAAACCTCGATCTAGACAACCTTTGCTCTTCATGCGATACGATAATCAGCACCAAATTGTATTTAAAAATGAAAACGGTGACCATTGTTCTCCATACAATACGAGAACTGGCATAGCGTTTACAAAAATCTTCGAAGTAGGCAGCTGTTGTGTTTCAAGCAATAGGAGAATTAGCATCACATTGTATTAAAATTGTATTATGGTTAAGGTAGGCGGTTATTATCCTTTATTAAATACACTAGCAAGGATACAATCCCTGAGCAGGCGGCCATTGTTGTTCACGCAATTTAATATTTTCTGAACCAAAGTTTTTTTATCAAAAAGAGTACATGATTATTGTATATACAGAGCGTTTAAAGGCAAACATATAGTATCAAATAATATTAATACAAAGCCACTCAGTTTGTCTAAGAATTGACATAACTCATTACTCATCTTAACATGATTATTATCAAATTTATATATATATGTTGCTATGAATATTATTTTGACACATTTAAAAATTACGTACTGAAGATTAAGTTCACAGTCTCTTGGAGTTTAGACAGGATGGTATAATGGTATTGATCGTGCAAATACATTATGTAACTTTGTAACCAGGATGTTAAATAAATTGCTGAATGCTGACCTAACTTGAAACTTGCATGCCAACTTCCCGTCCATACATTTTATAAGTATCACCGAGTTCAAAACTTAATACTGTTAGCATGGTAAGCACTTTTATCACTTTATTGCATTATCACTTTTTATACTTATGAGAGATTTTAATGTGTGATTATTTATGATGTTGTTGTTGCTGTTGTTGAATGATGTTTATCGTCGCTTTCAACATTTTTCAGTTCTATGGCGACAGTGTCTACTTATTCTACAGTATTCTAAGCTCTCTCTCATATCATGGATACATGGTTTGATAACCTATCCTATCCAGTCATAGTAAACTGACATCAGACCGACCAGACCTAGACTTTTCCTCTTAATGCTGAGCACCAAGCGAGGAATCTTCTAGAACCATTATCAAGTTTTTGTTATTTGATACATATTTTTGTTTCAATGCCATTTACTTGTTTAATAGTTTAGCCGAATAACGCATATCAGCAATTGTTGCGCCATATCAGTAGTTCCTAGTAATATTCAAACTTAATCGTCAAGCTGTTCAAAATATTACATTTTTGACAAATTAAGAATAAATACTGAATTTAAATCATATATGGTTATCTGTAATAACTACTGTTTAAACTGTTTGAGGGTCATATGGAAGATTAGTTTCAACTAAATGTATTTTCAACCTCTTTTAATAAAGTCGCTTATCTTTGCATTGGCGCTCACCATTGTACACAAATGACGTAATAATACATAGTACGCGAAAACTTGGTAATGTATTACATCCTACATAAAAGCTACTCTTGTATACATATTTAATATTGTTACATATTTCATTATCTTGTATAATATATACATATTCTATATATTCCATAGCTTTAATATGAAACAAAAATATAGACAAAGAGGCATAAGTACCGCTTACTCTTCTACATATGATATTTCGATGATTATCGCCCTTGTGTTTTAACGCTTCACATATGATGCATTTTACCTGACAGAGCCAACAATGTTATAAAGATTTTAGCTCTAGCTCACGTGACCCCTTCTATTAGTTGACTCGCCGTCGTCGTCCGTCTTTTATCCATCACAATTTCTGTGGATTATCATTTGTCTGATAACACTGAACAGATTTACAAGATGGTCGCTGTCATTAAAATGGTCTATAATTAAAAGAAATCTGAACGTCATCTATTGTAAAATCGTTACTATATTTTGATCAGTTTCCACATGCATAAATATTGAGTCAACGAGGTGTGTGTTAAAACGTTGTAAATATAACAACATAAAGATTACCATAGAAGGGACGTACATTTTGTATTCAGTTATATTTAGTTAATGTATAGAAACATGCTTTACACACCTAAATCGATAGTATTTAAACGTGTTCTTGTGTAGTGCGTTTTTAGAAGTTTTTTTTCGTCTCCTCCCAATCTCCAATATGGCCAAATGGCCACTGTTACAAAAATATAAACTATATAGAAATGTCCGGAACGAGATCTCTGAAACCCTTCATTTAACGCTGATCAAATGTCTTTATATGTTAAATTGGTGATGGGTGCTAAATATCTAACAGCCTTAGGTCGTAAATGTCGATGCCCATATTTAGTTGTCTATCTATAAATTCATAGCAGAAAAATGGTTTTGTGAAGCGATTACTTTATTTACGCGTTAGATAAATGCACGCACATTATTATATGAATACTTAAATTCTCAATAACTTAAACAGAAAACATAACGGTCTGGTGTTCGTTATCTGCCTATTGAGGTCATTACAGGTCACCACAGGTCATCACAGTTCAACGTTTAAACTAAAATCACATTGTTATCTTTCATTTTAGAGCTGACATTACGAAATATCGGTCCGCTAAATTTGATACATAAATGCTGTTGCCAATAGTTTTGGAATAGAGTTAACTGAACAATGACGGTTTTATTACAATATGTTGTATTGGTGTGTTGCATTGGTTTGTCAATGGAAAGTTGTTTCATGGCTATTCAAGGTAAATGCGTGGTTTCTTCTCTATGCACGTAATATACTGGAACAGGTTTCCCTTAAGATCTCAAATTTTCAATTTCTCTAAATAATAACTTAAGCTCATTCCACATTTTATGACTTCACAGAATTGAAATCATAACAACTCTTTCCTCATTTGTAAAGGACAATATGCAAATTGATCAATGTGGGTTAAGTTATAACATTTCAAGTATTTGAAGTGAGGAAAATTTCAAGTTGAAATGTTTAATGAAACTATGGCTAGATTATATTTATTCTGCTTTTGTGCGCATGTTCATGCAATTAACAATCTTTGTATTGGTGCAAAAAGCAGCGAAATACTTACTTTAAAATTGAATAAATAATGCTAAAAAAAAAAAGGGACCCCCTGTGTGTTTCATGATAATAATCAAGTTAAAAGAAATATTTTTGTCATGATAAGTTTGTTTTTTTTGGCGCTTTTTTATATCTAGAAAGTACACAAGTGCTTTATTTCACGATATTAGTTTAGTTTAAACAATATTTTATTCACATAAGTACATATATTTAGCATACATTTAACAATAAAGTCATACGTTTAACGAATTATGTGGAAAGGATACAGAAAAAAGCTTTAGAAGCTTGTCTAAATCTGCTTCCATAACAGTTATTTTACATTTCTTATAAACTTTATCATATTGTTCCGAAATAATTTCAATTTGGCCAAATGTGCAAAAATTGATTAAAGAAATAATGGTTTATTCAGAATATTTCAAAAACAAAAAAAAAGAGAGTATTGGTTGAAGAGAAGGAAGAGAAAAAGAGACTCCACTGATTTCATTTTCTTTATCGGTTCATTCCGATACAGGGGATAGGTATTTTCCAAGTTTATGTTTATCAAACAATCCATTCATTAACCATTGTTTCTTACTATCCAAGATCAAATGGAGGCGTGTTGTTATAATTAATTAGGTAAAAAAACATAACAAGTCATTATCTATTTAACTGTGTGCGATATTCAAAACGTTTGGTCTTTATAATATAATTTTGAACTGTCATGAAAATCGAGTTGTTGTCAGTTAATGTAAGATTCCCATTACCATACAGAAGATCATTCAAGGAAAGATCATGTGGATAAGCTTATTTTATTTCAGTCATCATTTTTTGTCTATATTGGTGAAATAGTCTGCACCTGAATAAATAATGATATGTGTCCTTAATTTCACCACAAAGACAATTTGGACTTGCAACTATGTTTTTATTGAATAAATGTTGATTCAAGGTACTGCAATTTGTACGAAGTCGTGTATGATATATTTGGGCAGTTCGGTTTCCTGTATAATAATGATTTGGAACCTTTTGTTTATTAGCGTTCGATTTGAATATATTAAGGGAAGGCGACTCTCTTATGAGGTGAGGAAGAGAATTCCATTCACGCACAGAAGACGGTAAGAATGAGTTAAAATATAATTGAGTATTACATGAAAACGTCCTAAGGTCTTGTGCATTTCGAATGTTATAGCCAACAAGATTCCCAACATTTTCAGGTAAGAGTGAACATAGGTACGAAGGAGATAGTCCATTATGCATTTTGTAATAAAGGATAAGTTTGTGTTTTTGTCTTCTTATTTTTAAGGACTCCCAACAGGTCTCTTTGTACAGAGCTGATATAGAAACAAGTTTTGTTGCTCCCGTTACTATTCTTGCTGCTTCCAACTGAATCTTGTCTATTTCATTAATTTATTGATAACGTCAATCTCGTAGAACTTTTCCTACCTTGTTTCTACTTTCTTAACTTCTGTTTTGCGATATTTTTAAGACGCCGATTAACAATTGTGTCATGTCTGAATGTTGCTCTGTGTATCTCTCAGTCGGGGAACGTCGATACCAATTGGCATTATATACTATGAAGTTGGTGTACCAGATTTTATATTTGTATACACCGAGATTGTTATGTTATATTTTACCTTTTTGTCACATACAGATAATACTTATGGTAACGTTCACTTTCACGTCCATGAGTCACGATTTGAATATAAATATGAAATAGGGGGCGTGAGGAGCGTTGTTTATTCCATTTTACCGCACGAAAATACTACAAAATAAAATGTATTCTATTTTATTTATTTGTTGGATGCTTTCTGTGCGTTCAAGTGTGGCGGTCGTGTAAAGTCACCCCACAATTTAATGGTATGGTTCTTTAAAATCATGGAGCTCATTTCCATAGCTAGGGGATGTAACTGGTGTTTCATTATCCATTATAAAATGACTCAATCAAACAGACTCTAACCCTAACCCTAACCCTAACCCTATGCTTTAATCATCCCTTTATTAGATATCGTTGATTATTACTTCTTATTTTGTGTCTAGCGATCGTGAAAGGTCGTCCCTATATTTTAACGTAATGTTGTTATTATTACTGGTACGTTACAATCATGAAGTTTTTTTTATGTGTTCATTGAAAATAGAACACAGCCTTAACCAGCGCTACGGTGAAAGGTAGCTAATATTTATTATCACCCATGAACACGAATATGCTTTTTACTCGGTCTATTCCGTCATCTTTCGGTAGTAGACTCAATAAGGCTAGTTGGCGAGGTGCTCCGAATGCTATTTACCGCTTCTATTTGGACGCTTCATGTGCTTCCTAGAGATCCTTTATCAGATGGTATTACATACATCATACAGCTGTTTCGTTTTGTATCATTACAGAAGACGATAAATGCACAGCAACTAACGGGGCGGTATTCCAATCTGGTGAAACAATAACAATGACAGATAAGTGTATGAAATGCTCGTGTATGATGGAGCAAACAACCAACGCTGTCATGATGAGATGTTGTGGGTAAGACAAACATCTTATAAATAACTTCGACTGTGTACATTACAACGATGTTAAATAAAAAATATCTCGATATATTAAAGCATCCTTGAATTTCCGAAATGCACACTTTTCGATAATAACAAAAATGATTGTAATTAAATGTGTTTATAGTATTGCTAAAACCATTCCTGTAGACCCCTTAGTGACTGTTTGAAATGTGTATTTCTTAGACGAGCGGACCGAGCTTTTAACTTTTGTTTACATTTTTGTAATTCCGTAATGAATCGGTTGCTTTCCGACTGTACCTCCGCAGTGTTCAAAAATAAATACTGCAGTGGTAGTATTCGGATTACGACCGTTAGATAAGGGGTTCATTAACACGATTAGAAAAGTTATGGGTTCACTACTATTATGTATCGTTATTGGGTTTTCTTTTTCAAAAAAATATATTGATGTCTGCAATAAAACTGTATCGAACGTAGTGCGCATTATATTAATGATACGCACTGAAAAACAATGAGTACAGAATACTAGTTTGGTCTAGCAACTCTTGCTCAGGATCCGTCCTTGCATATACGCGTGATACTATCGCACGCGCTATTAAGTCACAAATCACTTTTTCGCAGCCAATATTGATAGGATACCAAGGGTGTTTTACTAAGAACAGTTATTAAAAAGTTTGTTTTTTTAATTTTTTATGAACGATACGTCGCTTACGTGAAATAAATAGCTCGTGTGTTCCAGTTCATTAATACACTAAGGGGAATAAAGGGATGTTCTTTAGAAAGTTCTAACCGCAAGCGGTTATTTAACTTTTAATCGCGTTCCCTACAGTTCCCAATACTATGTTTCAATTGATCATATATTAACGACCGACGCGTTTCCGAAAAAGTTTCGTAACTTCCCGTTTTCTGCCGAAGGTGTTTAACGGAAAGAGACGAACATTAATTTGTAAACAAAGCCTGTTCTAAATTATGTATTAATAATGTGCTTTATATTGATTTTTTCGTTTGCCAAATCTCTCAGGGCTCAAATAAACTTGTATTCTAGCATCTGGAAGAGTTAAACTGACTTATATTAAAAATAAAAACGACCGTTTCGGAATTTTAATGAGCATTTAAGTTATACTTACGAATATGTTAAACTTGACGTACCTACAGTATCTTGTGTCCAATGATACAAACAATTGTTACATATATGCAAACTATTTATAGCTTATTTCATGTAATGGAATATAGTTGCTCAGTTGACTTTGTAAAAGCGTCATTTCATCATTTGGTCGTGGCATGGCTTCTGTACAATACAGGTTGTGTAACAGCACACTACTTTATACATTTCAAGATTCTGGCAATACCAACTGCTGGCGAAATCTCGATTCAGTCCGATAGTAATTGATCAAAGTATTCACTGTTGAATCGAATGAACTCGTGTTTATTATAAGGTGTACATTTATGTCGATATGAAAGATAAGGTAGACATTATAAATAGAACATTGATATTGGTTTAAATATACCTGCTAAAATCCACTCAGTCATTAAACTACATTTTTTCACGTGTTAAATATATGCATTTCAGGTATGGTATACACGCTGGCGTGTTTGCTCCGCCGCCGGGATGTAAAGTCATTGCTGATACCGACGGGTGTACTCCAAAGCTGGTACAAGCTCACAATGAGTTGCTAGATTGTTAATTTCAATAAATGTTACTGTACACGGATTTTCAACACCCATATCTGTCAACATTGAACTAGTTTATGAGATAAAAATATATCTTAACACTTTGTAATTTTTTCTAACCTATATTCAAAAACCATCTTTTGAAAAGGGGCTTTCAAATAGGAATACTCGCTCATCGTCAATAACATTTCCGCTTTTAAAAGATTGAAATGCATTTCGATACATATCAAATGAGTCATTGGCCATCTTTTTCGTAGAAACATAATTCGAATTATCAAGTAAAGATCGTCAAGTAGTATGTGCGTGATATCTATATTTAGCACTGAATTTTGTTTTGATTTCACCACTCCGATAAGAATAGTACTGTTGTTGATTTGTTGTTGCCGTTCTTTTTGTTGTTTGTGTGTGTGTTTATTTCACGATTTGATGGTTTTTTGAAATTCCAAATCATTTGTAGTTGCGTTCAATATACATTAAATGATACAATGACTAAAACGATAAATAATCGGATTGATATAACGAGTTTGTAACGGTTATATAATGGTTTACAGTATATACTGTAATAAGTCATTTGCAATAACCTATTAGCGCATATAAGAAAATATAATTATAACCAACGCGAGACGTGGCATTCAA
>CM055903.1:190500-571410 GCA_029582155.1 Panopea generosa | reverse complement strand
CAATAATTTAAAAGCATCAACTATCACCAATTATTTATAAGCATTAACTATCACCAATTATTTTTAAATTATAAGAATCAACTATCACCAATAATTTATAAGCATCAACTATCACCAATTATTTATAAGCATCAACTATCACCAATTATTTTTAAGCATCAACTATCACCAATAATTTATAAGAACCAACTATCTACAACAATTTATAAGCAAAACAATCACCATTAATGTATAAGCATAAACTTTTACCAATAACATATAAGCATCATACTAGTTTGTTTCAATTCATGTTCATCCATTGAAAGTTAATTAATTGCTATGTGATAATGAAACATGTCCTAAACGAATACTTGTTTCGTATTGTTCAAATTTTATTAATGACATAAATAAATTTTCATAAATGTATGTATATGTGTGTATAGCATAACATACTTCTGAGTATTATAATACATGACGAATATTTGTCTTGTCGACGATTTGAATCATAATAATAACCTTACATTTTCACCCTATCCTTCCTTTTGTCTTTTACTTTTAACTAACCGTTGTTATCAAAATTCGTTTTGTTTGTTTCTGTTCTTTTCTTGTGTACTGCGTGAAAAAAATGATTACAAGGAAACTTTCAAAATGTACCATACATGCCATATTTTAGTTTTATATCAGTTGTTGAGAACTGATTGCAGCTAGACGCTACATATTGCGGCAATAAAACATGTTTAAATCAAATATTATTTGTATTAGAACCAAACATGATAACTCATAAACACATGATTGTATTTTCTGCAATAAATTCTAACCTTTAACTGTTCGGAATTTGTTATTGATTCACATGATTTATTGCAAGTCGTAAAAAATTGGATCTTTTTTCATAATCATTAATTGTCACGTGGAACCCTTATAATACACAATTTTGTAAAATTTGACTTTTCCAAACATATTCGCTTTGCAGCCGATAAATGTTATATTAATGGGAATATAGCAAGATTTTGCGAAATTTTAAAATTGTCTATAAATATATTTTTCCAATACACTGTGCCTTTATATACTCGCTGACCCCGTTTCTTCAAAGGGATATATATATTATACATGCAAAAATAGTATATTTAAAAGGGAATTCCTAACTTTGGCTATGCGCCTGGGTTAGACTAAAATAGATTTCCCTCTAAAATTGTAACATATTTTGAAACATATTATATAATAATTATAGACTTTTCAGCTGTGCAATGTGATGTGTTGATATATACTGACTAATATATTGACTGAGGCGGTAGACGAGTTTATCTGGTGCTAGCAGAGTTTTTCTGGTGCATAGCACATTATAACTGTTTTATAATATAAACTATAAATAAATGAATTCTGAGCCTTTGCTTTTCCGTATAGGAAATGACCAAAACGTCACCAACATAATCATACATTTTATGTTACAATAGTATTTAAATAAAAATAAAATAAAATCAATTTAAAAATTATCACGGTGGGATTCGAACCATGGCGAAATACAATCTTACATATGTTCAACGTCTTAATAAGCCACTCGGCAACAGACACATCTTAATAAAAGTTATTTTTATATTTAAATCATTCAATTGTCGTAAATAATGGAGAAACATGTTGCCTCTTTTGTCATATATGCATCTTTAATATCGATAATTTTGCTGAAATCGAACGCGAATCCTTGTTGACAGCCTATTGAAAACAACGCCGCATTTGGAACTTCTCAATTTTCATCGTTGCGTTTGGTTAACACTTGGAATTCCAACCGGCTATTTTAGTAACCGTGGTATATTGTCATTTTATGCACAGCTTTTCTAAACCCTTAGTAAAAACGGTTAAATATCTAAAATAAATTTATTCAATGATAGAGCATTCTAGCCGACCAGAATTCATTCTTTTACAGATCATACAATAATAATAATGATGACATGTTTTTTATCCATTTTAAAAAAAATAATTTTTTAGTTAAGACATTTATAGCGTTTTCCCCCGGAATTATGCCTTTCAAAACACAACAATAATATTGTAAAATGCGTAACATGATTAACAGAGTACAAGTTCCACTGTACCTGTTGCCAACAGTATCTGTTGTGATTTTTGTTATTTATTGTTTCTTTAATTTCAATCATTCAAGTCGTTTATATTATTATATCCATGGCTATTCTCTTGATTCAGATATAAAACTCATAAGTATATATATATACACTCAGTGTCTTTGAAAACGCACCACTTACATACAGATAACTTTATAACAGAAAATGTCATCCGATTTCAAAGAAAGTTTATATACGTTAAAAGTGCCATCTCTGTCTTCAACTGTCATGACTGAGGCTTGTATTTTTATGCATTTTTTCCATTTTTCACAGCTACCCAAAAAGTGAACAGTCACAGGCGCCAATAACGAGTGTATGATCGATTCGCCTGGATACATGAGTTAATCTCAGAATTAAACGAGTTAAACGATAATTTGGTTTTAATATATTTATTTATTCAAATGTACATATATACACATACGTTTAAGTATAAATATGGATTAGAACGGAAGATGAAATCTTGTAAAGTTATTTTCCTTGACATATATTAATTATTTCATAACATACTTTTAGTAATATTGGGTTCTGATATATTTAAAAAAAACTTAGAAAATGAAGCGAGTAATTAGATAAAAAGGTACTTAAAATGATTAAAGTGAAGTATATATTATGTGAATTCACATAATAATGATATTTAACATTTTTGGACAAGTTCTGAACGCCATGGACAAAATTTGGATACGGGCTGACCTCACCACGTAAATATAAATAACATTGTTAGTTCTTCAGACTAACTTGCATGTTCAGGAGAAGCGTTTAGTTTATTAAATGTTTTTGTGAACTGCTTCAAATATTTAAACATAATTGTCATACAGGATTTGCAGTTCAACAAAAATAAGTATAATTTAAAGAAACTGTACATAACTCACTGATAGATGTCAGGAGTGGTATGCGTAGATGCTGGTAAAGGTGACAATTAAGAAAGAAGTGAGCTGTGCTTTCTATTTGTCCACATGTACACAGAGAGGAATCTGCAATAAGTTTAAGAAATAGATGGTGCTGAAGTGCACTGCAACTCGTTCGGAGGCGAGCATGTAATACTTGATATTTCCTTGTACCTATGTAAAAGAACTTAGATGATTTTGGTTCGCAACTTTCAAGTTGATGTTAAAAAGCATTCAGAGAAGGGGCATGTCTTGTTTCAAGTGAGAGAGTGTTCAATTCACGGACAACGGAAGGAATGAAGGAATTTGAGTACAGAGCTGTTCTTGAAGTAGGAATTTGAATATTGTTATTATTTCTGAGGTTGTACCGTACGCCATGTTCCATAATTGGAGTTATTTTTACTCTGTTCAATGGAAGGTTTAGGAATCAATTATGGTGAAGAAAAACGTTAATTAAGGTGACTGTTTAATGATAATCATACATTACTTTTCTGTTATCGTTAGGAATATTTAAACAATTTTAGTTTTAATGACTAGATCTAATATCGTTTCAAATCGCATGTTGAATATTTTTATTATGTATGTAGATGGTATATCTGTGTGCTCTTAACCATTCAACTATAAATTCCATAATCAAAAGCCGTGGCTGTATAGTGGTAAGCATGCTTGCTCCGCCACAAATAGGTTCCCGGATCGATTCCGGTTTTAAACGCACTCCCATAGTGCATTATTGGAGCAAGGTGCTGTGAAAGCATACAAGCCTTCTGAAGAGATTGAAAGCAATTGGTCCGTGTACCAGGAGAGTCATACCCAGTGCTACTGAACTTGCTCACTGAACTTCTATGTTAATCAGTGAATGCAATTGCCCGTAAATCTACCTCGGTAACGAGGCCACCTATACAAATAGAATTTGATTGCTGAAAGTAACAGAAGAAAGAAAGGAGGACATTAAATAGTACTTGTTCAATAAATATACTGAGTTATTTAATTCTGAAGATCAATTCATTGCATTCATCCAGTAAAAACTTAAAAATTACTTACATCTCACCGCTAAGGTGTCACAAACAATTGTCATTTAACTATCTGTTACTCAAGATGTATCAACACCATAAAAGCCATTAGATGGTGATGGTTGACGTCAATAACGAGTGAAAACAATGTGTTTATAGTATAATATGTAGGAGTCCCGAGTAGCCCAGTGGCCTAAGATGCCATTTAAAGATCCCTTTTTCGCTCATCGCAAAGGTCATAGGTTCGAGTCCGGCTCGCTCCAGAAACATTATGAGAGAAAGTTTTTCCAGTTATTTGTGGAAGGACGATTGTTCATTTTCAGGTATTCCAGCACCAATAAAACTGGATATGCTATATAAAAATCTGGGATATGTTGACACATTTCCGAATAACGCGGGAATTAAAGTAATGGAGCAACAGCTAAGTAAACTGTTTTGTACATTTCGTATATTAAACTTGGTAAATGTTTTGTTAATAAAATTACCACTTTCCAAAATTAATATACAAAATGATCTTTAAACTTTAGTCAGGTCGGTGTAAAATAATAGTAGACATGTGTTATTACAGTAGTTATACTGGTAAAGTCTAAGACTTCATCTAAGACATAAGCGATAATGGTATATATCTGAAACAGTTGCATACTTTTTCAGTTCTAGTTGCATTTTTTTAAAGTAAGTCGTTTACAGTCTGATGTACAATACTCCGATACCAGAGTTTGTAACAATGTTATCGTTTTATTTTCAAAGAATTATCAGATGTTATCATTATGAGAATGATAAGGTAATTTGATAATATGATGAGGAAAATGACAATGTAAAGGTTTTGATATCAAAAATATGCTTCATTTGATACAGTGTAACTTAAAGGGTAGAACATTCGTAATTAACATATTGTATGGAACTTAGGTGGACACTAAACAGAATATTTAAGATTTGGACGAAATAGAAATGGGAGTTTGATGTTAGATGTAAGTTTTCGGATTATATACTATATTTTGTGGATGTGATGATGAGCGAGTTTACTGTCTATTGTAATCAATACAGAAATTCCATGGTTGAATTTTAAATGTTGCTTTGGTTAATGGCAAGCTCCTAGCTTTGCAAATGTATGAACGCATGAATTAATATTGCTTTCGTTTGGATTGTAGTATCCCAGTGCTTATGCTAGATTATATTTATAATGTCACTTTTTCAAAAACTTTGTAATTTATAGTATACAAAGCATGCTTGATTTGCGGACAAGTACACTGAGCATGTCGATTTTTATTGGGTATTTGGTTTTCCTGTCTCTTGAAACATAATATGTATATTATAATTGAAGGACTGTGTATGTGTTAAAAAATCATATTCTTTGTCTACATGTAATTTAAGATTTATAATTCATAGTGAACTGTATTATTTATCTGAAATTCATATGTTTCATACGTTTCATACTTTAAAGTGAAATGTCTAAGAACTATGACACTAATTATATACTATGATTTATGTCAGTGTAAATGCTGCTTTGTAAAGGGGAACAGTGGATGCATATTGCTCAAACAGTCTAAAATGTACAGACTGACTGGATTCAAACATTGTCCAAGCATCGCTTTTTCACAGCTAAATATCATTCGGTCTAAGTATTGTAATATATCTATACTGAGCAATTTAAAGCAGCTTGTAACAGATTTGAGTCCGAAGCCGCCGGGTACGGACTGTAATTTTTCTGTTATATTACTAATAATTATGTAATATGTTTATTGAGAACGCATATCATTTTGGTACGGGCGGTGTATATGCATAAGGACTGTAATACTTATAATACAGTTTTAATTTTTTTAGTACAAATATTGCGTTGTTTTGTCGAGAATGTATATGTTGCGCAGTAAAAGGTCATTCGATATAGACATCTCACGCTCGAAGTCTTCCTGGGCAAAACCAATACTAAGCATATGAGGAAAAAGTGTCTTGCTCAAGGACAACACACATATCCGTGGCGGAGGATTGAACAGACGACTATCCGGGGTCATATGTATTGTAAAATAATGATATATCATGTTATAATAAAGTGTTAATGTAAACTGCTTGTCAGTATTATATGTCGTTTGGATATTGTGTTTTGAACAATCAAAAGTTGCTCGGTACGGACTCAAGTCCAAGGCCGTATATTTGTCTAAGCATTGTTATATTTGTATTATATTTTCGATATTTGCAATGATATTAGTCTCCATCCCCTCCCCACAGTGTAATTCAATCTAGTGCAATATTGTCACGACAACATATTTACAAAGAATAATTATCTATTATTTATAAACTTCAATAAAGTATTACTTTTCTTTTCAATAATATGTGTTTACAAGCTCATGACAATACTTTAATGACAATCGGATTGTTTTTAAGCATTGTTCTACAATAATTGAAGTCTGGCATTCAATTTATGTCTTGATTGTTTACAGTACACACATATTATTAAGTGCAAAGTCTTTTGATAATACTTCTGTAATTGGCATTACACCAAGGTTGACTGCCATTGATGTTTGTTAGACTTTGTTAATACTTGAGACTTATATGTGAATTTTGCATGTTTTAATTTATACAGTATTTGCAGAGTTTATACCTATATATTCATAGTTTTATAAATATTTCTAATACAAATGCTAAACCTGTCAGATATTTAATGATATGCCACTATTATCAACTCGTTTGAATTGAATGTTGAAACTATATTGTTTTGCGGGTCTATAAATGCACAAATTAGCTTAATGTTTGATAACCACCGACATTTTCACTAAAAGCGTCATTTTGATATTTCTAAATGCTAAAACTTCACCTATAATGATTATGTTGCATGTTATTTTTACCAATACGTAATGAGGTGTAATGACTGTAATCGCGTGCGGAGTTTAATTGAGAGGTGATTTCAAGTAAAAGTTAAGATAAAATGAAAACAATAATTTGAATAAGGAGGATTCCGTTTGATAATTTTTATCAATTACGTGAGACTGGCCACTGAGCTTTGGGCACACAAATACATTATCTTGATTTTAGTGGGCACTGCTCGTTACTAATTCAATTTTCACTTACTGGCTATTAAAAATAACTAAATGCATATACATTGTCATGAAATATCTATGTATCAACATGTCTGATTTTGTAAAAAAAAAAATGATTTTATTATATGTTCGCAGTCGAAGCTACGTAATGTCAATATAGTGTTGTCTGTCTGTCTGTGTGTCTTTGTATCTTGATAAGTTCTCATATAAAAATACACATCTCAATATATTTATCATGTTTTTGATTTAATGGAATTAAAAGAATGATAACTCTACGGAACTTAATTTAAACTGTGGACAAGCCTGAAAAAAGGTATTTTCTGAACTGAACTTGATCAACTCTTTAGATATTTGTTTACCAAAGAAAGCAATTTTGGAATTTGTAAAAAAAGCAGAGTGCTTTGATCCAAAAATAGTTTTCTTGTATTTGAGTAAATAATAATTATATGATCAATACATGAAAGTGGTCTGGTGTTTGATGTTAGATTTAAAGGATTTTTAAACAACATTCTGATTCCTGCTACACCAAAATGTATGTGTTTTATTTAAGGATGGCAACGAATGGCAATATTGATATTCGAATATTCGGTCATTCTTTCGAACGAATATTCGAATATATTCGGTCAAGATCTTAAAAATAAATAATCATCAACTTTCTATCCCGAACGTTTTTACTCGCCATATTTGTTACTTTCTCTTTCAGCGGAAACGGTGCTGATGTATAAATACTAAAAAGCAAACAATTTGAATATCATTGTCGTCAAGATTCAACATGACGTTGAACTCGATGATGCATAATTAATAATAATAAATTAATAAATGCTATGTTATATTAGCTTTACTAAGTTAAAAATTCGTTTATTTGTATAGTTTATAAGTAATTCACTATTTATAAATGAAATTGAAAAAACAAACATAAAAAAAAAATATATAAGTTAATTCGTCTACTACTTGACGCATTTATTATTCACAAGTACATAAACGGCCTTTAAATCAAAGAAGTGTGATCTTCAATTAGGTATAAGATTGGTAAATAAACAAACTTGCTCTCACCTTTTCAAAACAGGTTGATTTACAACAGACCGTGAAGGCAGATCGAAGATTAAAATTGCCTACGGCAAACAAATAAAGGATTACCGACCAGGACCCCTTATCACCTTGACAACGTCAAATTGACACCCGTATTAGGAGGAAATCGATAATTACCGTGTCTTAACCTGGTTGATATAACACCTTTCAAAACCATTTGTGGCAAAAATATTGAAATTGAAAATAAATAAAGAAAACAATTTGAATTAACTATATTTTTTTAATATTTTTTTTTTTTGTTGCAAATATTCGAATATCAATATGACATTCGAATATTCGGACGTATGACCGAATATTCGAATATCCGAATATTCGTTGACATCCTTAGTTTTATTATGTAAATCTTTGTATACTGGAGGATGATCCAGTTAAAGAGAGTGTTGTAAAATGTTTTTTTTACAATTAAGTTTGATGTTATCAACATTGTTAACTCTTAAAATAATAAATGAGAAACTTTAAAGAAAAATAGAAACGTTAAACAAAATTGAGGGAGGGGAAATTGGGTGTTATTTTTTTACATGCGTTTAGTTTTGATGATGTTATTACGGTATATGTTTAGGTCAATATTGTTTTTGATTGTATTGCCTGTACATGTAATTACATTTCGGTAGAAGTGTCAAAGCAGTCTCAAACTTGGTTTTAAAATCCCTGATAAACCATTTAATGTAGCATCTATGGGAATAAAGTACATGGTCCTTATCTTTTTATTGTGAAGTAGTAGTTTTTTTGAAAATATAGCAAATATTGTTTGAAAATAACATTCAATCGGTTAGTATTTGGCACGATTCGTCGTTTATCGGTATTTGAGAAACGTGAGAAAAACAATAGTTTTTTAAGTAATCGGCAAATTTTGCCTTTTGCCATTTACATAGGTTTACAAAGAAATATGGCAAAGACAATATACATATAATAAACATTACATAGCATACATAACACATTTAACAACAAATTACATGAACATTATTCTTACGAAACAATCATAGTTTCAATGGTACTCTTTCGTATTACAAGAGATTTTTGACCTTTTTAACAACTTTCCATTTACAGACGAAATGATATGTGTTTAAATTTATTGAGTGTTGGCCAAGATATGCGGCCTAAATATTTGGTTTGAATATCGTTGTTTCTAGTACAACACAGCAAGAAATGGTATTCTGACTCGTTGACATTCTGGTTACAAAGTTAACATAATCTACTCCATTGTATCGCCCGGTCTCAATTTCCAGGGAATGTGAACTTAATCTCAGGCATGTAAATTTCTTTGTAAATAGTATTGACTGTGTTAAGATACTTTTCATAACCAAATGACATTTAAATCTAACATAATAGTCCAGTTTCAATGAGCAATGTACATACTTATGACAAACAAATCGATAGTAAATAATGTTAAATATTATAAACCAATACTATGTTTGCTGAGACCGACTTTTTTGCGTTTGATGTTGGTTTATGTCTTCCCTTAGAAATATATTTGTTATATTAATTACTTATTTCTAGTTAGTTATATTAGTATATTGTTTTAAACATTTATTTTACCTCAATTGAGAAACAAGGTATTACAACGTAGAAAAATTACACGCGATATATTCCTTGGTATAAAAAGTACTGTGCGTATAAAGAGTCTTGCTCAAAGGCACCACACATAGCCGTGACATTGGATCGAACCCATGACCCTCCTATCTTGGTTCCGATGCTTTACCACTCGACCACGAACTCTAGTGTTGCCAGGTAAATAACAAATTAGTTGAAGAGAGATTTGGAAGGTAATGAATATATACATTTCGTTTATATAAGATCGCAAAAGTTAACTATTAGTTAAAAATATTATCCATATTATCTCGATACAATTTATAGGGGCATATTTATCGCAGGACAATATTCAAAATACGTTTAATTTAATTGATTTTGAAATAGATTCAATTGAAAGCTTCAAAGATTGTTCTGCATCTAAATAATAACGTCATAGCAATCAAATAGTTATAATTCTCTTCTGACGCTTTTAAAATACTTTATTGGGATTTTCTTGTTTTTTCTAGAACCTGTTTGGTTTTAATTAATTTTAATTTTAATCAAAATCCTAGGAGATTCTAAAAAGTCAAAAACATACGATGATACTTCCATTTTAACACCTGTGCCTTATTTCACTAAATAGTTTATCTAAAATATGAATTGTATATGGCACATGGACTTAAAAATATAGACATGATTACTTGTGCAGGATTATATCATATAAGGAAAAAATCAATTAATATATATCTGGTAATCTACTTGCAAAACACATTTCAAATAGTAACGAAATACGTTGTTAAATCTATTGTGTGTATTTAGTTATCCAGTAATTGATCAAATAAATGTTATTACCGTGAAACTTCTGGAAATGTATTTAAAAGAAAAAAGTTTTCATATGTATGACGGGTATTCGAAAAGTTTAAAAAAGAGTGTCATATTTCTCAGCAACCATTTATTGCTTTTGTTTCGTAGTCAGTAAATGTTTAATCGACCTGACACATAAACTTTGGTAATACAATATAGCATGCACAGATGTTATACCTAGCCGAACGTTGTGACCAATGTTCACACCGTTAACCTTCTGTTACTCTGCAATAACGCCCAAATCTCGTCTGCTTTTTTCTGGCTCCGTGGGTGGCCAAATATTTGTAAGTCGTTCGCGTCACATGTAGGGTCATTCGGAATGAATTGTTTCATTCACAAATATTTATATAAAATAGGTATTGGCATCGGTATATTAAAATACGTATGTTAAATTATGCGTATCGTTTCCGATTTGCTTAACCATTTAAAATACAAACCTACTGATTCTCTGTTCTAGATTCGTGTTCACTTTTTGTACGAAAATGACACAAAGAACATCATACACTAATTGCGGAAAACGTTGCCTGGCATCACGTGCAATTCGAATGATAATGCTATTTTGTAATATAATCTGAAGGTGGACAAATGATAAACTATTCACTATGTATGGTACAATAAATATAAAACGTGTTCATTCATCCAGGAATAATAAAAAATTGTATTTCTACATTAAATTAACGCTTGCTTAGCATAACATACTTTTATTTCTTTCTGCCATTTTTGAAAAAAAAATTTAAATTGATTTAATTCACGCATCACGCAATAATTTCAAGATATACGAGGTTTGTCCCAAAAGTAATAGGACGACCCTGTCATTTTTATATTAAGGGTGTCACATGCAAACCAGTGGCATCAATGGATAGGTTGACACATCTTCTATTGTCATAAAACATCAAATCAACTTTCAACAATTGTTAAGTTCAAACAAACGGCACCATAGTAACGCGAACTTGGAAATTAGACGCCATTTAAAAAAAACAAAATTGCCTTTGAAAGCAGACATCTTCCTCAATATCGTGTCAAATGTTATGAAATAACAGTGGACGTATTTTCAGATCTATTTTCGATTGTCATTTTGAAATTCGACGTTATCGATAAACATTTGATTATTGGGCGCACTTTTAAAATGATAACTGCGAATTTGAATGGTAAAGAAATTGGACGACGTCACGCCTAGAGTGGAAATGTGGAGTGTAGTAAAATTTTGTGTTGGGTGTGATATGACCCCACAGTAGACTCTGGAGTTTATTTCACACAACTCTTTAACAGAAGACATATCCTGGAGTCTTATATATTGGTGGTACAAACGGGCTTTCAATGGTGAGACGAAAGTAAATGACCATTACCGATCTGGACGACCGAAATTTTGTGTGGTTTTCCTCGGATTCAAGTCAGATATTTGTGAAAAGCGCTTTTAGTACACCTGGGCCATGTGCCAGAGTGTACATTCTGTGGTTAGGATTTACGAGTCATCATAGTATCGTGACATGTGCCAGAAGTGGGTGCAGTACCACAAAAATTGTGTTTTGCACAGCGGTTCATACTTAGAAAAAAGAATGACTTTCATTTGAATGTCAATTTGACGCCACACAAATAACGTCAATCTCCCCCGTACTTTGTAACATATACATTTTGACTTGTCAAAATTAATGTTAAATAGTGGTGTACGATATTGAAATTTTGCATGCTTATAGTTTAGATATTGAAAATTATCCATGCCAAGTTTTGTTCGGATTGAAACACTAAAAGTCATATTTCTAAATTCGTCCTATTACTTTTGGGACATACCTCGTATTATCACTTTGCAACTCCAACTGCAAATGTCGTGAATTATCGTAGTAGATAAAATAATATATAGCAGAACACATCCAAAGATAACTTTCACTGAAACAAAGCAATATTTATCAATGTCTTGAATAATCAAAAGGTCTTCACCAGTTCAACATTGTTAACTACTTTCCCATATGTTCTTAGTAAATATATGTTTGTAGCACTTAGTGATCAGCTTGATGAAAGATAGTTTGTCAGTAACTTCTAAATTCTAAATTCATTCTTTGCTTTCCTTGCTTATAACATTAGAAGTACATATATAACCGTGTAAATATAACCGTTAAATCTATTTAATAGACGTTTGTTAGAAAAAACAAACATTTCTCACTTGTTATGCCGACATGATCTTATCTACATATGCTCCAATTGATCGATTGTGTATTTTTATTTGCCAAGTGGTTTCTAGATCTCTATCATTTCATGTGAACTTATACATTCACCTGGTACAGTGATATGTTTAAAGACGAAATGTATGTTTTCCTATGGATAACACTGATGACTCACTTATATTCTTATTCTACGAGAGAGTTTGTACAGGCTGATTTTCTTAATAACACAATTAGATACATCAAAGATGTACAGGTAAATATCGATAGCTAACATTACATTGTCACATCAGCTGAACCTCATCGGCGCGAACATTTCTAACTTTGTTTCTACCTTTCATTACGTATCTATGTATGTCAATAATAAGCGCAAACAATGTATTACAACAATAGTCGTCTTGATATTGTAATTTTTACTCTTTTGATTTGGTATATATTCCGAACAATATCATACAGTGTTTACATTTCTTACTGATTCGTTTTGCTAAAGGATGCAGCTCTGTTGCAGAATTTAATTAACGTAATATCTGTATTACTTACATCTCTTAAATGGCAACAGTTGTCACGTGTCATACAATAAATAATAACAATTTATTGAAACCACATACAGGCGCTTACTATTTCTTAATTGGTTACAGAAATATGTCTGTTTTTCGGGTAAGTATGCAAAATATTTGCAGTAAAATAATTGCATATCTATATCTAACCGAAGCTTTTTTTAAGGTTTAAAGTTATGAAGTATATAGCCACTGGTACGAGTTTTATGTGCACGTTCCAGAATTGTTAGACATAGTAGTAGTGGCTGTAAGAAATCTAATGGTTTGTTGTGGTCTTTTTTGATACATTTAGTGGTTTGGGATTGATTTGTGAGACTAGTTGTTGATAGAAATTACTTATTGTAATAAAGGACAAAATCGGTAATTTGTGATAGAAAATGCCGTCAATGCAAGCTTGTTTTATATTAAAAGGTCATAATTGTTTAATAAATCATGAAAATACCAACCCTCAAATACTAAATAGTTGTTATTAGTACAAATCTTAACTGAGATGTAAAGGATCATATGTTAGTAGAATCTCAAAATTAAAATCCCAAAACATGTCAGCGACAATAAATAGCCATTGTTTGATTTCCTTTACTTTCTGGATGTTAACATGTGATTTAAGGCGCAGGTCCATTTTGGGAATGAAGACAATAATAACTCTTCTTTTTATCTTTCTATTGTCTGTTTTATTCGTAGGCTTTAAAGTGTTTACTTTGATTCTCGTTCAAGCTGTATTAGATATATATTGAATAATATCAGAATAATTTCGTGTGTACTTGCGTACGTGCGAGATACACACATGTTTGTTTTAAAGTTTTTTTACAGATAGTACTGTAAAAATATCTATATATGCTTTATGCATGTTGCAGCAATGGAGAAGATTACTGTTTTAAACCTGTAATTTTTTATTATATTAAATTTATATTTTCAACACTGTTGAAAAATACATTGCAAAGCACCTATTCTTTTGAAACTAGAAATAATAAGAAGAAGGTTGATACGACAAACCTTTATTGTTTACCTGATAAATACAAGCAGTGCCATGGCAAAGCAGTACTTATAATATATCTAAAATGATTTTAATTTTGAAACCGTCGACGCTATTTAGGTACAGATCGCGATGTTGCATTGGTGTTGCAGAAGTATCAAATTCCATAACATAAGTCACCAGCCTACGTTTACATACGATTTATATAAATTTATTGTATAGTAAATAGTAAATATTTACAGCTACATCTGATAGAATTTTGTATAACTATTAAGAATTACTTTTTATTATTTATGTTTCGTTGTTTTACAAAAACAGAGTCCAACGTATGCCGGTGCATTGAGGCATGAAATATTTAGCATAATATTTCATTTCCCCTCATGAACAGATTTAATGAATTCAATTTATAACAAAATACATAGATAACGTGACCTAAATTATTGGCAGCAAGTACAATGTTAATCAAATGGTATAGACTATGCTAGGGTAGTGCAAGTCCATCATGCTTTTGTTAAACGTATTGAAGGGTAGCTAGGGAAAAAGCGTTTTAGAGATAGTTTATAATTTTTGGTCTAAATAGTAGTCGTTTTCACGTTTTAATTCATAAAATATTATTAAGAATTTAAGGAAATTCAAACGGAGTTAAATTTGTAATGATAACTTTGTATAGCCTGCATCGTAAATAATTGTTATACGATGTTGGACGTGTCTTGATTTTTCATGTTTAGCAGGAGAAATTCACGCTTATTGATTTCTTGCATGTAATATGTGAAATATATTGACTTTATAACCCAGGCCGAAATGAGATAATTTGTCAGTTTCCATTATTCCCTCTTGCTGTAGAACGTTGTGACCAGTGTTGTTTAACTGTGCGTCCGAAAGCGATATTTCTACAATATCAGATATGTTGTTCAGCGATTTCTTTTAAGTTTTTTATTATGTATGTATTAATTTTCGATTTATGTAAACATGAAATTGTAGATTTTAATTTGAGTTTATTTGTCTTCTACCCTAGTGAATTATCGACCCTTGATCATTATGTCACATAATTATGTTTATTTTATGGTTGCTTTCTATGCTTCACATGATTCTTGTATAAGTTGTCATAAACACTTAAATGATCTTCATTAAAGCACTTGCATATGAAAGATGCTGTTTTGAAAATATCGTTTTGAGGCAGCTGTGAAATAAACATTGAATGCAAATATACCACCTTCAATTCCATATTCCTATCTGTTTATGTGCAGCGTGTAGCTTTCTAAACAAACCGGTAACATCTGAAAAAACATTACATGGTCACAAGATCAGTTACTTTACTCCATCGTCGTCTTGACTTTATCCTGATGAAAATTCAACGTGTAATTTGATGACAGGTTCAATTATTTCTGAAAATTTAATAATAATTTGTCTAAACAACTGCACGTATTAAGATATATTGGTGGCATCAATAATTGTTAAGAATTTCTTTACAAAAAGGAAATTGCTAATAAACGTTAAAACGAATTAATATGCAGATAACTTCTCTTGTTTACAAACATTTATAGCTTGGTCAAACCAGTATTGTTTTTATTATCTAACTAAATATCATATTTATCATAAAATTATGTTTAACCTTTACAGAAAGTTTCATTTATTATTTCAAAAAAATACTAGCCAACATTCACAGCAGATATTCACAGTTGCACTTTCCGATTTTGTTTAAAATTGAAAAATACATGGGTAAGGATTTTGTAAGCTGAGTAAATAATAAAAAAAGGCAAAGAGATATCGATATCTGACAAGATTGGTTATTGTTTAAACTATTTGTTTAATTGAGACAAATCACGCATAGCAACGATTTTATATTAATAGCAATTCCATTAAAGCCACGTTTGTTGATTTTAGGACAAAAAGGACAAACACATATAATAAGTATTGACTGTAAAATTAAATTAGATGTGGTAGGCCCGGTGTTATTGTCAGTTTATTGGATTGGTATCATACAATTAATCTGTACATGCCTTTGTGACAATAATTAAAATAGTTTCAAGCGGACACCGTCGTAATTTTATTGACCGAAGTGTGTTTATTGTGATGAAGTTTATAAACATAATTAACTATCTACAGTTTAAGATTAATACCCAAATGTCCAAATTTGTGTAGCAAATTTGTTATTGATGGAATTGTTCGTAAACGTAATAAACGTGTATTTGTCATTAACACACACATTTAATTAGCTATTGCTAGTTAGAACTAGCAATTGTAGTTACATAATTGTATTTGAAATAGTCCATCCCGTTGTATAAATAATGTTTAAAACCAACATTGATAACAAATATATACAGTAATACGTCATTTAAGTCTATGTTCTTACGGTTAGGATTACATTACTATTTTTGTTTATACACTTAACAGTTAAAAGAATAATATCTAATGCAGAAAGTTTGTAAAATATATACTACACTAAACGTGAGCACATTCCAGGATACAACACACGGCGTGTAACTGTAAAATACATTTTTTTCACGATATAATTTTATGTATATTTTTCTAATTGCCTTTTGCTTGAAACAGAAAAGTATGTCGTACTGTTTTCATATCAGGAGGTTCAAGCAAGTATCAAACTTAAAAACAATGAGAAACGGAGTTATTCTGCATTTTTAAAATCAACACCATATGACAATAAATATCAACCAAAATTATTCTCCTAAATTATAGTTATCTATTATAAACTGAAATTCATAATTTTTTCTGTTTCTTATGCATAGTAAAGAATATCAAATCATGCAAAAGTTGTGCTTGATTCAACATTCTTTTAAACTGCATAGAATTAATTTAATATCTTTTTACTTCCTATCCTGACGATAAAATACATTTTAGTTTGATACGCCCCTCAAGTAAAGTAATAAAATGAAAGTTTAAATTATATCATTCTACAATAGTAAATGCGTAGGAATACACAACAGCTTGGAACGAAAAAAATAAGTCTGGTCCAAGGGTTTTATCGAAAGATTAAAATCTTCAAATATATATGCTTATATGAAAATGAGATTGGAATTATATTATTGAAAAAATCTTCACGTTACCTAATAACAGATCATGTTTATGACTCGATATATCATATAATCGAGATGCAGCTCATACTTACAATGGAAAATACACGAAATAATAAATCTTAATGATCTATAGCTTTTGACAGCTGCTGTTGTTTTGATATGATATCTTTGTCTTTCAGCGAAAGTACTATTGCAACTTAATTGTTGTTGTATGTTTTTAGCGGCGCTTTCAACATTTTTTTAGTTATATAACGCCGTTGTCTACTTAGTACAATATTCAATAGCTCTGGGACTCATTTACATTATCCCTACAGCGCCTCATCGACAAATTCATCCCCGCGAAAACATCCAGACGTATGAACGCCCCACCTTGGCTGGACAGACGACTAAGGAGTATGCTCAGATGAAAGACACGACTTCATCGCCAAGTCCGCAGAACAGGCATCTGGACCAACTTCCGTCAACACCAAAAGGAATGTAAGAAGGCATTTCGACGAGCTGAGTGGTCTTACGCCAATGAGGTCATCCAAAAGGGTCTGGACAGCAATAACACAAAGTCTTTCTGGAGGTATGTCAAAAGCAAGAAGCAGGACAACATCCATCTGAGTCTCACCATTACAAAGGTCAGCAACTCAGTGATGCGAAATCCAAAGCGGAAGCACTCATCGATCAGTTCAGCTCTGTATTCACCCGTGATGGAGACTCTGATTTACCACCTGTACGTATTCATATCGACGACGACATCCAGGAAATCGAGATCAGCGAGGCAGGAGTACTGAAGTTGCTACTCAATATACGAACATTGAAAGCCCCTGGACCTGATGGACTCCCAAACATGGTATTAAGGGTATGCGCACCTGAACTGGCACCAGGAGTTTCTATGATATTTCAGGTCGCTGGACTCGGGAATACTTCCCCAAGACTGGCTGAATGCGAACGTCGCTCCTGTGTTCAAGAAGGGAGATCGTCATGCACCAGCGAATTACCGCCCTGTATCGTTGACCTCTGTTCTCAGCAAGATCCTGTCATCATCTGCTAAACCACTTTGACCATCACGCAATCCTGTCATCTCTCAACCATGGCTTCCGCGCTGGCTGCTCATGTAAAACCCAGCCTGCTGTTACCATACACGACTTTGTTTCAAACTTTGACAAAGGATTTCCAGACAGACATCGCCATATTGGACTCCTCCAAGGCTTTCGATACGGTGCCCCATAGAAAACTGCTGCATAAGATCGACTCATATGGCGTACGCGGCAACTTACATCGATTGATCAGGTCATTTCTCTGCCAACAGCACATGAATGTAGTAGTAGAAGGTGAATCCTCAAAAGAAGTACATGTTGCCTCCACAGTACCCCCAGGGAACAGTCCTAGGGTTTCTACTATTTTTGTGCCACATCAACGACTTGCCTGGTGCCGTCAAGTAACAAGTACGCCTATTTGCAGATGACTGCCTGCTATACAGGAGCATACGCACCCACCAGGACCACATCACCCTCCAGCAAGACCTCAAGAAACTTGAGGCTTTGGCCGAGCAATGGGGCATGCTGTTCAACGCCAGTAAGTGTTACATCCTCACCATCAAGCAGAAGTCATCTTACTACTACCAACTGAATAACACTATCCTCAAAGGAGTTCCGACAAGCCCCAACCTCGACATCACCATCTCGTCTGATCTCCGATGGGGAACCCACATCGATTACATCTGTAAAAAAGCCAGTTTCACCTTAGGCTTTATTTTGTGGAACCTCCACCACTACCCAACCACAACACGGAAATCGACCTACATCTCGCTCGTCAGATCAACACTGGAATATGGAGCCATCATATGGGACCCATTTCTTCAGTCGGACATTGACAAGCTGGAGAGGATTCAAAGGAAGGCTGCCCGATTTATCTCGAGTGTCTACAGAACAGGAACCCCTGGATTCATTACTGACATGCTCAGGGACTTGGACCTGCAAACCTTACAACAGCGCAGAAAGGAGCTACGCCTGACCTTCGTGTTCAAGGTGTTGGAAGAGTTGGTACCGGCTATACCATCTCAGCCTTATCTTAAACCAGTGAGAATTAAACGCAAAGTGTAAGCAAGGCATTTTAACGACTTTATCTCAACAAATATCGTTGGAAATAGTGTAACCAACAATAGCCGTTGTTTCCAAACTATTACTGAAAAACAGAAACATTCAAAAACTCTTATTTTCCCAGGACTATTATAGATTGGAAACACCTACAGGACAAACAAGTCCTTGCAAAATCTGATGAGATTTTTAAATCTCGTCTCCACTCGGACTAATAATTTTACATGCGCTCTTACCTTCCGTTGATCATATGCCAGAAGTGGTTTTTCAACGTACTCATACAGATACAGATTCTGAGTGCTGCCACACTGGAAAATTATGTTGAAAACACATGGTATGGCACCTCATCCAGTAACATTATCTGACATCGAGCCGACCAGACATAGAACTATCCTCAAAGTGATCAGTGACACGCAAGGAAGATACTAGTAATGTTAAAGTATTTTGTATGATCTGTCGAGGATCGTTCAACAAGAGGGGCGGATGCTCAACCCATTGGCATAAATGTTATGATTTACAGGAAAACTATGGAATAAATACACATATTATTTCTAGGATCATCGATATAGTCAAATATAGTAATAGTATCTGATAACAACATTGTTTTGGAATCTCAAAACCATCCTATGTGTTTTATAAATTCTACAACTGCAAATTTCAATAAATTGCAAAATCAACATCAATTTAAAAAACAAAACGTCTTTGCAACATGGTTTGTTTTTGTTGACTTGAAAGTGATGTGAGTTCTTGTAAAATCCTGATTATTTGTCAACTGGTTGTTTATCAAAATATGTTAGATTTATTTGGATTTTACAGTCTCCTGCATATGTTGTAGCTTACCGTTTTACACTTGGCCATCGATTTTTCTTTTTTTTAATTGTGAGACGGTTATGTACTTATGTATATTTAATTATTTACAAAGACTTCGACTGACGTTGCCGCTAGATACCTGTCCTTATCTCCTCCGTATTCATCACTTGTTTCCCTTTTTGTATAATGACTTACCTGAGTTATTCTCTGTTTCACGCCATGCACACGACTTGTGCAGGATCCAGAATTTCAATTTAGAGGGGGCGTACTTAGGTTACTCAACACGAAATCTGAATGGGTACTCATGTTTTTTCAATTAACCATCTAAGCTACCAAAGTGCGTTTTTTCTGCTACAGTGACCCCTGTTCTAACTTCTTTAGTATACATTGTGCTTACTCTTATTGTTATTACAACAAATAGCATCTAAGGTATTTTAACACTCTTCAAATTTCTTGTGATTTCATTGGTTGGTACTCTTAGATTATTTGCAGGTATTCAAACACTGCATATACCGTTTGTAAAATCATCACGTTTTCTCGGTCGATGTATAACTACGTTATTTAGTTATAACGGCACCAAAAACAGTGTAAACAATAGTTAAAAATATGTTTGTCGAACTATTTATTTGTAAATTGTTAAAAATATAAAGATGTATTAGATATTTGGAATAGTTTGGCGAACTGCTTTCAAAACGAATCGTTTACAGTAACTGTTATGCGTCATTTGGCTAAACGGTATGTTCATTATAAATACTAGTTGTTCTAGTAACTTGGTCCAGGAAACACATTTAAGAATAAAATTTATAAGTGCGTTAGAATACAAATACGTTATCAGTATAAGTACTTACAGTATATTTAACCGTATGTTTTATTTCTTGGCAAAATTCAGTATCAAATATAGGTGTGTCAATAGTTTAGTTGCGGTTCTATGCAAAGTCAGCATGAACTATTACTTTAATAACATTTAATAAATTGTTCTTATAACTAAATAACTAACGTCATACGATTCAAATACCTATCATATTCAGAGAACTTGATTCGAATAAAACGTAAACATTAGCTACTTGGTTTTAGTTTACACATATATAATCATACACATTTATGAAACGTTTAAATTAGATATATATTTTGCATTTAATTCTGTTCATTGGATACAATTTGAACCCAGGCTAAAAAAAATGATATCAACTGAAAATATATTTTAAGGTCGTTTTTAATAATCATTTGTGTGAAATACGTTATTAAATGTCAATTGTACTGCTATTTCTTTTTTACAGAGTATAAAATACATTAAAATATATGGGAGCACGAATATAATATAATATTAAATAATAAAACCACGTAAATGCCACCATGCAAAAATTATTTGAAGAAGAATTTAGCTTCACGAATAAAATGATGTTTTAAAATGGAACCACAGACGAGACCAACAAGTTATATAACTGTTGTCACAAGTGATACCGGAAAGCAGGAATGGATAAGAAGGTCGTTGTCGGCTTATTTTTCCTTAGAAAATACATACCGGGGAAGAGAACCAAGTGATGTACGTAAATTCTATATTACACGTATAAAACAGTGCATACTATGTCCAAGACATTATCTATGTAGTTTTCTTGACTGTGTGTTTGAACTGCCCCTATATTGTTATATGTGTAACGTTACAGAGAGTATATTGCCAAATTACACATAAATACTTTCTCTATGTGTTATGCACATCAAATAGTGCTTGCATAACGATGCAATGCCTTAAACCAGATGTATATAAAAAGCGGCAATATATAAACATCTACCATGAATTCATGAATATATAAGTTTATTGTATATCTCTAAATTTGTAAGGTTTATTTATGAAACCATATTGAGAGCTAATATACTTTCTTACAATATAACTGTCGAACATTTTTGCAATATAATATTTGTATTACTGCTGTACATACATGTACTTATTTAAAATAAGAAGAACATTACAAATATACCGAAGACGTGTTTACAGTGAAGTCTTCAAATGGGCGCAGGCAAATCCACAACGGACCAATTATACACCTAGTTTTCGGTGTGGGAATGTGGTCAGTCTTCCACAGTCAACACATTTTGAGATACTACTACATTGATAATTGTGGTGCATCTTCTAAAAATATTATTTCAATATTGTGACGAAACATTCAACGCGCACTGAATCACCGATGCATGGACTTTATAATATATATATATATAACTGTTTGCTGTATAAATTTTCAACAGAATAAGTGGCATTAAAACTGAACTCCCATCAAAACCGCATAAGCATACACAGTGTTCATTGAACAACAACAATAATATGACAAGCATATAGAAGAAGAAATAATAAAAATGGATCGACCACTTCCAAGCGCCTCGTGGATAAATGATATATTATGTTTTAGAGGGACACGTGACAATGATGTTCATATCAATTTCACTCACTTTTTCGTTTAAAGAATCTACACTATTAATCTTAAATTATTACGCTTTCAAACTCCAATGGGTTTTTTTTCTCATAAAACAAGTATTATACTTTAAAATGAAATTACATTTCGTTAATTGTTTTTTTATAGCGATAAAATTGTATAACTTACACATTATGTCATACACTAATGAATAAGTATATCTTTCAGATACGTACCAGAATAATGTCCCTTTACAAATTAAAGTTAATTAAAAGTCGCCTACATATAATATATCATATGGACCTAACGCGGAAACATTCATCTCTCTTCCCACGGGTCACGTGGTTTTGTTTTTCAAAGTTAAATCAATATAGTGTTTAGTAAGACATCATTAGCTAGCTAGTCTAAGAAAAATGGCGGCGTAGCAACCAATATCGATCACTAATTGGAATTCTTGAGTTGTTTGACTGACAGCCGGCGTCAGGTCATTTGCCGTATGTCCCTTTCAATTAATATAAAGACGGACACACGAACAACAAAGGTTAGAGAGACAGGTTTTAATTTGAAATGTGGGTAAACATTATAACACATCAGCTTTTATCAATTTCAATAGAGCAATTAGTCAACAAAGCTATAAAAATAAATTATCATTAAATATCTTGAATTTGTAAAGATTATAAGCAAATACTGTAGGTACAATATAACAGGCTTATAGTCCAAGTGTATGTTGGTAGAAGCATATAGACGTATATGACATTTGAGTGTTTAAACAGATTATTTGGCTGCAATATTATCCTAAAAATTCCACATATCGTTTCCTTGTGCTTCCACTATTTTGTGAACTGGATCGTTTTCCTAGAAATTCAATATAACGTTTTTGTTTTGTGTAAACATCGTTAGGGATAAACATATCGTCCCGTTTTCCAACAAACTCTGCCCATTTCTTCATAATGTCCATTTCATTATCCACACGGTTGGTAGGCTGTATTTGATCCATTTTCCTAAGAAACTCGCGATGTCTGTTTTCTTTCTGCGCAGAATACGAATCGTCGGTCTTGTATAAGTTGCCTTTGTCATATAAAGTGTTACTTCGCTTTCCCGGCCATTCCAGATACCGTTTTACAGGTTCGTTTATATATTCCATGCGAGGATTGTACCCGTACGTGTTGTCACTAAATCCGAGTTTGTCTACGTCATTTATAATTTCTTCTTCAGTTGGTTCTCGACCAACACCGGGCAAAGACAGTCCAATTGTTTCAAGATAAGACTGCTTGTAGGCGTTGTCACCATCTGTAAAACAGTAACATTGCCTTTTACAGTAAACATTTAACATAATAGTGAAAACAACGTCTTATTAATTAAACAGTTAAATATGTAACTTGATCGTGAAATTGTCTTCTAGAGCAATCGCTTATCATGATGCAAACTATTGAAATATTGTCTTAAATAATCGACTGATATGTATTACATACATGGAACTATTAATTAATCATGTACATAATAGTAAAATTGTATCGTATGAAATACTCACTTCAAGTATATTATATAATTATTGGATTTTTTTATAATCTTGATACACCTTACATAAGAGTTAAAGTCTTACATTAAAATGTTATCTCTTAATATAATATGTAATGGTTTTATTTAAGTCATCGCTTAAGAATTTGCCCTATAGTTCAACTTACATTTGAAGCATGAATCGCTTAGCATAGTACGTAAGCAAAATAGTAGCCGGTGGAAATTTAATTACGAATTTAATTTTTGTTTCCTTAACTTTGTTTTTACTACGATCAATGTTTGCATTTGTTGCTTCTTTGGTATTAGGCACGATTTTAAAGTAACATTATAATATTTCAAATACATTGACTACTAACATTCTTACGGTATTGAAATTGTCTAAACATTCATTGTCTTAGAAACATTAAATTTACAATAAATTTTTATCAATTTCAAAAGTATACATAGTCAAAAGATGAGGCCGGAGATAAAAACCTAAGGATTCAATTTTCCTTTAATCTACAATGACTTATCTTTTCGAGGGTGTAGATTTACTTCTTTTGTTATATGCTCAAATTTTAGATTGTTATAGTGTTGCTTATCGAGGATCTTACAACAAGTGTTCATTTATCATGGATTTTACTAAACGAGATGGCAGAACTTAACATTAACATTTATTTAGCAGATTGTGTTTATACGGAACGAGAAAAAATCAGGCATATTAGTTTCCGTGAGTCATCCTATGACGTAACGTCTCCAAATATCGTCATTTAACCATGAGAAAGCTATGTCATTTATATATTCAATCAAGTCGGAAAGTTCTTCGGTGTTTTACGTACGATTGCCAAGTTATACGAGAAACGTCGAGTAAGGATTCGGAAGTGATATTACACTAGGTTAATATCAAAAATACGTTATGGGTTCATTAAACTCAAGCACCGTAAATTATGTGAGAAATACTATTTATATTTTTAGATGTTTGCAAAAGAGCATTAATTGTAACTTTGAACATGTTACCTTGCACATTGTCAGTACAGACCGCCGTATTGCAAGACGGTGGTTTTAGGTTGAACATATTTTAGTCATGTTCATTACTGAGTACTTTCCTTTGAACACATGCATAATTTTTGTGAGCAGTATTTTTCATGTTGCTGTTTTACAGTAAGTTATAGTCTACTTTCCTAAGATTCATTTGGGTAGATAATGTACTGATCATTTAATTAATAGGATTCTTTAATTTACCCTAAAGTCTGATATGTCTTTTAACAGTACAAACCGCTAAATAAATTGAATGCTGCTATTTACTTTTCAATTTATATATATATCTTTGTTTATTTATAAATCAATATTGAAAATATTGAAAGTATATAGCAGCTATATAATCTAGGATTTATGTGAGCAATATTTTATCATTGACAAAACTTTTTAAATTCTTTGTTAGGGCGATTATTGTCTATATATTTTGTTAAAAACATCAAAAAATTCCAATGTATATATTTGAAAGTAAAATGATTGACATTTGACGATATAGACATTAGTTCATTTTGTCGCATTTTTAGCATTCCTTAACTACCTAAACAGTTCAAACAGAATCGTTATAGAGATGTATGTCTTTCAGAACAACAACAATTTGAATTACGTGCGTGACTGTCTTTAAATGGAACAAACCGGCACTTTAAATATATACTTCTATAGTTCTATAATTACATCCTATCACGACTGTCCCTAATTAAAAAAAATGTGGTTTCAGTTCAAAGCTTTATTTTAAGCATTCTACACAAACAAACTTATGAAATAATATATTCAAATATTAGTTTTAATCCGAAACTACTGTGTTTAAATTCATATATATTGTATCAAAATTGATACATGAAAAATCAGAAACAAATAATGTTCAATTTCGATAAAAATTGGTTTCATTTGAAATTAAAATGCTCCACGATTAGTCAAAAACATGGTGTCGTGTTCATTTTCAGTTCATCTGTATTTTTTCAGTAAAATATGAAACAACCATCTTATATATTCATAAAACATACGGTTTATCTTACATCAAATCTCCGCGAAGTTATTTTGATACGAAATAAAATAAGATTCAGAACAAATTTAAAATTGTTTTGTCAAAGATCATGTCGATGGATCAGCGCAATACTAGGCTAACTTCATTTTTGGAAATTTTACAGGAGAGTGAAAAAAACAGTCTACTTTTTTTCCCTTTTAATATTTTGTTTGTATTTTTTCTGCTTTGTATGCTGGTAAATATTTGAAAACCAATGTTGATATTTATTTTCATGTGCAGCTCTTTCTAAACAGTTTCAAATCATTTATTTCAGTAGGAAATAGTTTTGCACTGAAAATCAATGATTTTCTGAAAAAAAATCCAGCGCAAAACCATAACTAAGTCAAGTTAGTCATAGTTTTGCATTTAAAATTAATGAAATGTTGTAAGAAATGATGTAAGTTAGATATATGTCACCAAATAAATTTCAAAACTATTTTGAGGTTAAAGTAATACAATTTAAATGATATGGTAGTTTAAACTTTCGATAGTTGAATAAATTTCATTCAAATTTGCTGATTAAAACAAAATTCTCAACATCGAAAAACTATCTTGACTAATATTTATCATAAACTGTTTGATAAAATAGCCCTTAAATAGTTAGTTTTTACACAAACTTATCATTAATTTCATTCATAACTTGTTTGTGAACATGTCATTATATAACACAAAGACAATTTTTGTAGCACATTACGGTAACCAACACTCCATATTACCGTATTATAAATAAGGGTCAGATTAGCCCAGTCTGTAACTTGTCTGACTATCAATCGAGGGGTCGTGAGTCCCGCCCGGCAAGTCTCCGTGATGATTGATATACGACATTGTGTCTCATTATCATATAGCTTAACTGATCGCCTGTAAGTCCTCGATGGCATAAAAATGACAATTCAATAGCGGCGGCGACGTCTATAGACACCAAGGTTAAACTTTTGCGTTTAGTTGCGTTTCAGTTTTATAAATCTATGCAGCGACTCATTGAATATGAATGAAACGTCGCATGTGTGAGCACTATCGCCAGCGGAATACACAGAGACAAGAACCCTGGATTACATTTTGGCAGAATTATTGCCCTTTATGGACTTAATTTTTCAGGTTAAAGTTTTTTTATCAGGTAAGATATCTATGCAACCACTCATTGGATATGAATGAAACTTCACAACTGTGTTAACAATCATTCATGGAACACACAGAGACTAGAACCATAACTCGAGGTTACATTTTGGCAAAGTTATGCCCTTTTGGACTTAATTTTTCGTCTGTAGACACCCAGGTTAAACTTTTACGTTTAGTTGCGTTTAAGTTTTAGTGTTTGCCTCCAATCTCAATCTTTGCATGGATAGTTAGTTATATCCCATCGGCGAACTTTGTTATTTTCTGAAAACTCTTGTTAATATGATTGTCATAATTCTTTTTCAACTTGTCACTCTTAAGCATAACTTTGAAAGCAACACGATACATAAATCACATTGCTCCTTAGGCTTTTGAAAAATGTTGAAGTAAAAATCAAAGGAGACTAGGGAAACAACTTTTCTTTTTGGTTTTTATATATTGCTCTAAATAAAGTTGATGTATTTGTGTTATACTTGGAGATCCGGACTGAAATACAATTTTTATCTTTCCAACAGTAATGGATTTCTACAACCTTATATAACTTTATGTGTGACACCACAAAATCAACTTTATCCTGTGGGGTTCTATTTGGCCTACTAATGTCACTGCCCCAGAAATATGTATACATGTATATTACAATGTATATATTATTATATTCAAATATCTCTCGGGGAAATAATTAAAGTAAGGATAATTGTTCCATTAAATGGTAACGTCGACGTAATTTAATTTTCTCCTTTATGTTTACTGGACTGTTCTTACTTCTACTGGAGCAGAATACTTCAGAAGAAACCGCTTTTGTCGTGTTGAATCCCCTAATAGCATCCCTTTCTTCCTCAATGAACATACTCTGTCGTTTAAATATACAGTTCACAACACAGCATTTCTTAATTTTCTTGGTTTGTTGATATACCTTCCTTGTTATTATAATTTTGTCTAGTAATACAATTTTCTTTAGCTTTATTTCTCCTCCAATTATCTGAATTTCTTTTCCTCTTTTTGCATCTAGCATGCTGTGTACCGCTTAGAAACACACCCATCGTAACTACCTTAACTCAACTTTCAACTCAGTTGATTATTGTTCACTCTGATCAACTATTTCTTGTTTAAAGACTCATTCTATAGTATGCTTCTGCAGCTATGTCTAAATCCTCCCCTGCCTCTTTATTATAATCTACTTTCAAACTCATTGCATTGTAATACACTTTCATTTCCTTCAAAGACCCCTTCTGTAGTAATTTCCCCAAGCAATGTCCAAATCCTTACTAAACTCTTCAAATACCCCTTATATGGTCATTTCTTTTGCTGTTATGTGATTTTCTATACATCATTGTTCACTCTTAACAAGTTTTGGGACAATTTCTTCCTCTACAGTAACTTTATCACTTGACATCCTTTCTACTTTATAACAGTATCTGTGTTTTCTATTTCATTGGTTAAAACTAATTTATCAACATATTTTGTGACGTAATTAAAGAGTCATGTGATCATTTTGATTTCAGTTTGATCTGTTATACAGGTTTACACGTAGTAAAAATTGTTTCATCTGAGAGAGTCAGAATAACGATGCAAAGGTCGTAAAACTGTATATATATATGCTGCCTATTTTTAGAATAGAGATTTCGTTTCAAGTTTACCACTCAAATTTACATTTTGATTTTGTCATGCTTTGGTGGATTTGATTTACTAAACTATTCGGTTTATATTTATAAATGATAATGATATGCTTTTTATCCATTTTGATAATTATTTTACTCTTGAGACATATACATACACTGTATACAGTTTTATCCTGAAACAGGCTCCCTTTAACACCTTTTTACTCTTTTGAAATTTGTATTTTATATTCTTTTCTTTTCCTTTTTAACCGAATGCATGTTTTTGAGAAACTTTCATTAAACATTTCTTTCACAAAGTATGAGAATTGGTGCTCACTACCAGAAGAGATGTGCTGAAAGTATCAAATTTAAATTGTTCCACAGATTTGGAAGTTCAGTGTCTAGTTAATATTTCCCTTCTTTCTGCTCATTATTACATTGAAATAAACATTGTCCCAAGTAATATATTGTCCAGGTCTTTTGTGTCAATTTTGACGCTTTATTAAAGTTTAAATAGCTATTTGCTACATACTGCCTTACTTGTCTAAGGAACGTTGGATAGCGCTAGATTGCTTGGTGCACTAACAGACAATATACAGATTTTTTTATGTAAAAACTGTTATTATAAGGGGTAACAAATTTGTTTTTCAGTGTCCTGACCCTCGCAAGAAAAACAGTATAGAAAATTTAGGCAGAGGGTCACCAGTCTAAGTCACAGCTTTACAGCCTACAAGGAAACATGGTATATTATTAAAGTTTTACATTAAGATATGTTTGGTAATAATTGTGCAAATGACAGCAGCTTTCCTTGTTGACATTTTTCACATATATGAACTGACAGCCCAATCATATAATACTCGGGTGAGGTTATTATTTTTTTTTCAGAATTACCCCCACTTACTGATTATTTACAGAAATAACATAAATGTTTTTCGACCTTCCTTACATGATTTGACACTTGCATTTTAAAATCTTATTGACATCTGTAAATAGTATTTATGGTGGCAAACAAACTTTTGAAATTCTGACTGAAGGTCAAGAACAAGTACTGACTTTTTTTCATATTTCAACGACTTGCTTTTTTAAAAAAAAACACACTTACAATGTCATAAAATAACGAACAAATAGTATATGTTTCATATTACATTACTTGTGCAACACTATGTCTATGTCAAGTTAGTAAAAATTTGCACTAATATTTTTTAAAAATGTATAAAACTGACAGTGCAAAACTATGGCTAACTCTACTTAGACATACTTTTGCACTCAAAAAAGAAACGAATAGTTTGACATAGCATATTTTCTTAAAAATTAAATATCTTCGTTAAAACTTAGACTATATTCGAGATATTTTGAAGAATTAAGGGGAGTTTGATAAGTTTTCATGCGCCGAGCCATCGAGTTACGGTTTGAGATAATTAACGTACTTATTGTACTTAAATATTCCAAATGGTTATTTCAATATGGATACCTCTGATATTAGTGTACACGGATAAAAAATCGCCGGGTGATATTCAGACCCACACTACTGTTAGCAATATTCTTAGTTTTAGAATTTGCATTTAAGCGTGGATTATTTATCATTGTGTCAATGTGATAATTTTTGGCAAAATCATTTATGCAATATCTTAACATACATATGATACACTAGTTTTATAACAAAGCTTTAAAATTCACCACGGCATTTCTATATCATTTCAGTATATAGAGTCGAACTTGTGTTAACGGTCACCTCCATTGAGCAATCACCAATCTTAAACAGCCACATTTTCTACTTATCACTTTTGTAATTTTAGTTTAAATCTATTAAGCAGCCACCTGCCTAAATCAGTTACTTCTACTCTTTCTCTTGAGAGGCTGCTTAAGACATGTATGACGGTAATTGAATAATTTAAGGGTGAACACGTCGCGTTCTACAGTTACAGAGATTCTAAATTAAGTTCAAATAAACGTTCTTAATGAAGAAATAGATCATACTTAATTTCAGTGTTTTACTTTATTTCACTCCTTGTAGACCACGCTATTTCTCTTATACACTAAACAAAACAGACACTTACGGTGTCCATACATATGCCTTTTCATCGAAAGTCGTACAAAAAAACTACATAAATTAACCTTGACTAAAGAACTGTCATTCATAATTGATTTAAACGATCGGACACGCAGCGAACACTTTGTTAACTGTGAGCCTCAATATGCACTGGTCAGGTAATTCACGCGTTTTCTTACTGATTAGTGTTCTATATTACAGTATGTCATGTTCATAATGTAATTTCAAGTTTTACATGCTGTTTTTTTTTAAATAAATGTTATACTGATAATTGTGATAAAAAGGTAAAGGAACCAGAAATGCGTATGCTTAATTTTGGTTTGAACACAGAAGATGCTGTAAAAAATGTATCTGCTTTTACTCTAGTTTGGCACCCTGTCCAGTCTCATCTTTGATAATAACACAATGTGAACTTACTAAAATCATTCCTATAAAACCATTATTCACTGCTTTAAAAAAAATACAAAACAAATAATTTTGTTTACATTTATCTTTTCAGACAATATTCGTCAATGTTTGGGAGTACGCAAATGAACACATGTATTTTGATGCGTCCATTATATCGAGATGGTATACATATTCTCAAAGATAGAAAACAGAGAGTGAAACGTCATTTGATGAGCATCATTACAATTTATCAAATCTTTCTGTAGACAATGAGACAATTTTACTCACTGCAGAATTTTATCATTACATGATTTAGCCTTAATGCAGTGCACAATAATCAGGGGACGTAAACGTTTATTTTTATAAGCGAAAAGCATTAGTCACGTGGTTTGCAAATTAAGACCATCGGTATATATTATTTATTTGCATTGAGAAACAATAATATATATTCGCTTGCAGTGGTCAAATGAATAGTTATGTAATCTGAAAAAGTCAAACTGATTTAAATTAAAAACAGAATCGACCGTTTTTAAAGTTCAATGAGCCTTTAACTTCGTGATACTATAGCTTAAATAAATTTTACTTAAACAACATCTATGATAACTGGATAGCATATTTTGTGACAAATTGATTGAAAAGATACTTTCAGAAATAGAATTTCGTGATTTTACAACTTACTGTGAAAAATATTAAGGTCTTTGCGAACAAAGTGAATAATCAAAGTGCAATTAAGATCTAAACTTCATTATTAATTTAATTTTATGATTATACTGTGTCTGAAAAACTGTACGTGACTCTATACTTTTCTTTGTTTATTAATGTTTAACACTGTACATAATTTTGTAAATATAAAAGTTGATATTTAGAACATCTCATTTAATAAAAAGCGTAAATTTTCATTCGGCATCGTGCCGAAACTGTATCGTAAGTATTAATAGATATTAAATTCTTTTGGAATGTGATACCCGTTCTTGGTTTGTACATGACAACCCATTTGATAGTTTGCATCAAAATTTATTTACTTTTTATTTTCGATGAGTTTCTTGATCATCACAGTACCATCAGTTTTTATTGCAATGTTCCAGCGTTAAGGGAAATGCTGGTTCTCGTTTATAAATATGTTGTATGTACGCTATTGGTGCATTTTTGTGTCGAATGGTAAATGCATTGTCTGATGTTGACTGAGAAGTCTCGGTACTAACTAGGTGATAGAAATACTAAATGAGTTACGTTGATGAATGAACAAGAAATAGAAATACTTCTAGATTTGGTTAGGCGCGGACGCGGTATCTACGGATTGCTAGTCTTTGTGAATATATGTATTTAATAAACATTTACAGTCTACTTTAATCAGAAAGACACCAAATGCGTTCTCACCTTGATGAATCTCCCGCTTTAAACAAGGCCATTGAATGACGACGAAGATTACACATATATTACTAGCATATCTTATGATAGATATAACTTATTCTTTAATTATATTGATGCTGTACCAGATGACATACTTCTAGCAGTTTTATTGTTAATAAAAGTGTCGATTTTATTAATTTACCGAGCATTTTACTTCAAGGCGAAAATGTTGTCAAGAATCTAAACATGTTGAATTGCCTTTTATATGACATACCTTTTGTTCGAATTATTGTTTTGTTCATAACAAAATTGTCTCATATTATAAATGTGATCTTATACTAGAACTTCTTCCACGCAAAGGAAATCAAAGTGTTGCCGTTCTTTTGCAGAAGGATGGTGATATTACTTATATTCATTCAAACGTCACCCACTACTAATATAACTGGGTATGCCATATATAACTTGAAATGGCGTGAAACCCCTTTTGAAAATTATTATTATTATTTCAAATTCACATCATTTTATTATTTAGCAATAAATAAGTAGCATCAGTTCTTACCTGTACCATCTGCCAAACCTGATATTTTAAAGAATAGATTTAGATCTTGTGAGTAGGAGTAGTCGGATAAGGTAAAAAGGAATAAAGCTGCGTTAGTCTTTTATAATAATGGAAAAAATCATAATAATAGTACATAGAAAACGGTATCAAGTCATAATCACTTGTAAGTACGATTAGGTAAGTAACTTCATTATTGTATACGACTTTGACATTGGTTAAAGATGTAAATCTACCATTGATTTTTGTTCTTTATTCCATAGTAAATAAAAAAGTTTACATACTTCTCATTCAAAGAGAGCCCAAATGACAGAAGTGAAACTTGCATTTTATTGTTTGTCTTTTTTTGTAATGTGTGTACACTGTTGACAAAGGGAAAGTAGAAATCATCCCAATTTCCAAGCATCATTTTTTAAAATTCACAATTCAAACATGACATTGCTTCCAAAATATTCAAAATACATCAATAATGCCATTCAAATAAAACATTTTTAAAGAAGAAAAACAATTATTATTTATAACCGCCATTTTGCGACTACCCCTACCTCAAGGAAGCCGTTTCCAATGGTGTTACTATGTTTAAAAACATGTACATCACTTATTCCAGAGAAAACACTACAGTTCAGGAGTATAACTTCTATCAAACATTCATTACACATGCTCTTTAAAATAGGCTTATTTAATATGTAGATTTGGTCAGAATATCTTAATCACCTTTTTTGTAAAATAATGTATTCTTCCGACACAGATATATCGTGTTTAGAAACGCTGCCTGCATCCTTTAGGATATTAAGTGGGCACTACTTGCTACAGACGCGATATCGTGTTGCAACGAGAGGAAGTGTATGCAGATGATATCACCAAATACATACATATTTTACGCCATTATTGCTTTTGTTAAAAATATCCAGATAGCTTGAAAATAAATCGATCTATAATATGTGTTTAGTGCTGATGATGTTACTGTACCTTTTGTGTTCTACACTCTGGTTAGACATACGTCTCACTACACAGTTGCGCCCAATTTTGTCACATTAGCAAGATTCTTTCGGTTAAAAGATTCCTCTGCAATTTGATTTGAATTAGTTTTAAAATAGTTCATAGCGTCTGCAATTTTTTGCTGCAGATAAGTAGAATATACTATGACAGAGCGACTACTGCAAAAGACATCACTGGTGGTAAATATAATTTTTTATAAGATTGTAACAGATGCATGTGTTTACGAGCATTCGCTTATATAACTATCTTAGGGTGTCAGTGCACTGTTGTTGTGGTTTGTTTTTTATAAAAATAACATTTCTGCGTGCGGATATATTCCCGTATGAAAAAAATACTTTAAAAAAAAAATTAAAGAATATATTTTCACCATGGAAATCCTAGACCTTAACGAGACGCGAATATAGGTTCTTTAACCAGCTTATGTTGTTGCTGCATATTTCTCATTTAAGAAATAAGAAAAAAATAAAGGTAAAGTAAGTATCGGGAGGGCAATTTTGGCGGGTTTTTTAAATGTTCATTTTAGTAGAAATGTACAACAAACTAGAATTTAAGCATGCTGCTGAATTTGTAAGACGATTTTCTTGTGGGGATATTTTTAGAACAGAAATGTTGACTGGAGCACTCTGTGTGGTGATGTTACAAACGTTTACATACAAAAGAGTAGTACTCATCTATCTATCATCTTATTATATAGTGAGTTAAAACAATTTAGCATTAGCTTCTCTATGTGTACGTCAATAGGTTAAATCGTAAAATTTACGTAAGTAATGCGCTAACTAGAAATTAGCGTACTGTATTTACGAGTATTGTTTTTAACGCAATGACTCACTTCTGGTATTAAGAAAATCAAAACGTAACTTTTTTACTCAATTTGTTGCTGCTTGAATATATTAATCACATTTACAAATGGAATTCGAGGAATAAAAGTGACTGACGGGTAGGATCATTATGGCGGTGATCAATACTATATAACATCATCACACCGTTTGCTTTTGGCACAACGCCCGGTTAAAATCTAGATGCATGTGGTCGATAAATGTAGTATTTATCAGTAACACAGTAAGTTTATCAGTAAAACTAACGAGTGAGTCACTGCAAGGATCCTCAGTGGCCGAGCGGTCAAAGGCGCCGTATCGATATTGCCAAGGTCATAGGTTCGAGTCGCGCTCGCTCCAAAAAACATTATATGATAAAATTTGCGAGTTAATTGCGACAGGACGGTGGTTGTACTCAGTTTGATACGCCGTATACAACCTGAAATGGTGTTTAATCCCATTCATAAATAAAGAACAAAAACAAGTCATTGCATAACTTAAATATAACGACACTTAAGTCTTTGGTCTTATGCTATCTTTCACTATTGTTAAGAGATATTGTTTGAGCTATTTTGTTATATATTTGCGAACAAAATTAATAGACTAGTAATACAAATTATGCGTAGGTTAGAAGTTATATGGAATTTCCTGCGCCAGTAGAAAATTTCCTAAAACTTCTAATCTGCTTAGATGTTGATCTACTATTTTGGTTCCTGGAATGATTTAATTTTCTGAGAAAGTAAGTCAACATTTATTGACAGTCATGCCATTCTATATATTTTTTTTTATTTTGAATGATCTAGGTGATTTATTTGCTGAAAAACTAGGACAAAATTAAATAATCAATTGAAGAGTTGTTTGTTTTTTTTGTTAATTAATAAGCAAATATATATTTTTCACAATCGGTATAAAAGTTTTCGAAATATCCAATAAAATTACTTTGATAGCCATATTTCAATTAAAGATTTGACATATTGAAAATACGTTTCTTTTCATAAATTAATGATAACATTTGATGCTGAAATGCCGATGGTTTCTAAAACATTTTACATTTTCGCAAAATAGCTAAATGTATATTGTTTCGGCAAAAGTGAACTTCAGTGCATTATTTTTAAATCAAATTGTTTTATTTGAATCATTAAAAAAAACATCTACTCAGCACTTAAATGACTAATCTCATGAATTTATATAACATGTCGCAAAAACTGCCATTAAGAATTTAAAAAAAAGTGGAAAAGAATATTTTCTGAAACATGCGCCTGAATTATAGTTAATGTTTTAGAAACAATGCACGCATCCTTATTCAGATTTTGAAACACAACCTTTATAGCTATTTGAATATGCTAGCTTTTTTACTGTGTATTTTTTGTTCCTTTAGGCAAATCGAGTTTTTTTTAATTTACAGAACGAATTGTCCTATCCCTGTCCAAATACTTGAGCAAGTAACTAATTCATTTTTCTATTTTAATTAGCGGTAAGGGAATAATGACAATTACGCGCAATGTCTAACATTAACTATCATGTAGTCTGTAGCTCGAACCCAGCTCTCCCGATTTGGTCCGTTAATAAGCAATGTCGGGAAAGTCGCACGTTAATTGGTCAGTTACTTCAATTGAAAGTTTAAATGACGTCACAGTTTAGTAAGCATTCAATTGCTATGAAATGTGGGGTAGGCATAGAATCCCCTGCTTTTTCATTGGTGGTTAATATACCTGATACGGGAGAAACCATGTTCTGGGATAAACTTATCATCATAGATCTATAGTGTGGCTTTGGGGTTCGAATGACGCGTGCCTGGTTTGATAGTCAATCGCGCTACCGACTGAATTAACGGTGGTCGATATTTCGTTGTGGTTTGAGTATGCTTCTGCTAGAAGTTTTACACGCATTTTATTGTTTGTTATCATTCAAAGAAGAAATATCTACACCACTATTGAATGTATCTGCCAAAAAACTTCAACACGGATGTAAGGTTATTTCATATGTTGTTGGTTCCCAGGGAAATGAATGACTTTAAGTTGTTATTATCTAGTGACGATACTTCATACGCATGTTACACATAAAACATGCATCCGCTAATAATCGTGTATACTAATCATATCTAATAATACTTCCATATGTTCACCTGAGACTCGTGCTAGTGTCATTTGTGTGATTCTTACATCTGGTTTGCTATCGTCTAAACAAAGTAATGAACAGCTATTAATTAATGAAACAATTACTAAATGCAATAATCTGTTTGCAAAATGGGTAAGGAGGTAATTGTTAAACATGTTTATATTTAAATAGATTGTGATGTTGATTTATTTAAAAGCGAATCTATCATTTTGATATAATTTATGTTTGCTCTTCCTTATTGTAACAGTGTATAACTATAAACGTGTAGCGTTTCTATAAATTACATTAAATCATTTTTGTTCTCTTTTTTATGTTTTGTTTTGTTCGTCAAATGCCTGTATTGCATTATTTACTATTCTGTTCACAAATAACCACAATTTAGTTAACTTTAGTCAGTAATTTCCACTTATTTTATCAATTGTATACTATCAATCTATTTCTCTCGTGATTTGGACTTGTTATCAATACAACGAATAACGTATACTTGCCGGTATATATACAAAGCTTTTGGTCGTATCACATAATTGTAATTTTAATGAATTGAAACAGACTACTCAAGCAAACTGTAAATATTTAAAATACTCTGTGACCAAAATTATAAACTTTACACTAAATATGTTTAAATATTTATTTTGTTAACATATATAATTTATTATGACATGTGTTCTCCTTGGTTATCAGGACTCAATTGCGGATAGTTATTATGCATTTCATTTGAAATAATCCGATGTATTCATACGTTCCAGCACAAACAACATTTTACTTGCTTTTCACGTGCGTAAAATCCGGTTTTTCACATAAGGGTTTTACACAGACTTTTCATGGTCTTGCGAACCGGTACAATACTACTGGATCTGTCGGAGAACGTGCAAGGCTTAGTAGCGTACGTTTAGCAACGTTACGTTCTGATCTCGCTATTACGTAATCGTTTCTTACCTGCGACCAATACTGCTCGGCGTTACAAGGTTCATGAAGTGACGATCATAAAACGTTTGATCAGATTCTTCGTGCTCGACGGCCTTACACTGGTCAAATTCTGACAGCAAATTGTTGTATTCGGGAGAGACATATTTGGTGGTGGGAGTGTTATGGTCTTGATGAAATAATGGGAATTTGAAATCTAATCTGGTCATTATCCGTGGAAATCTCAAAACTCAAGGTTGTATCAATAGCAATGGTACCATTCATGCAAAATAATGGACCTGGCACTTCAAGCATGACAACTCAAAGCCTCACACGGCGCGTATAACAACGCAATACCTCGCTCAAAACAATATCAATACCCATGTTCCCTGTCCTTCTGTAATCCGGGACATGAACTACATCAAACACGTATTGGATGATTTGGTTTTAGGATCAGGTCGAACCATCTAATTTCGAAATGCAGTTCTAACAGAATGACAGAGGCGGTAGTCTAATGGATAGAGTGTGGCCGCTCACGCTAGAGGATGCAGGTTCGATCTCCAGCTCGACCCGATGCCTCTCATAAAACAACACTCAGTACTGGTTCTACTCAGGAAGCGGACTCGAGAGCGGTTCATATAAGCTCTGGGCTTTCATTGCAATCGAGCTTAAATAAATTAGTATAAACTAACTAACAGAATGGCAACGGAATTCGTGAAAATGGAGGTCACATTGGTCACTGACGTTTGAAGATAATCAGTTATTGTACTCATCAGCACCTTATGTGCTTTTCAAATTTTGTGTGATCATTTTCTTTATTCTGGAACTTTTAGTTTGACCATTGTCACCTAATTATTTAGAAAAAAAATGCTATGTCTGATTTTTTCAAAAGAAAATCTGATAAAGCTTTAAATCTATTTATAGACATATACAGCTACAAGTGGTACAAACAACAAGAAGTGAAACACACAACTAGGAGTGATGAAAACAACACCCAGTGTCACTTTTAACTGTGAATGTAACTAGAGTGATACATAATGCATAAAGCAAGCTTAGTAATACCCTTGGTCATTTTCACTCGAAATGATTTTAATAAAGATATCAAGGAATTTATCAAATGATGCTCTGATTAAGCAAGATTTGATGATAGGTCTTTTTGCAGTTGAGCGTAAGGTTTTCTTCTTTGTGCAACGATGGACCGGCTGGGAATCAAATATTGGAGCTCCTTCTGAAGCCTGAAATGGACAGAGGCACTGGATACTTTGCCTCGTCTCTGTCTTATCGTACCATTATGAAAAGTTATTTTGCCTTCTTGCTTCTGTAAAGATACCTATTACATGTATATGTATTTTTTTTGTTTTATCTTTATTAACATAACCATATGTGTGATTAACAATATGTACATGGGAACACTGCCACATTTATTATAAAACTGCGAGTAATTGTAAGTATTATTGTCTCGTTTCGTAACGTGACAATGAGAAGAACAGGATTTGATGAACCTTTAAATCAAGCTAAAGCTTCTTACCGGTGTTGGTCTTTTTTACCGTCCCAAATTGGTGTCCCTTGTTGTATTTTGCCATGTACATTATGGTTTTGATTGGTCTATACATTGATTGTGTGTGTGCTGTTGTGGCGGTTAGTTCCCCTGAATGTAACGTCTCCTCAAGGGCAAATATTTCTATCTAGTTTGTAGAACGGACCTAGCTCTCAAAATAAAGGTCCGTAACATAGCAATGGTATTTGAGCACATTTGAGCACGTTCATTGGCCAGTTGATTCAGTGGAAGTTTTATGACGTCATAATTTAGTAAGCGTTCAATAGCTAGGAATTGTGGGCCGGAATAGAATTCCCTTCTTTTTCTTGTGAGTAAATAGACCTGATTCGGGAGATACCACGGACTGGAATAGACTAATTTCTATCAAAAGTAATTTAAATTTGGAGAGTGTTATTAAACGATCAAATTTACACCCCATATTTCATTCTTTTTCCAATGTCTATAAATTATCGTACTAGGCATTACAAAGTTAAAGTCATAGGGCTTACAGATTTAGCAGATTCTTTTCACGGTTCTATACCTGACATGAATGTCTTTGTCCACCATAAAACTGTACGTCTAGTTTCCAAATGTATGTTCTGTTTCATTTACAGAAATGTTTAGAGTAATACTAGTATACGTACTTATTAATCAACATTTTTCATAATACTTGTCATATTCGGACTAGATTAAAACGACAACTGCTTTACAAACCACCCGAATTTAATCAGTTTAACTATTAATGTATTGATATTTAAAAGGAGTACCAATTTAAGAGTTTGCGTTTTACGTATGCTAAACGTTCCAGTGTTGGTTACATGTCACCAATGACAGTTGGAGTGCTCCAGTAATAACAAGTATAAGTTGATACATGGCATCAGTTCGCAGCAAATAATTGTGTTAAAGTCGATAGATGAACTGGGGTCCCATGTACACGATTGCCTCTAATTACGTAGTTTATAATTAAGGATGCATTCAGTGTAAACTTAGTTATAATGTGTATTTCTACGTCTTAAAACACGTTGTTAATTATGTAGTACATGCAATGCAAACTTTAATATAATTAATGTGAGGGGCGATTTAAAGAATGTTTATAAAGTAAAGTCTGAATGCGAGGCTAGTGAACTCTAGTTTTAGAAGGACGCGGTCACGTGATTTTAAAACAATTCGCACACCACAAAAAGATGAACTAATCGAGGTAATTTGTACCGAAACTAAACCTTTTATAAATCAAGCACATATACATTATTTAAAAACTTAATGAATTCAATGCTGCCTAGACTACCAAGTTTTCATATGTAAATAAAAGATATACAACATGTAGAAAATATTTAGCGGAGTTTAGCAATATAGGGAGAATCTATCATTATTTGATTATTTATTGATATTTGCTTCTTTTGGTTGACACCTTAAATTATTGAATCAACTATAAAACTAAATTGATAAAAACATTTGTTAACTTCTGGTTAAAATACTTCTCCTTCCGTGGATAGTGTCTAACCCCCATTTTATAATTATTCGCTGCCTCCTCGCGGCGGATAATAACAAATGGCCAGTGGTACACATATATCTCGTAAACACGTCAATGATAGGTACACTCGAGAGTAATATATACAATTCTACTGGTATTCATAAATTCTTAAAGAATAATGATTACTCTCATAGCAGTGTTGTTTGGCTGATACGTGCATGTACATATATATTTTCGAAATACTACATGTGTGTTAACAAAAGAAATATTCAAACATTTTGGGGTCAGCGTATTTCTCTTCTGTTTGATCCATAAACTAACCATTTTGTACTTCTTTACTTACTCTTCTAGGTATTTACATATACATTTTATACTATTTAGAGAAAGTGTTTGTTTTTGCTTCAGCGTTGAATTTGTTCATAAAAGTATAACTTTCTAATAAACTTTTAGCCATAGGTTAGTTCAATGTAATATTGTATTTTGGGAATCGTAATTCTAACGTTGTATGACCTTGTGACCCGACCCAAGCATACATATGTGGCAATAAAATATGGTTAAAATAAACCGTAAATTCTACGTGTTGTATATACAACATGTGATTAATACTTACAATACACCATAGATACAAATAAGCTTCAAGTTCTACTTATACTATACAGTAAAATATACACAATGTTCCTATACTACTCCCAATTTCCCATAGATACAAATAACTTTCAAGTGATATTTATATTCTAACGAGTAAAATATATAGAACGTTCCAGTAACACTCAATATTCACCATTGATACAAGTAATCTTCAGATGATACTTATATTTTAACCAGTAAAATATATACAACGTTCCAATTATATTCACAATTCACCATAGATACAAATAATCTTCAAATGATACTTATATTTTAACCAGTAAAATATATACAACGTTCAAATAAAACATAAAATTTACCATAGAAACATATAATCTTCAAGTGATACTTGTATTTTAACCAGTAAAATATATACAACATTCCAATAATTTTCACAATTCACCATAGATACAAAAAAATCTTCAAATGATACTTATATTTTAACCAGTAAAATATACATAACGTTCCAGTTATACTGCTAATTCATCATAAATACAAATAATCTTCAAGTGATTATTTTATTTTAACCAGTAAATTTCACAGTGTTCAAATGATACTCAAAATTTACCATAGATATATATAATCTTTAGATGATACTTTTATTTTCAACCAGTACAGTATATACAACGTTCCAATAATATTCAAAATTCACCAAAGATACAAATAATCTTTAGATCATACTTATATTTTAATCATTAAAATATACACAACGTTCCAGTTATACTCACAATTCACCATAAAAACAAATAATCTGCAGATGATACTTTCATTTTTAACCAGCAAAATATATACAACGTTCCAATGAAACTCACAATTCACCATGGATACAAATAATTTTCAGATGATACTTATATTTTAACCAGTAAATTATACACAACGTTCCAATATTACTCACCATTCACCATAGATACAAATGCTCTTCAAGTGATACTTATATTTTAACCATTAAGTATACACAATATTTCAATAATACTCTCATATTTATCAGGAAAGTCTTACATTTGACCAGTGGAATATATACAACAGTAGTTATAACAACTTTCCAAAGATACATTGTCAAATGATTCTCAAGGGTTAATTACTTTTAACCAAATAACTATATACAAAGCTCAAATAATACGTACAAATTACCATAGATACAAATTATTTTAAAGTGATACTTACATTTGATCAGAAAACTATACAAAACGCTCCATTAACACTTTCAATTCACCATAGATACAATTATTTCTAAAGTAATACTTACATTCAACTAGTAAAATATATATAACGCTCAAATAACAATTGAAATCTACCTGTGGTACTTACATGCAATCAATAAAATGCAGATAACACATACATATGATCAATTTACAAAGTATACAGCTCACCAGAATACAAACATAATCTTTTAATAAAACAAATATATCACCAGAGATACAGAAAAATTAAGTTCCATTAACAAACTATACAACTCATGTGATTATAAGCGAGTCAGTATAATCTAAAACTTAAGGTGGTAATTATAAGCCGCTTGTGAAACTTTGAATTCACCAGTGGTATATATGCTCCGATAATGAAACTTGCAATTCTGCAGTGAAACATAACAGTTGTGCATAAAACTCCAAGGGTATTTACAATCAACCATTGATACATATATTTATCGAATGGTACTGAATACATTAAACGATGCAATAACATTTACAATTCAATTAAATAATAATACATTCCAATAATACGTTCCAATTAATTTCACAATTCACGAATGATAGACAGTAATCATCCAATTATAGTCACAGAAATAAAGGTCATAGACATTCACCTGAGATATATAATACGTTCCAATGATAATTCAATACAATTCACTATTAATAAATATCACATTCTAATGAAACTTCCCATTCATCATTGATACACACGACTCTACAATAATACTTATAAATGAACAGTGCTGCAAAACTCTACAATTATTCGAACAATTATTAAGTAGTTAACACACAACTGAAACCAAGGACTTATATAATTCCTTACTGAAACCCATCAATAAGACACGCATCTTCCAAAAAAAAAGAAAAATCACCAGTTATATATACAATATAACTGGCCAATACTATTTAAACGCTCAAATGATATTTACAATTCACGAATGATATACAGTAGCCCTCTAATGATAATGGAAATGAACTAATAAAATTCACCAGAGAAATAAAATATGTTTAAATAATACTTTAATACAATTAACCATCTATAATGGTTAATGGGATTCTTCTAATGAAAACTGCAGTTCAGTATTAATACATACGACTCTTAAATAAAAACGATGCTTAGAATTAACCAATGACACAAAATCTATACATTTTTTCCACCAATTACCAAATGTTTAATACTTACACTTACATTAATTATTATATCACACTGAAAACTCGCCAGTGACACATGCACTACCGTTACTTGCAACCAATCAGCAACTCCAAAGACACCTAAAATATCTAGTGACACATACAACACGCCCGTCAAATACAACACGCACTTCCAATACAACACGCCTTTCCAAATAAACTTACAATGCACAAGTTATAAATGCAACACCTAAGTTCACCTCACCAAGGTTACATGTAAAACTTCTGAAGATATAATGTATGCAATTCGCCAGTGATAAGATGCTGTTTACCACACTGAATATCACTTATATGTGCTTAAATTGAAACAGCGCCCCGCATGCTTTGTGTTTGTGTGGTCTATCCCAGAACCTGACATCTCCCTATTAAAACCCAATGCAAAACAAGGCAGTTCTATGTCTGTCCCTTAATTCATAGCGATTGAACACTTAGGATTAGGGTAAGGTGACGTCATTCAAACTTTGAGTTAAAGCAATTGACCAATCAACTTACTCAAATGTTGCCTTTTTAGTGTTTCCCCGCTTGCTGAATCCGCATGCGTTAAATGATTGTCATTAATTAATTTTCATGTGACGGAAAACAATCTGGTCTTGATGTTTTGACAATTTTTCAAAATATTGCAGTCTGAATATCATGATTTACATACGTGATGTAATCAATATTTTACTTTAATTGTTCCGCCGCAATTGCGATTAAATGTTAGAAATGTGCTGACCCCCAAACACCACTGCAAATGCGTAAATAGTGTATCATTTATGGATTTGATTACCTTTTTCAAACTATTTATTTAAACTATTTATTTAATTAATTGAATACCCTCATTGTTTATAATTGATTCCGAAATAAACTGTTAGCATTACCTTGCCTATTTTTGTAACAATATGTGCTTCAAAAGTTTCTGTTGAAATGTATTCCCGTTTTAATTTATAACATTTTTAGAGAATAAAAACGTATCGAGCGCTGATGGACTGACTATGCTGTGTTATGAATCGTAATATTGACCAAGATGGATATCTGGTTGATACCTCATAATATTAGTACCTCAGTAATAATTGTATAGTAACCCACATATGCAGTACTTTATACAGTATACACGATTATATCACCAGTAAGGCGTCCGCATCGAAAGCAGGAGTTTGAAGGTTCGAATCTCGGTGGGATCACTTGTTTCTTTCTGATGCGGCCGCTTTGCTCACTAAGCAACTTGTTCAAGTGCGGTGTACCAAATGCCTAACAGCCTGGCGCCTGGTAATGAAAGCTTTCGGGAAGTAACTGTGCGTTTCATACGTCAATTGTGGTTGAACCTTTCAATAAAAAACACTTTACATTTCCTATAACTTTACAAGCATCCAGTGCCATACACAGTGTATAACAGGTAATCATATGTAAAATCCATAAGTCCATAACTGAGGCTGTGTTATATACAAACCATGAGTGTGCGATTCAATCATCCTTTATCTGTATTAACGATGAAGTTGATCAACATAAATAACGATTCAGTCAATCTATTGATATAAAAAGGCGTAACACGCCCTTTGAAATCAGGATGTGCATCCGAGTGGTAGTCGCATAATGGCGGTCATAAATAATTAGTATTTCTTTGAAAATGTATTTCATTTGTTATAATGTTTATTTTGTGATTCAAATGGCATTTTGTATAATTTGGAATAATATGAAAGTATTGTCATATATTCTTTAGGAAAAAAATCAGACCTTGAAATATGGGATTCGCGTAAACTAATTTTGAACTTTAGTTTCAATTTGCAACAGTGTAAACTATATACCAGACCGTCCCTTGATAAATCATGACACCCCTACTTTTCTAATGATATTCATTGTAGACGCAAACAAACAACAGAATTGAAGATACTCGTCTCGATTCCGAATTTTCGAAAGGGGCGGTGCATTGTTTAACCACTCCAATGAGAATCACGCTGTAAAGCTTACCAACAGTTTAAAGTCGGTACATCTCACTGGCGATCACCTATCAGCTTGTGATAGCTGCTGTAAGTTTGGATCAATTTTTGACTGCAGACCATAAGTGATTGTCTTTAACATCTTAATTATTAATTGAGAAATACAAAGCTCAATGTGTGTACCATATACTTCACATTGCCACAAACCGAAGATAATCTTCACCTTTAGATAAATAACGGTATGGAAGTATAATGCCTTTTTCACTGCTCGTATTTTCTATTTTATTCTATGTTTGCCGATCAAGATTAGCTGATATAATTGAAAATTGGTTCAAGTTACAGACTGACTGTATTTTGATTCCCAACTTGTGATATGAGTAATTGCCGTTTTCGACCTTTCCGTGGTTAATACATATGTGCAATATTGCATAAACTACAGGATTAAAGATCATTCTGATCATCAAAAATCTCATCTTCATCAGCAGCACCAACATCAGCATCCTTATTATGATCTTCGGTATCATCATCATTTCACATTTAGTACCAAATATCAGCAAAATCGGCTGTATTTATTTAGTTATAATTAATGAAAATCCATGTCACGAAGTTTAAGACTATGAAACGTTTGCTACTATATTTAGAATTTAACCATAAACTGTTTCAATTTAGATTTATTCATAAACTATCCAACATGTTAGAGGGAATAGACCAACTTTTTTATCAAATTGGCTAAAACATTTATCCCCATATACCATGCTTATATATATACTCATTTACCCCGTTTTGCCAAACGTTTATCTACTTAAACATGAAAACATTGTATATTGAAAAGGGATTTCGCGCCGAGATAAGATTAAAATTATTTTCCCGCTTAAAATGGCAACATTATGACGTATTTATAGAGTCACGCGACTTCATTTTGATTTCAGTTTCATCCTTTGTATATGTTTACACGTCGTAAAAACTGGTTCATCTTAGAAAGAGTCCTAAAGACGATATGATGGTCGTCAAACAGTATTTCAGTGCTGTCTATTTTTAGAATGGGGATTTTGTTTACAACTCCAATTTACATTTTGTCACGTTGATTATGAGTTTGACATGCTAAACTATTCGCTTTATATCTATTAATGACAATGAGAGTCTTTTTTCTATTTTGATAATCATTTTATTAGATTATTTAAGACATTTAAAGCGTTTCATTCTGATACACATGCTTTAAATATGTTTTGTTTTTCGGTATTCACGAAATGACTACTATGTTATTGTCATATTATCTCTAGGGGAAGGGTAGCCCTCAATGTTGTAAGAACTGTCGTGAGAGTCAAAATTCATTTTCAGGTTATTTCTGGAATAAAAGTTTGGTGAACAAAATATGAAACGGACTGACAGTGTAATGGGCAAAGACAAAAATAAGATAGTGTTGTACGAAAAATATATACTTATATTAAAATCAATCAAAAGTAGCAGACTCAGAAACTAGACCATGTATAAATTTTCATAATTTAATCCAACAGATGTTTAATTGAAGTTAAAACGAATCATCACATAAATGAAAACTTATATAACACATTTGTAATTTAAATATATTGGCTATGAACTAACCTAAAAGTAATATAATTTTTCGAAATAATTTAATGTTTATTTTTATATTAAAACGATATTTTAATCAAATTAAGGGATTATCATAAAAAAATACACTTAAGTGAACCATTTTCAAAGTTTTCTAAACGTACCATGTATATAAATTTTAAAAAAAATGAGATATTATAAATTATTCATAAAAGTAGTTAACACTTAACATATAACGTGTTTAGTATTGCATTCTTTAATGAATGACGCCAAAGGTGGGCGCGCCTTGTTCAAAATGGCTGTCACTCAATGGACTTAAGTCATATGCATCCCAGTACAGGCTATCCCTGTCCATTGATCTTTTACCAATAAATAGCGGCGCCTGAAAGCGCTTTGATGCCAAGCGCCTCTCACTGCTTTTATATTTGAAATTTCTAAGAGCGGAAAGTATCGAAGATATGGAATCTCGTCTGCCTATGAATTCGGGTGGTACGAATCGTCTTTTTGCGATTGGTGATTCAAGTCTTTGTGGTAAGTCTTGCATTGGTAAATAACGACCTTTTCCCCAGGAGCGTTTGAATTCATTTTCATCTGGATCATAAAGGGATCGCTTTCGTCGTTCTTTAACTGCTTCGGAGTTATCTGCCGTGGCTGACATTGTTTCTGCAGTGTTGGTTATTGATCTTTTTTCTAAGAGAACGGGCGTATTTTCAGCGTCAAGTTCATTTCCTAGTAATGAATCAGAATCTTTCTTTCCTATAAACATCGGAATGGAGCGGTCTTTTTTGCCAACAAAGAAAGGTTGGTATCGCTTTCCTACAAACATGGGCTGGTATCGCTTTCCGACAAAGCTTGGAACGTAACGTTTGCCGACAAACATAGGCTGGTATCGTTTTCCTACAGATGTTGGCTGGTACCGTTTTCCCACAAACATCGGCTGGTAGCGTTTTCCTACAAACATTGGCTGGTAGCGTTTTCCTACAAACATTGGCTGGTAGCGTTTTCCTACAAACATTGGTTGGTAGCGTTTTCCTACAAACATTGGCTGGTAGCGTTTACCAACAAACATTGGTTGATATTGTCTTGAACGTTTCCCGACAAACATGGGCTGGTATCTTTTCCCGACGAAAGTAGGCTGGTAGCGTTTACCAACAAAAGACGGAACATATCGTTTTTCTTCCTGAGTTTCAGAGGCTTTGTTATCCATATCACCGGAAAAGTCATTTACCTCGTCTTCATAATAGTCCATCTGCGCAACAGACTCAGACTCGTCACTGTTATTATCAAGTTCACCACCTTGCAGTTGTTTTTCTAAGTTATATTGTTCGTATTGTCTAAGAAGTTCAAGAAATTCATTCTCTGATTCGTTTGTGTCACCTACTGTCCGCTCGATGCTATTGTCGGCAGTATTTGTCAAATCGGTTGCAGTGCTTTCTTGCTCTCGCTTGCCAATAAATTGCGGAACGTATCGCCGCACTAGGCGAACATTGTCAGCGTCGCGGCCGCTGCTGCCGAAAGTTTGAGCATTTTTCTTGTCAGCGCCTGTCGGCAAAAGAAAATTAAATTAGGGTAAACATGCAATTAAATAACCTACATGAATAAAAAGTAAATAAAAATACAATGTTAAAAAAAAGTAATTTCATAAATTAATAATATATATATATTATCTCATTCGCTGAATTTAAAATCATTTTCAAACATAGTATACTATAGAAGTATTGATTAAACATGTTTTGTTAATTCTATACTCAGTGTATTATCTTTTCTGTAACTATGTCCTGTTTTTAATTATTATTTTGAAAATGAAGAGATATTTTAAGATTTTCAATTATAAACTATATGTCATTTTAGAGAATATTTACATGGACTAAGGTTGATAAAATATATTTATTTCGAATATCCTCATAGATGTTATTACAAAAACAGGAAAATACATCTAACTCAAATCACTGGAACACAAACATAAAAACTAATATAAATCTAATCATTTCATTGAACATATGATAAAACGACAAGGATACGAACAGCCAAATTTAATTTATTATCTGAATTCTGTAAAGCTATATTGGCATAAATCAAATTAAAACGGGCAAAATATTGTACACAAATCATCTTCAAAATCAATGACCAAAGTTAGACCAAACTCGCTGGGCGTTTTTTATTGTCTACAATATAATATACAGTAGCTGCTTTTATATCTATGCTCTACGAAAAAGGTCACAATGCGCTTTTTAATCACAAATGCAGTGGCATATTTTTATTGATATGTATTTAAATATAAAAAATACCACCTTTTAACCCGTTCAAGGCAAAAGCCGCAAATCCGTAAATTGAAACGTGAAGATATTTTTTATATAGATAAATATTTCATACAGAAACGAAAACTGTGTCAACCGAGGCTAAATGCTCATACAGCATGAGGATTCTTGTCTGGACGAATTTCCTACTAAATACGGATGTTTAGATCGGTCATTTCTTTCAAAACCAAGTACTTATAAATTATACTAATTTTACACATTGTGCTTACACTTACGCATGTATAGTAACCAATATGGTGTTCTATTTATGTCCGAACAATGACATAGTTGTGTGTTTTACTTTAAATGCCTGACCTTGCATCTGAGTATAATAAGCACTGAGTTGTTCGCAAGTCGAATCGCGCGTGCGCTTAATTCTGTGTACCAAACATAGACTAATTCTGTAAATAATACTTATAATCAATTCAATTTTATATTTGTATCCTATCAGATTGCGTTGATTTTCGAATATAGTTAAAGATGTTCCCGTTTAAACTTCACATGGAGCACATCACTGTTTCGTTTAGTGATCGTATTCATTTAGTCTTAACTGTAATTTGTTATTGCTTTGATCTGACCAATTTAAAACAACAACTTGATGCTCGTTTTGCTAATTTTATAACTTCTTCGTCAAGATATGGCGGTATCTTTTCAAAATCATTTATTTATTATACGGACGAATCTTAAATAAAAATAATGATGATATATCTCGTACTACTTCTCTAAATTTGTGTATATTTTATACTCATCTATTTTAGCTCGATTACTAACTTGTCCATTACCTGGGTTGAACCAGTACTTAGTGTTGTATTTAAGATGTAATGGGGTCAAACATGGGTCTCATTTGAGAAAAAGCTGTATGTATATGTTTAATTATTCCAAGCTGGCAATTATCTTTCAAAAAAGAAGTCATCACGCATGCAGGATAAACAACATTAACATTTAGTAATAACTACATAAAACCTTTAGTTTAGTCTAAAACTTCGTGCTGAATTTTATCTTGTCTACTGAAGCATTATTATATATATTTATTTAACCATGTATTCTTAAAACTTAATTACAATACTTATGCGGGTAAAACATATTGAGCGGCCATGTCGGTTCAATGTTTCTTGCAATGTTTCTTGCAATTACCACAACCTGTTTATTTGAACTATTGACAGGTAAACATGCAACAAAATCCGGACATCAATGATGTAAATATCATATTGATTCACCTTACATCTTTTAAAATAAAATCAGGAGTTAAAGTAGTTACTTTAGTAGTAACAGTGTTACTTATTTTTATATAGGATTTTCGAGAATATCAACTTATCTATAAGACAAAGGTTTATTTTGGTCAGTAACTTTGTGATTTCTAACTTTAAATTTTGGTTTATAAAACAGATTAGTGCATGTTAGTGCATTTCGTTCACATGAATGCCTGGGTTTGGAAACCATAACTTGTCATTACTCGATTACCACAACAACTGGAAAGATATTGGCTAAATTAGATACGGAATTGTCCTGAAATTAAGTTAAACAAAAGTCTGCTTACTTTTAAATTAGCTGCAATCTAAATCAGACTGATTTTTAACTTTTAACTTTACCTAATTGAAGGCAGCAGTTTACACTAATGATTTTGAACGTGACTGGGCCGTGTCCTTTAAGTCTAAGTTAACTATGTTCGCGTCTTTTAATTCCATTGTTAGTACTTCCAGAGATGCAATTTTCAAGCTAAAACGTTTTCTATGCTTGACGGCGTTCAGTAGTCTGAAGAATGTTTATTGTATCTATAGCCACAAATGCTACTTAATAGAATGAACATAAAAAACGGCTTTCTTCGATTTTGTCCATCCATTTCACTTTAATTCCTGTGGTTAAACACACGTATACAGTTCTTAAATGTTTGGTAATCTATTAAAACGTTTCACAGGTAGTAATTCGTTCAGTTAATCGTTGTTATCAAACGTTAGCTCATACATTGACTATTTAATGTTACTGAATACAGTTTTGATGTTTTAACCGGTATGTAGTCAATACAGTCACTTCTGTTTACAACTGGAACGAGTGACATTTCTTTTCAAAGAGAGACCATACCAATCAAAACAAAGTCTGTATCATACAATACTTCTAACCAAAATATCGTTATGTAGAAATATGCCCATCATACGTACAAAATACTACAACATTATTTAAAAGTGTTTTGTACAATATTAGAATGTACTGTACTCGTACCTATTGTGGTGAAAACTACATGATTTTAACCACAATACGTACGAGTACAATATGTTCCCATATTGTACAAAACACTGTAAAACCTTTTTATTCTGTTCCTCATTATAAATGAATTTATCACTGCCGGCATCCTTAACAGTCAACAAGCTGCGAGTTCAAAGAGACAGACGAAGGAAGATGCAGTGACAGCTATTCGGATTATCTCAACGTCTCGGTCGTAATACGGAATATGTTATCAGTTATTTGTTTTAACCCTTAAAATTCTACTGGATTTATTTTGTATTATTTTAATCGCCATCTTAAATTTTGAACTGTGCAACCTGAAGCATTTTAACGGAACAATACTGCACGGTCACGTAGTAACATCTTGAGTAGGCGATTGTTTCTACACCTACATGTATAAAATAAAATTATATATTAAAAGATGTAACATTTGTCTAAGGTTTACATTGTAAAACATTATACTACATACCAGTTTCAGCGTTAGACACGGTTGTTATTGTAAGGGTTATTATCAATGCGAGAAGAGTTCTTATGAAATGGTCCATTTGGTAAACAGCTTTTCTGCAAATAGAAAAATAAAACAAATAAATAAACAATTTAAAAGTAACATTGTAAACATCAGTTTATTAGTTTATACTAATTTATTTTCGCTCAATTGCGAAGAAAACTCAGATTAATGTGTATGAACCGCTTTCCAGTCCTATTCTTGAACAGTATTGGGTTTTGTTTTTTTTGAGTGGTCATCATGTCCAACTTGGAATTGAACCCGACACCTGAGGCGTGAGCTATATTCACTGAACCACCGCACCGCACCTGTTGAGTATTAGTAGGTTTCCATTCCATAAAATAATATCCGTTCCAAACACGTGTGAAACTCCAGCGTAGCTCTTATTACTTATGGGAAGCGGTTGTAGAATTAAAATCTTATAATGGGTTTATTTGATAGTTTACTGAAATGTGATGCACAATAACGTATATAATTGTAATGCACCACGTGTGATATCGTTTGATAAAAACGACGCCTACCTATTTGTTAAATTTGCTAATATGAATTCCAGGTACGACAGGGAATGGTTGGTTTACTTAATAGTTTTAAATTCGAGGCAAAATACCGTGCACAATTGTTGTTCACGACATGTGGTGTCGTCTGATGTAAACTAAAGTCTACCTTGTTATTTCAAATAAGACCCAGCTACGGCAGCGAATGAACTTTTGAAGTTTCTGAGACAGAAAATAATGTCTAGATGTAAAGCCTTTTCAAACTTTGAACGTATCCCTAACAAATCGGACAATATACTAATATATACTGCACTTTTACACGTGACGGTTATTACAAAAGGAACCAAGGTAATATTTGGCTCATAACAAGTCTTCAAAAAAAAATGTTTTATAGTTTTCAATCGAAATCAATATGGCTGAAAATTATTTTGATCATATAACTAAATTTCAAGCAATTAAATGTCCGACAAATTGTTACAAATGAGACTATATTATCCCATTATTCGATTGCATTTAAGATAATAAACTTGTTCACTGTAATAAATCTATAACTTGTCTCAATATGTTGCATTAAATACATGAAAAATGTATTCGGATACAAATATTCTTGAACAGACCTAAAATGTTGAATAGATTGAAACATTTATACTGCATAATAACTACTTTGTACGATATGCCGTTATTGCATAATTCTTCGTTTATGAGTTAAGAAATTAAATCTCAAAACAATTATTTTTACATTGCGGCATTCTCTTTTATTACAAATGAATGTAAAAAAATATATCCAACAAAGGGCTTTCAAACGACACATCCATCCCAATCGTATATAAACATAATCGATATATATGATACTAATAAATATGAAACATGTATATGTATGCAAAAGAAATGACACCAGGGGACACCACCTTGAAACGGCCAATAGCAAAACATCCACTGGGAATCGAAATTCAAAAATCAGGTTAACGGTTTCTCCAAATCTCCAAAAAGAGGCGATGTGAATAAAAATTGACCCACCAGACTATTCTTACAAAATAGGGACAGTATATACATATGTATGTTTTAAACACAAAATAATATATGTGAACATGTATTTCATATATATTTTAGTCATACCTTGTGTTCTTTTCATGGGTTGATGACAGGACGAGAACGAGGTTAAGATGAGGTTAGAAGCCATGGCTACAAGCAAATAATACTGATGAGTATAAGAAGACGTTTAAGGCTGACGCAGCAGGATCAATAACCTAACACGCAATACGCTGTAGAACCAAAAGATCATCTTCTTAATAAAATTCATGATACTACAGCAAAAAAGGTTTTAAGATGGCGGTGGCCAGGAATCTTATAAAACTTTTACATCAGATCACCTCAAAAGTGCAAACTTCTAAAACTGGAATATATTCTTATGAGAGAGATAAAATATATTATTTATGTTTATTGTTTTGCTATCAGTTTTACCACTGACTGCATCAAAGGTAGAGTAATTCCATTTATGTTGTGTATCAGGCATTTGATAGACCGCATCGTACGCGATATATATATGTGCGTATTTATTGATCAGATCAATATTAATATTCAATACATCAATAAAATGGGGAAAAAACAACATCGAAAGCATATGACTCTTCCCTTTACTTTGACAGATTCTGACACATGATAAGCTAAGAAAATAATACATTTTATTAAATTGAAAACAGTTTTGTTACGTATAAAACTTTTCTAAAAGTAAACAGTTTGTTTATAAAAAAAATGCGCCTGCCTAACCATGACATACGTATATGCATACGTTTACGAAAAAACATTTAAAGCATGCTTAGTGACCATAACCAGTATGCATGTTTCGTGTGATATTATCGTGCTTCCATTAGAGTAGTTGCGTACGTGTTTTAAAAAAGTTCCTATCCTCAGTATCGGTACATCTTACGATTGACTTATTACAGTTAGCTCACTTGGTTTTGAGCCGTTCCTCAGATTATTCTTCCAAAAGACGACAAAATCATCTATTATACTGTTATTTCCATATTTTATTCATGCGCATGAATGCGAACTATAAGTGTTTAGAGTACATACAACAAACGTAAAAAGGAGATTGAAATAGGAAAAATCCGCAGATATTGATTGATACAATTGGAAATTAGTATAATCATTGTATTCTTATGAAACTTTCTTTTAAGGCAACAGTAACCTGGCATGTTTTATTATCCAATTAACAGTCGTAGTTTATGTATCTGCGACCTTCTAATTCAAGATACCTCATTTATATTCTGTCACGCATATGACACAAATTTATATTGAAAACAATATATCATTGTCAGATTAGCTATAAAACTAAATTTCATTAAACCAAATTGAAAATATTTTTGTGAGTTTGCCTACTGATTTATTGATAGAAAACTTATCAACTGTTCTTTCTTTGTTCGTTAAAGATGCATTGCTTGTACTTTGGTATTAACATGTTACCGCTATTATTTTCATTTATAACATTACTATGTTTTACACTTGTGTATATAATGAAAAATGAATTAACATGGAAATAAAGACTATTGACAGCTACTCTATTACATCTGAATCACATACGGAAATATATCTAAAATGAAAATTTGAAATGTAAATGATATACAATCTTGAGCTGAACTATTTTAGAAGTACAGTCTTCATCGTATTTAATTGTATATTTAAAATGTGAAACCCTCAATCGAAGAAAAACTTGCAGGTGATAATATATTAAATATTTAAGCAAAACAATAGAAAATATCAGTGAATCAGAAACTGAGTTTAAGTCTGTCACAACTCCATCATCTTTATATCATTATCTTTATGCCTTGCAAATAATGACACACAACATTTTTGTCTCATTAAGAAGACAACATTGAGAGGACAATCACATCAAACGGTCTGTTGATTACTCTCTTTCTGAGATTTTCATTAATTGTAAGAGGTTTTTGGAAAATGATAACAATAATGGGAAACTATAATAAAATTGTTTACACTCGGTTTTCAAACACGTTCATACAATCTAGGCATGGTCAGTATGAACATCAATATTTCTAATATACCATCACTGTAGTAGAAACCTAACAATTGTTGTTTGCATTTCGTAGAATTGTTATGATGATTACATTATCTAAATGACGGTGTTTTGATGCTAGATTTTCTCTCAATGGTGTTCATTACGTTGACTCGAGTGGTACATTCATTATTAAACGGGATTCATTTCCCGCTTGTGTGTCTAAATAGTCAATGGAAAATATATTGTATTATATCCCGGTTTGGATTTCCTCGAAGTTCAATTGATCTTCTATTATGAGAGGAAATTCGTTTGACAAGGGCAGGCAAGATAGCTGCTTCGAAAACGTGTTCAATTTCTTTTATGTTAAATATTTGCATCTGAGAATATCATTTAAAGTGTACATATATATACAAGCGAAATGCACATGATATTTGCCATTTAAAGTATATATATACAAGATAAATGCACATGATATTTGTCATTTAAAGTGTGTGTGTATATATTTATACAAGCGAAATGCACAGTATATTTGCCATTTAAAGTATATTTATATATGCAAGCGAAATGTTATTATTAGCCATTTAAAGTGTATGTATATATAAGCGAAATATACATGATATTTGTCATTTAAAGTGTATATTTATACCAATGAAATGCACATAATATAATAAAGTGTCGATGTAATGATGTAAATTCCCTCTTTACTTCACCGCCCGACATTTGATACCAAACATAGTACAATGAGAATATAATATAAGTAACGGGTTTGGAGAAACCAGTCTCGTTGATTAATTTCTATTGTGTTGGTAAGATACGTTTATTGGATATGAACATATTTAATATAACATATTGTTATACAAAACAAGTATATAGCGAAAGTTCGAGTTAATCGGCAATGATCATAACATATTGTAATACAAAACAAGTATAAAGCGACAGTTCAAGTGTATTGGGGCAATGATCATAACATATTGTTATACAAAACAAACTATCATTCCATTTTGTAAAAATAGAACCGAATGTTGATGACATGTAATCAAGATCAAATCCCAAGAGAATTTAAAACGATGACATTCCTAAAATAATTTAAGTCTAAAGTGTTTAATTCTAATTTCATTATGTTGTCCATCGTTAATTTGCCCAAGCCTTGTAGTTTTGAAGAGGTTTCTATTATAAAGACAATTAAAAAATACAAATGTTAAAGGTTTTAGGGTAATTTTTTTTTATTTCAATCGCTGTTCAACTTTAGAATGAGAGAATCAGATCATTATTCGACTGTTTTGGGGTAAAAAAAAAAGATGTTCTTAAAGAAGAATTTCCATGATCATTAGGAACGTTAATAATTATTTCCCTGAAAAGTAAATGTATTTTCTTGAATAAATAAATCAAGTTTAACAAATTAACCACATTGTTAGTATTATATCATGTTGGAAGAAAATGTAAACTGTCGAATTCTTACAATCTACAAAATTCCTAGTTCTAATTTCTGTTATTCTGCTATTTCATACTAAGGGATGGCTTATTCCAATTAATGGCAATCGTTATGTTTTGCGCAACCCCACATTAATCTCAGTTCCTCATAACATTCTACAGAGCTTGTCATTTACTCTAATATTTTCTTCGTTTCAAATGAGCATCGCGGTGTTTTATTGTTATGAATGGTTGCAAATCCGCAAAAAACATCGACAAAACGAGCTCTAATGATAAAACCATTTCCGAATGATGCAGGAGACCTGTGTACAGGGTCCTGTATTTTTGCAGAACGACGCTAATGAAAACAACATCATGCTGGCCGCATGGTATGACAGACATATAGGAGAGGGGATGTAAACTATAATGGCTTCACGTAATTGGAGTTGAAATCTTTTACAAGACGTTCCTTTCAAATTATAGAAATTGAGAAGAAATTCTGGTTTTCGATTTTTTTTTTTTTTGAAATTAAGAAAGAAGCATTTAAATATACGTAATGTGAGCTGAGCGCAGTTTCAGTTTGTAATTCAGAGGCGTGTCAGAAAAAAATACAGTGACAGTTAAAAGAAAATATACACTATACAAACGTTGATAGTTCAAAGTACAATATATTTATTTTAAAGAAAGTACATTTATATTTCATCATAATGTTGAATCACAAAACAAAAAATTCATTTCATAGCGAAACAATGTGAAATAAATCCCATTTCCCATCACATTTGTAAACAGAATTACAGAAAAGTCAATACTTTGTTTGACCCCCTTGAGCTGAAATACATATTTCTTCAAAGCGTTGATTTTCAGTGAGTCACCCCCATGAATGAGTGATGTTTTGATTATTCCGTTTACAGTGTACTTCTTTTTGCTAGGCTACAATCAGTCTTACAGCAACAGTTCAATTGAATTGGACGTGTCAATTGTTGTTCGGGAGCTAAATGTATATATCATTAAACACGTACTGTACGTACGGTACGTTTCTGCATGGACTAGAGTAGAAACTGACGGGGGTCAATACTTGATGGACTGACTAATGTATTTTTCAATCTGTTTCTAAGTTCATTATGAAATAATTTGAAAAAATTAAAATGTTTATTTTCTTTTTCCTTTCACTGTACTGAAATAATGTATGAACTTGGTTACAGCATTCATACCAACACCCCGATAATTATCTCAAACAAGTTCACTGTGATTGAGTTTTATCGTGCAAAAGTCCTTGAAAATTGCAGACAACAAAAACACGATGTTTATTATTCCGAGAGTACAACAAATAACTAAGTAGAGACATATTAAGTCTCTTCATGGTGCGCCATTTCTAATGCCGTTACCACTAATCATATCAACCAGCTCGTCTGAGGTATTCTACCAAGCCCTGCATAGACAAACCATTGTTGCAGCTTAATCCAAAAATATCTGGTATAAATATTTCGTTTCCAAATACGGTTTATATAATGTAATTATATGGTCAATATCGAATGGATAGCGATCCTTGTTTTATTTTTGATATTGTAAAGAGACACGTCCGGATCATATGGGTAGCATTATAGGTGAAAGTGCATGATAAACTATTTTATGAAGTCCTACTAAACTAGCTCAAATATATGATAAAAATGTATTCAGTGCAGTTATTACACCTAAATAAATGTAATCACTGAAAGTGAACAATTTGTATTATAGCTCAATATATTTTTTTAAATTCCTACATTATTCTCCAAAATCATTTTTATGCCTTTTTCACCAATATGCAACATATTTCACTAAATATTTAAATACTTCACTTTCACTATAATTATTTAAATAACAGTCTATGTAATTCACTTCCACTATCTGACATAACTAGATTATAATTTAACTAGTATTCATTCGTTGCTTAACAGTATTAGACAGGTTTGCTATTCAAAATATCATGTTTATATCAAAATTTCAATTTTATTTATTTTAATTTGCCGCTACACCAGCTTAAAATTATAACATTATGCTTATTGACATTTTAGTTTGCCACTACACACGCTTATATTATAACCATATGCCTCAGATACACCACCTGTTTTACTTTTTACGTTCTCAGAAAATATGCCTTTAGAATACTCTGGATCAATTAGATCAGGAGCTTGCCTCAGAAAAAGAGTGCGAGATATTCAAAAGAATGAATATCATTATACGTAATCGATGTTCAATTAGCATCATAAAAGCAAAAACAGTGACAGCTATGGTAAAATGTTTAGCAAAAAATGTCTTTTGAAATTGGATTTCTTGTAAACGACTACTTCCAATAGCTGAAGAGTAATTGTTCATATTAACAGTGATTTGAAACAGTTGTTTGTTTTGAATCCTTTGAAATACAGAAGAACACTGTAATCCTGCTAAACAGTTTTAATCAAAAACACTGTTAAACACTATGCTTAACATCTTCAGCATATATAAGGTCTTACTACACAATTGAATTTTGTTCTTTGTTCTTTATAACATAAGGTGTAGTAAGAAATATTCCACATTTTTTTCATAGAAGGAATAGCCGACCACATAAATTTGCACAATAACAGGTAGGTTAACAAGCTTGGTCATTTTTGTAAAGGGGAGTTACATTCTTTGTTTTAAAAAAGAAGTCCTCAAATGTTCATACATACATGCATCGGTTAAAATCCTGTAAAACACACTTCTATAACACCGATGGTGTCTTATTGCAGTATATGCTAAACCAGAGTTTGCACTACTTATCTACAGTGAGAAATCACAACCAATTTGAACCCTTTTGAAAATATTTCAAACCAAATTACATTGATCTTTTTTAAGCGCAATAATCTTGTTACCGTTGGTACAGAGGAGTGCAACCGCGGAGTTAGTGGTTTTGATTGATATAACAGGCTGCTCAGTATTGGTTTAAACATGTTATATCCTACTGTTTGGATCAATTTATTTTTCGCTGTTTGCTAGAATTACCATTTATGCAAAGAAATGTGTTTAATATCCCTTAAGTTATGTATTAACAGAATAAAATCATCCATTTTAAGATGTTTTGTATGAAAGAGCATTTAATTCTTCAGGTATGTATTTTCTTAATCATTTAATGGCATCTCGTTTCATATAAAATGCTTTATGCATCATAATGAAACAAATTTGTATGACTCCAGTTATTAAAATTAAAACACATTAACTGAAACTATAAAAATGATGTATGTTAAAAGATATAACATATCTAAGTATGGAAAAATATATTAACTGTACAAAAAGTGTAGATATATATCAAATAAATGTCGAATATGTGTATTAGCTACTTAAGCTTTGAAATATAATGGATTCAGTATGTGTGTGACATATAGAATGTTTAATGTTCATTAACAATTTAACATCTCATCGTAGATCATAACGGCGGACGTTAGCAGAGTAATAATCGTTCAATAGTAACTCGTGGAAATGTTTGCCGAGGTTTCATTAATTTACTCCGTCTATTTTGCACGACGTGACGATGACAAAAACCAAGGTTTGGTGTATTCATACATAGGACTACGCTTTCAAGTGACGGGTTAGCCGCTGAATGATCTAAAGCGATAACCCGGGTTGTCATTTCTTCTGTACCTTTGTAGTTTACGTTTTATATCTATTTTATTATATCATAAAGAGCATAATAAAGAGTGACCTAATAAATTTAATTTTTTTTTCAGGGAGGTTGCGTAGTAAACTTTCATTTCGAAAACTTGGATTTTTATCTTCAAGTTAGTGTCCAGCATATAACGGTTAAAACCGAAAAATAATATGTGTTTCTTTAACACTATGTATTTTGGATCAAGAGGATAAAACTAGAACATTGTCTTTCATTATATTGTTTACTAGATTTGTTAAAAAAAAACGTAATATAGTTCATCAGTATTCCAATTTGATGTATTTTCATAGCTTCACCTGATAAACGTGTTCGGGAAAGATGCTAACATAGTATTCATTAGGTATGCATGTTCGCTTTCGTGGGGGTGGGGGTGGGGGGTGGGGCTGTGTTTGCTATAATGTATGCCTCCTCACAACGGTCAGATAGAATCAAAATGTTTTAAATTCGTCTTTGCTAGGACATGCTCTGCGTGTTAAAGCAATCTGTTTTATCATTTTGAATTGCTATCACAATATCAGTTTGGGCAGCTGAAATAAAGTCATTCTTTACCTGACAATTGGTGTATTGCTTTTGATTTCTTTGATTTGCGATCTCATTTAGTTAAACATACCGCTTAACCCTATGTTTATTGACGTGAAAGTGAAATATTTGACCCCTCACAAACAGAATCAGTAAAGCCGAGTATGCTATCTTATTTCATTTACAAATGATTATATGTACGATATAATAAATTTGACAGAAATTACCGTACATAGTTTGTGATAGCAATAGACACATTTCACATTTCAACAGTTTTAATCAGAATACGAGAAATATCTATTTTGAGATTTATTCTAAATATTTAAGTGCTTCCTTAGTTAAATTAACGACGCTATACATGTACATAAATCTATTGGAATAAACTGATTTTGGCGAGTAATTATTTCAATACTTGAACTTAATAGTAATGTCATTTCATTCCAAAACAATCTTAGAGTATTGCCTAGAGCTTAATGGCTATATAATTAAAATAAATATATCATAAAAATAGCGCTTACTTGGATGATTAATTCATTTTTGCTATGTTTTTGTTTACACTAAGCAATATATGTTATCTTTCTATTAAGAATATAAAGAACACCTGCTTTACTTTACAGAAATAAGCGTCGATTTGACTGCTTTTATTTGTTCCTTCGAATTTGATAGAGAAGGGAAATTACATCTGACACGTTGGAGAGTTCTAACTAAGAAACCATAGAAAGTATACTTCCATTATCTCAAGCAAAAAGAATCCGTCTGTTTTCCTGAAAATAACCATGGTGACAGAACCGTTGCACAGGAGGTTCCATTAGGCAAATACGCTAAATGAGGCAGTTGTGAGAGGTAGGTGCGTACCGGTAACGACAACCAAATACATACTAAGAAAAGTTAAGTATAGCACGTACACATACTGAAGTGTAAAAAATGATTACGCAGATGCTAAACAGTCTCGAATACAAACATTTGTCTGAGATTTGAAAAATAATCAATACTCATATTGCCATTGTAACGTTTTATTATAAAATGACAGTGTGATGAGCATGGTTGGATGCAATCGTTAACTTCCTTAACGGTGTCATTGTAAGATCATTAAAGATCTTTACTCCTGTTTCGTTCTTATTGTAAATGTTTATCAAATGATTGTGTTTGTACTGATGTGGTGGCAGATGTATTTGAATTCTACGTATATAGAAACAGACGTTGTCTATTATTTTCATAGTGAGAAACGTGTAATTTCTAGCATTCTACATGTTAAGTGTTTTCAACAAATCTGTAACACTGACGACCAAATAAAAAATGAAGACCGCTATGCTACTTTATTAACCCAAATGGAACGTAACTGTTAAAGATTTAAGAGAATATATTCTTATCATCTTATTGAAGGACTCATGGCCACCATAACATATTTGCCTAGTAAATATAGTGCGCAATCCAGCTTGTTTTAGTGTTTAACCTTATTTGACAACCAATGGAATTGTTATTTTTTTTACTTAATGAACACTAACTATTAATTAATGTTTGGCCGATATCAGTTACCTTTGGCAGAATGTCTTAAAACATCGTTTAGCACTATAATTATATTATTTTCAAAGGTAAAATTTTTATTTAAAATCTAGAACGTGTTTCGGTGCAAGAACAATATACATCGCATCGAAATAAAATAAGTTTTTTAATATAAAATTTGATTTGTCACTTGAAATATGCTATTCTTTAATAACTATATTGCACGGTTTTGTCCAAATGTTTCCATATTTTGGTTCATTTCGTTAGAAATTCGATTTGAATTATCACGAATATTTAACAAATATTGAACGGAGCAGCTTACCCGCCACCTGACATTTTATATACCTGAAATGTATGTATTTTCTCAAAAAATGTCAATGCAATTTCTTTAAAATTTGGAGTTAAAAAAAAGAAGATTAAGGCAATGTAAAAACAATTCTTATCTGTTTATGTCACATACACACTTTAATAATGCTACTCAACAGATTAACGAAGATATTGGAAATATAAAAGTGGCGGATTAGCTGTTCCGTTCAGTGGCGGGTTAGCTGTTCCGTTCAGTGGCGGGTTAGCTGTTCCGTTCAGTGTATCTTCTAAATCATATAAACATGACATCGAGAGAGTTCTAATGAAACACTAATTAGGTGAAATAGATAACTAATGTGAACTGTCATTTCTTTCTGCCGGTACAATGGTTCTAACAACTCTATTATCTTTCAATTATTGTATTTCATTAGATGCCCTACACGTTGTGCTATCTGACCTTAGTATATATCAATACCAAACTATATGCGATTATTAAACTATTTTGGTCTGAAGCATCCATAGTGTTTAGTAACGTCGTCAAGCAACAACGATATTCTTGATGTCTAGGATAGGTCTTTGTTTTCATATCATAATTATAAGAAGAATGACTGAGAGGCCACATGACGCAATGTGATGGAGATTCAGATTTCAGATTTTTGTTGTTGTTGTTGTTGTTTTGATGTTGTTGTTTTTTATTTTTGGTGGGGGTGTGTTTTTTTGTGTTAACTTATTGTATCTGACAATGGTTACTTACTCAGTTTCACTGTTAGAGGTATAAAAGGATTGGAGTGTACTCACTCTGTATCACAACTGTGTAATTTTATTTCTAAACTTTATTTAAAATGTATGTCCATCCGTACAATCAAATTTAATAAAGATCAGACAACTATGACAGGGAAGTGACTGCCTAAAATTACTGCCTAAGACCTCCTTAATATTTTTGTTCATGTATAATTGGATTCAGTAATTTGTCCGATATCAATTTCATATTATATAACAATATCAAAGCATTTTTGAAAGAAGTAACAGAATATATAACTTCGATAACGTTCAAAGTATTCAAAGAACGTGGTCATCAAAGAAGCATGAACCCACTTGTTATACAGATGTATCATACTACGAGTAATACACACATGGAGATTACGTAACAACATTGATCACCTTCTTGGGATGGTCAGTAACAAAGACACAACTGAGGAGCTTTAAGGGATTATATATAAGGAAAAAATGGTATAAATGTCTTAAAAAAATAAGAATATTTCTTAAATAGATTAAGAGCATCTCATTGTCAATTAAGACATAGAATCCAGTTGGTTTGGTATGTCAAGTCAAACAAAACGTCACATAATCGATTATGAATACAAAACTTGAAACGAAATCCCCATTCTTAAAAAAGACAACCTTTAAATACCTTCACATGGACTTATTTATTACGTCACAAACTACGTAGCCCAAGTTAGGAAATCCCTTTTCAATATATCATTTTAGCATATTTAAATATATATCCTTTTTGCAATATGTGTCAATACAATGATGCTCAAAAGAGTTTACTCATTGGTAATTTTACATGATTGTCTTATTTAACTTTTAATTCTTCAATATAGCGATAGGTTTTGTAAAAGGTCTTTAATACAAAATGATCCGTTAACTATGTTAACTGTTTACATATACCGTAAAAGGGAGTATATTGGCATATCATCGTCAATTCCCTGTCCTAAATACACACGCCCAGCATGAAGATACACTTCTAACTTAGATATATACGCATCTAAATGGTCTAATTACATAACCTCTTTATTACAAAACGGGTTTCTGATGCCACGTTTTTGTTTTTGTTTATATTCGCCATTTCAACGAACCGCTTTCGGGTTTCCGATCATTCCTCGGATAATATCGTGAAAAATCGTTCCAGATCTCGTTTTCGAGGCTTTTTTCGGGAAATTTACGGAGTTAAATGTTAACATTGCGTAAAACTTTATTGCGGGACGTATTAAAGTTTTTGCCAATATTCAATAACTGTTAATTTGATATCTTTCAAGTAAATTGATGTTATACGTCAATACATAAGCATTATTTAGTGCACATTGCATACAGGAAAAGTCTGGATTAACAGCGTGTTTGTATTACTTGCCAATATAATCCCTTTAAACATGTGTACGTATAGTATTTACTTAATGTTTTATTTACAAATGTGCAAGAAACGTTTTTTATCCTGATAAAATGCAATAACTGTATTCGCATTTAATTCCATTCGCTTCCATTTTCATGTGTGATTTATTCTTCTAAGCTACTAACTTAATTAATATAATACATCCAGTGCATGAAATTGAAAATGAAACAGAACATGACAAAAAAACTTTACTTAAGGAAATACGACTTAGACTATGTTCCAAGTTGTTCCAAGTTGTTATCAAAATGCAGCAGATATTTACGTTATGGCCTAAAAGCCTTTTAATCTCTATGATTGATGACAGTATTTCGAGGTAGGCAAAGTGTCGATATATCAAGTGTGTGTTCTAAGAGCATACAATGTGATGATTTCTCGTTTACTTTTGAAGAAACGCTATTTGACAAGGACTCATCAATTCTAGAGAAAAAGCAAAGATTTTGATATTTCGAGACACAAAGTAGTTATAATCGATTGAGAACAAAAACAAACATTTTCAGTGAAATTGAGATGCCGATAGTTAACTTCACCAAACATAACAAGACAGCTCAGACGATATAGAAATGATGAGACGCATTTCAAGACTCAGTAATGTCCAAAACCGCTGTTTCGTGTAATACACCAACTGTCAAATTGGTTGTGCAAGCATCTGTTGTGTTAGACCAGAGTATCAAATGGATGCCGCAGGCGTGATAAGTTAGCTGGTGTGTTAGACCATGTATCAAATAGATGACACAGGGGGGGGGGGGGGGGGGGGGGCAGGGTAAGCTGGTATGTTAAACTGGTGTATGGAATAGATGACACAGGGGTGAAAAGTTAGCCGCGCATGTGGATAAAATCAGCAGCAAGCTCATATTTATATCAGTTTGTACCTTAATGCTGTTGATATTGGTTCCCTATATATATTAAGTAGTTAAGTTGATGTATGTTATTCGTATAGTAATACAACAAAATTACAAAAGTAGAATTACATTTTATATATTTACAAACACAAATAAGCAAGAGTGATGAGCCAAAGATCTTCCGATATTTACAAACACATATCAGCAAGAGTGATGAGTCAAAAGTTCTACCGATATTTACAAACACATATCAGCAAGAGTGATGAGCCAAAAGTTCTACCGATAATTACAAACACAAATAAGCAAGAGTAATGAGTCAAAAGTTCTACCGATATCTACAAACACTATATCAGCAAGAGTGATAAGTCAAAAGTTCTACTGCTATTTACAAACACATATCAGCAAGAGTGATGAGTCAAAAGTTCTACCGATATTTACAAACACAAATAAGCAAGAGTAATGCACAAAAAGCTCTACCGATATTTACAAACACATATCAGCAAGAATGATGAGTCAAAAGTTCTACCGATATTTAAAAACACATATCAGCAAGAGTGATGAGCAAAACGTTCTACCGCTATTTACAAACACATATCAGCAAGAGTGATAAGTCAAAAGTTCTACCGATATTTACAAACACATATCAGCAAGAGTGATGAGTCAAAAGTTCTACCGATATTTACAAACAAACACAAATAAGCAAGCGTAATGCACCAAAAGTTCTACCGATATTTACAAACACATATCAGCAAGAATGATGAGTCAAAAGTTCTACCGATATTTACAAACACATATCAGCAAGAGTGATGAGCCAAACGTTCTACCGCTATTTACAAACACAGATAAGCAAGAGTAATGAGCCAAAAATTCTATCGATATTTACAAACACTTATCCGCAAGGGGGTTGAACCAAAGGTTCTACCGATACTTGCAAACACATATCAGCCAGGGGTTGTGCCAAAGGTTCTACCAATATTTACAAACACTTATCAGCCACATGTTCTACCGATATGTAAAAACACATATAAGCAAGAGGGTTGTTGTACACAATAAGTTCATTGATGATATATTAGTAGACTATTAATGAAATCTATGATTTCAATAGATATGTGCAAAGAAGAAAATCATAATTTAAAGATATCAGTAAAGCAAGTCCAAAGTGAAAAGAAATAAAAAAACTGCCAAATGAAATAGATGGAGAGAAATAAATCCTCTTAAATTGATGATTAGACAAACATCCTATTAATGAGATTGTCGCTAAAATCCAAATGATGGCTTTACAACGATCTTTACTTCTTAACTCACCCATCTTGATTATATTGATCGCTTAAAGATATTGGTATATGCATGACCTCATGACCTCAGACCATCATTTCATAAGTATCCAATATCCTTGTATCGTGTCTGCTTGTTACCAATAATGTTGTTACAACGGTTAACCAAACAAGTCATAGTCAGTTTGTTATCAGCGCCGAGATAACAGAAACCAGAATAATTCTTATTCGTGGTATTGATTCGAATGTAGCCACCAAAATTTGACCAATCTAATTGTTACCGTCCATTATACTTGTGCGGTATATTCTGTTGCAAAATACGGAATGAAGCGCTTGCTCTTTGAGTAATTCAGTTTAATTCAGTGTAGTACCGTATGCAATGGGGAATCGCTTCTGTGCACACAGGAAAAATACGATAAATTTCCATGTGAATTCCTACGATGACTCATCGTATTTTTTTATTAGAAAGAGAAAAAGTGAATAACTATAAGGATAGTGAGTTTCGAATTTACTAAACGCATGATTTTCATTTGGAAATATAGGGGCATTATTTTCTGACATAAAATACATTAGAATCGCATTAACATGATGCGCTTCATGCATATTTCAAAATACATGCTCTTCTCATACATTACTGAAATGCATGGAAAGCCTGTATTTTCCCATTCATTTCATACAAATTAACTCTGTTCATGATATTTGTAAAGTTACTGGTGTAGAATATGCTAAAGAAATTCTACCTATATTGAACTCAACGCTTGTTTCATTGTAAGATTCTCAAACATGCCTTTATCTGATCTATTCCAATAGGAATACGACACAATCAGCACGTAAATACAACGACTAAATGCAGATGAAGCAATTATAACCCGCAGAGAACGTCTATAAGATAAATTCGTTAACCCCTCTAGGGGTTTATACGTACTATATAAAAACACCACTACAATCATGTTTTACATAGTACGAACCTCTGAAAATCACGTTTCACAACTTAATTACTCAATAATTGTAATGTCTTAATTAAAACTTGAAAAATAAACGATAATTGCTTTTTAATTAACACAAGTTGTGTATATGGGGTCTATTCTGCTACTGAAAAATAATTCACTAGTTATTCGCACGAATTAAGTTCACAGTTTAACGTTTCCAAACTTACGATTGTGATTCTTTTCATTCGATGATTAAGTGGGATTTCTTTTTCATTAACGGAAAATCAGTAGTTGAATGAACTATTTATTAAATTTTATAAATTAAAACTGACAATAAAATATCATTTTCTAACGCTAATATATATTCTGAATTACTCTCCATAGTTGAGATGTCAATGAATTCTTTATTCAAGATATGAATGCAGTTTCTCATTAGGAGTGTTGTAAATTGATATCAAAAACACTTCAAGAAAAAATATCAAATATCCGAATTCCGAACAAACGTTTTAATTCGTCAATGATTCTATTTATTAATAATTCTTAACACTTGTTGTATAAAAATGAACGATTTGCAATTAACGAACGCTTAAAACACAACAGGAATTTTCCCCAAACAAAACAAGAGAAACTGATTTAAAACCTTATATGGATAATGCAGAAAGCATGCACGCTTATACAACAACAGATGAGATTATTTATAATTATTGAATTTGTCGTCTATAAAAACTCCTGAAGTAAACTTACGAGAGATTTAAGGCCAATAAAATCCAAGAAATAACGAAATGTCTACACTAAATATCTAATAAACAAGTCAGTAGCTTTTAATAAAACAGCCAATGGTTATGTGGCATACGCTGTTATGTGATTTACAGTATGTTTTTTTTATCTTCTGTGTGGTGTAGGTAACACAAAAGCAGATGAAACTAATGATCTAATATTGCTCACCTATGAAACTAAATAAAGTTTCGACCAATTTGGAGCCTGCCACAATATGATTCAAGGGTTATAGCAAATGAAGGTTGAGGCACTTTCACATTCGTTAAAGTTTTCTTTCATTTTCAATCATCAATTATACTCATTGACGGTTTAAGTATCACTGTCAATTTCACTGATAAGTTAATTTACATACAATCATATTTTTCATTAGAACAAATTAATGACAATATCTTCTAATAAATTTTATAATGAAAAAAAGTTGCAAAAAAAGTATTTGCTTGAATACATGTTCAATTAAGATGTTTTGTGAATACATGCATAGAATACTAGTAGCAAACCATTCATACGAGGGAGGTTCAATTAGTAATGTGATTCGTGACATAAATTATTAACCGTGAACATGTAATTCGTATAATTTCACAGTCAGGTCGATTTATTTGTTGTGCATCCGATGATACCAACAAACCATGCGTGCGATTTCCAGAAGATTTTTCATCAAAGTCCTGATCACATACCGTCATATTCTCTAGAGTATATTATATTGCAAAAAAAAGAGTTGCTAAATGTGCTCAAATATGAATATGTATGAATGCATTTTGCACAAGTGGAGTACGTGCATCACAGATTTTTATATGTATGTGAAAAAGAAAGAAAATTGCACATAAGAAAGAATGGCAGCAAAATATGGCAACCAAAGATAACGGACTACGAGGACATAATCTGGAAATGGTTAAAAGACGAAACAAGTGCATTTCTGTTATAAGAGATTACTTTGAAAAACTATTATTGACATAAAATATATAATTTGTTGTTTGCGTTTTATTACCAATATATCATTACTTTTTTATCGTCCCTCGTATATGTATCGATGCTAAGAAGTATAACTAATAGTTAAAGCCGTAGATACGTTAATGAAAGTTAGGCACGAAGGTGAGTCGAATTTTATTGAATTCAAAGCGAAAACAAAATGCTTATCGACGAAATACTGTTTATCGACAGTAAAGCAAACCATGCATTTCCTTGGTCAACAATCTCTGAATTGAAAAGTGTCATCTTATTTTTAGAAACCAAACGTGAACGTATGTGTATGAAAACAGGTTACATAATACTAATGAAACAGTAAATTAACAAATACAAAATACATGTTATATAGATTTATCTTTTATGTCGTCAAAAAAAATGCGTTTTATAGACCACTGCTCAAAAATAAACACCACAAAATGTTGTATTCTAATGGAATTTGCATTTAAATGATTTCTGTTACGTTGAGTTACACATAATATTGCATATTATTTTGATAAGCACAAAAACATAGAACGAAACGCATCATTACAGTTGTCGAAGTGTTCACGATTATAACAAAATATCTGACTTGTTTAAATAAATATTGTCTGGGAAAAGTCAAATTCGTGATAACAAATTCCATTTAAAATTGAAAACATACTTTTATCAATTCAACAAGGACTAGATATGTTATCCAGATCCATTTAAGTATTTACTTTAACAGCCTAACATTGACTTTATGTTTTCCAAATAAAGTTATGATTTATTTTATCTATAATATGTTCAACACAAGCTACTTAAATAACAACAACTACACCATTATTCATCTGAATGCCATCCTCGATGCCATTAAATGAGTTTGAACAAATTACAATATACAATAAAAAATTAATGATTTATTGATTAATAGATATTTAGCTAAGATTTCACGCAATTAAGTGCTAACAGATGATAAAGTTGATAAACTTATTTTCTTGGATCCAGAAAGGTAAACCAGAATTCTATCATGCCAAACTTTTCAATTAACCGATTTTATAAAATAAACTGACCAACTTAATTGTTTGAATTGAATGAAGTAAAGAATAAAATGCAATCCTAAATTACAGATTAAAGCGAAAAAATATACTTCTGAATGAAGAGCAATCTTCAATTACGGAATACGATATTAATGCTGTAAAAGATATATGAGAAATAAAATATATTTATACTTATACAATCATCAATCAAATATTATAACGCAAATAACAAAACCCGTGTAGTTCCGGGAAAAATAGAATCGTTGTCGAACTCTGCAGAGAAATAGGAATCTTCCGAATGGATACTATGTTTATTTTATCATTTTTTTTGTCATGTTCATTATTTTTGCTAAATAATCAACCCCCATTTGGTTACAGGAAGCCATATGAGTTATGGCAAGAATAGGTTCACCGTAGCCCATGCATGTCGTACGAAGCGACACTTTGAACTAATCGATATAATTTGCTGAACCTCTGCAGTTCCACAAGTATCAAGGTTCTAGGTTCGTTCTGCATATTCATTTGCTGATGTGATTCTTTTAAGCTGTATGTTAATTTTGTATTAACGTCGAATCTTCCTTCCTGTTGGCGTATAATAACCTACACTGCGTTGATACGCCGTAAAACCATTCATTCAAATAAACAATGCAGTAACAGATTAACATTGCTTACAAGAATATAATTTAACATAACTGCATATATGCATTACTTTGAAACAAATTACAAATCAATCACTGTAGCGTTAAACGTATATAACAATGCAGTTGGTCAGTTTATTTTATAAAATCGGTTACTTAAGAAGATTGGTATGATCGAAATCTGGTTTACCTTCCAGGCTCCAAGAAAATATGTAGTGTTCATACTTATATTCATTGGTTTACTATAAAATGTCCGTGATCGTTATTTGTGTGTAAATTTTTACATTTTACTGATACTATTCACAATCGTTCCATGTGAGTTTTGCCAATTCTTACATGATTCGATAATTAATTCAAACAATTGCCGGTGAAAAAAATGCTAAATACTTGTTTCTACTTTCCTAACATCAATAATAAATTACCGTAGATGGTTCACTCTCTATATGTATTTCATTAGTAAAATTACGTTAGGCCGGGGAGGTGGAAATTGCACATGATTGCTCCTATAGAAAATGTCAGAGAATGGATCGTATCTGCGACGATGCAGTCATAGGATAGGACCCGGGGTCCAGAGTGCGATTTAGTATCAGACGTAAGCATCTGATAAACGCCAGTAAGTGGTCAATTACACGACAAAGAGTTCGGAAAAAGTCAATGTGAAATCGGTCACAATTTATTTAATTGGTCGTGTACCTAGCTCTGATTTGCTTTGTACGGCATGTCTGCGTAATACAATACCACATTGTGTTTTTATCGACAAATAGTAGATGTAGATATTACTTGCATCAAGCATACGTAAATTAAGGTCGAGATGTTTAGAGAGAGAGAGACTCGCTAAGAAACAATACGGCTAGCCCTTATTTACAGTAGCAATTTCGTCCTATCAAAATTAACAAAGCCAACGTTTACAATCGAATCTAATTAACTACACGGTATGTTTACTTTTTCGTTTAAATAAAGATGAAAGTTTTAGATGAAGTTAATTTGCATTTTGTTTTTTAAAGGATCATTACATTTATGCAAGAAAGTTAAAATGTAGCACAAATTATATTTGTTTCCCGTGAAATAAAACAAAGAAATACGCCTCTGGAAATGAGGGGGTTCATAATTCGGTTTATTGGACGTTGTTTTGTGTCGATTCATCATTTGTATTGTGTTCAACATTACGTTCAACATGTACTATTTCCTTCCAAATTGCTTAAACAAAAAGAAGGTTTAGTGAAAAACTAGTCTAAATAAGTATGTATAAAGAATAATAGGAAAAAGGTCAAAGTCAACTTAATAGAACGGTGGTGTTTATTTTCGGTCGGACAATTTTTGAAGATTATAGGCAAAAAAACACGAGGTAGAAATTATTATAAGTAGATACGCTTGTTTGCAAATGTGGATAGATTCTAATTCAAAACCCGTTATTAAAAACACACGTCAACTATGGCTGTAAATGGACGCCATATAATGTAATTCAACTCTAGCATAAAGAATGATGTGGGGAGGCGGTTATACAGCGAAAAGAGTGTTAGCCTCAGATTGTCGGTTCGGTCTCAGACTCGGACCGATTGTCTCTTAAGAAAATCAATACTACCTCTACCCAGGATACCGACTCGAGAATAATTCATCTAAATCCTGATCTTTTTTCGCAATCCGGCTAAATAGATTTTAACCATTTTCGCTAATATAGTATTACCTTATGTTATAAGCCATGCAATAATTTATACTATATGCCATTTGTAGAAGAGTTATCAAATTAATAATTGCCTTCATCGTTTTTAATATTTAGTTTTCAAAATAATATCATTTATATTTTAATATCGAACAATTTAAGAGACATAAAAACAATTTTAATCTTTATAAAACATAGATAATATTTATTTATTTCTTTAATAATTAATATTTAGTTATTTTTTTAGATATCTTTACTGGAATCGATTTTGAATTCTAAATTTTGTATAGTTTTAATAGTAATGAAAGAAGTGTATTGTTGGATTTTTTATAAAAAAACAATGTGAAAGTTTTTCGTAAATAGAGGTTCCGAACTGTATGCTCAGTGGAAACAGAGGACACAAGATGTATGGTTGATGGAAACAGAGGCCCCAAGATGTATGCTCAGTGGAAACAGGCCCCAATATGTATGCTTGGTGGACACAGAGAACCCAAACTGTATGATTGGTGGAAACAGAGGTCCCAAGATGTATGATTGGTGGAAAAAGAGGGCCCAAACCGTATGATTGCTGGAAACAGAGGAAACAGAGGACCCAGACTATATGCTTGGTGGACACAGATGACCCAATCTATATACTTTGTGGAAACAAATGGCCCAATTTGAATGCTTGTAGACACAGAGGATCCAAACTGTATGCTTGGTGGAAATAGAGGATCCAAACGGTATACTTGGTAGAAACAGAGGTCCCAAACTATATGCTTGGTGGACACAGAGGACCCAAACTATATGCTTGGTAAAAACAGAGGACCCAAACTATATGCTTGATGGACACAGAAGACCCAAACGGTATACTTGGTGGAAATAGAGGACCCAAACTATATGATTGGTGGAATCAGAGGACCCAAACAGTATGCTTGTTGGAAACAGAGGACTCAAGTCGTATGCTTAGTGGACACAGAAGACCCAAACGGTATAGTTGGTGGAAACAGAGGACCCAAACTGTATGCTTGGTGGAAACAGAGGACCTAAACAGTATGCTTGGTGGAAACAGAGGACGTAAGTCGTATGCTTGGTGGACACAGAGGACCCAAACTGTATGATTGGTTGAAACAGAGAACCCAAACTGTATGCTTGGTGGACACAGAAGACCCAAACGATATGCTTGGGGGAAACAGAGGACCCAAACAGTATGCTTGGTAGAAACAGAGGCCCAAATTGTATGGTTGGTGGACACAGATGACCCAAACTATATGTTTGGTGGACACAGAGGACCTAAACTGTATGCTTGATGGAAACAGAGCACCCAAACTGTAGGCTTGGTAGAAACTGAGGACTCAAACTGTATACTTGATGGACACAGGAGACCCAAACTGTATGATTGGTGGAAACAGAGGACCAAAACTTAAGTTTGGTGGACACAGAGGACCCAAACTGTATTCGTGGTGGACACAGAGGACCCAAACTGTATGTTTGGAAACAGAGGACTCAAACTGTATGCTTGGTGGAAACAGAGGACCCAAACTGTATGCTTGGTGGAAACAGAGGACCCAAACAGTATTCTTGGTGGAAACAGAGGACCCAAATTGTATGCTTGATGGAAACAGAGGACCAAAATTGTATGATTGGTGAAAACAGAGGACCCAAGCTATACGTTTGTTGGACACAGAGGACCCAAACTGTATGACTGGTGGAAGCAGAAACTCTAAACTGTTTGCTTGATGGAAATAGAGGTCATAATTTGTATGCTCCATGGAAAAAGAAGCTCTAAACTGTATGCTCGATGGAAACGGAGGCTCAAAACTGTATGATTGGTGGACATAGAGGTCCCAAACTGTATGATTGTTGGAAACAGATGCCCCAAGTTGTATGACTGGTGGAGACAGAGGCCCCAAACTGTATGCCTGATGGAAACAGAGGTCCAAAACTGAATGCTTGGTGGAAATAGAGGCCCCAAACTGTATGACTGGCGGAAACAGAGGACCCAATCTGTATGATTGGTGGAAACAGAGTTATAAATCTATATGAATGGTGGAAACAGAGTCCCCAAGCTCTATGATTGGTGGAAACAGAGGCCTCAAACTGTATGATTGGTGGTATCAGAGTCCCAAGACTGTATGATTGGTGGAAAGAGATGACCCAGACTGTATGATTGGTGGAAAGAGATTACCCAAACTGTATGATTGATGGAAACAGAGGCCCCAAACTGTATGATTGGGTGAAACAGATGCCCCAAGCTGTATGATTGGTGAAAACAGATGCCCCTAACCTTATGATTGGTGAAAACAGATGCGCCAAACTGTATGATTAGTGGAAACAGATGCCCCAAACTGTATGACTGATGGAAACAGATGCCCCAAACTGTATGATTGGTGGAAACAGATGCCCCTAACCTTATGATTGGTGAAAACAGATGCGCCAAACTGTATGATTGATGGAAACAGACGCCCCAAACTGTATGATTGGTCGAAACAGATGCCCCCAACTGTATGCTTGGTGGAAACAGAGATTCATAATTAGAGTTTCCCGGTAGGAACCACATGTTCGATGGAAGAAGAGGTTCTGAACTGTATGCTCGGTGGAAGACATGACATCGTATTGTATGTTCTTCCTTCCTTAAACAAACGTCTAACTAAATGACCATGACGTTATCATTCTGTGAAACGTGATAGTATACCCGACTTCAATTCTAGTCCCATTTGGCAGTTTGCGACGAGTTAAAAAATAAGTATAATCATAAGAGAGTCCGGGCGGGTACAGCGCACTTCCTGCATTTACACAATATGTAACACGCGCTCCACCTTCGTTTATATAATATGTAACAAGCGCACTAGCATGTTTAATCTTTTAACTTTGACAACTCATGTCAAATTTCATAGTATTATATCCAGGAAGTAGTTCGTAATATTGTCAATTATCAATTACATGTCAAACATTTTTTCATGACATACTGATTGTATTTGTAGATTACTTCATTTTTTTGTAATAAATATATTATTGCATTTTTTTAGAATGAAATACTGAACGGAAATTATTTATGTGTAAATAGCAACACTCAATATTAAATAACGGCCATCGCATCTCCATGACAGCAATGTAGAATTTAAACTGGTTGTTTAGGATAAGATATTTAATATGATATATTTAAACTGTGTTATTTATTATTAGAGTCAACTGTTTCATTTCTTTTATTCGCATAATGTTAATTGTTGCGTGTATACAGTTGTTTACATACTGCACGACTGCATTACATTTATCAAGGAGATTTTCTCAAACAAAATAAGAATTTCTAAAAGATAAAAAATTGTGAGGCAACAAATGGCAATAATTTGCATTTATACTCCAATATATGAGGTGTGTTAAACATACGTTGATTTTCTGTTGTTTTTGTTGTTGTCTATTTCAAATTTGAAAAAAAATATGTAAAAATCACTCCATAACAACTAACTTGAATGTTCAAATATTGCTGTTAGAAGTACTAATACCTTGTACATTTTTCATTTTTAAAAATACAAATTACCCAAAGAATGAGGAAAAATCTTTCGTAAACATTTTTGTTATCAATTTATTTAAATTACGAGTAGTATTAATTGCATCATGATATCAACGTGGGATACTTTAGTGGAAAACAACCTTGAATTAACATATCAATTGCAGTAAAGAACAACTCTGCCGATAAATCAAGTTTCTTTAATTAGATTTAATATTTCAAAATAATATCAAATGTCTGTACAAAATGATTTGCTCACTCTGAAAAGAACGCGTCTTGACTTTTATGAAGTAATTTAGCAATTTCTGATTATATCCAAATTAAAATGTGATCGCAGACGCTTGACGGTGTAAACGAACATCATGTATATTGTATTGTATTTAAATATGGTGAAACTTGTTTCAAAGAAATATTAGATTGGTTATTGTGCCATTTATACACCAAAATATATATAAAGTATCAATATATAAACACAGCAATTTAAATGCCAACTTTATAATAAATTATTCTCAGAAATTCATATTATTGGAATTTGAAATTACAGAATGTAATGGATATATGACCCCAAAAACAAATTACTCTGTTGAATGCAATTTAAATCTTTCAATATTTACCCACGAATATTTGTAATATTAAGTTTTATTGACGTTAAACACAATAACATCAACTGCAATATGATTCACGACTGTACAGATGAAACTATCAGAGACGAATGCTTTGTCGAGATAGAAACAACAATAATTCTTTCAAAAGGTTAAATGTGTTCAGTTAGTATGGTTAAACTTTCAGGACGTAATAAGCATTGCGTCACCGTGTTTCAGAACATGTTTTTCAGGAGAGCAGAGAACCATGTATAACGACAGAAACATACACAATTACATTAAAGGGTCATTGGGGAAACACTCAAAAACAGATAAGAGAACGCAAACCATACTGTAGATATAGAAGAATAAGAGAATACAAACGTCTGTAGATATAATATACGAATGTAGAGGAGAGAGAAGAAGGAAAAGTAAGAAAAGACTGGCTATAACGAGACACATTTATAAAACATATGTAGAGAGAAAAGTAGGCGGCGATTTACTATGGAGAGCCGTTATATAAACATCACAAAAAGGCGATGACTGACTGTTGAGACCCGAATCTCTCTCTCTCTCTCTCTCTCTGTCTCTCTCTCTCTCTCTATATATATATATATACATTTGTCTATGGAGATCCGATTGTATATATAACATTTGCAAAGCTAACAGTGAGCGATGTTTGACTATGGAGAGACATATTTATATAACATAATGTAGAAAGAAATGTGAGCGACGTTTGATTATGGAAACACAAATTTATATAACATATGAAAAGAGAACAAAAAGCGACGTTTGCTTATAGGGAACCGAATGTATATAACATATGCAAAGAGAACAATGAGCGACGTTCGACTATGAAGAACCGAATGTATATAACTTACGCAACTACAGTGGGCGACGTTCGACTATGGAGAGTAGAATGCACTGTATATATCATATGCGGAGAGAAAAGTTGGCGACGATTGACTGTTGAGACTAAATATCTAACATATGTAGAAAGAAACGTGAGAAACGGCTGACTATGGCAAGACGAATGTAAATAACACTTGTAGGCGGAGAAGTGAGAAACGACCGACTGTAGGGAAATATCACAAATGACTATGCAAAGACGATATGTAGAAAGAAAAGTGAGAAACGAATTAATACGGTGAGACGAATGTAGATACTATATGTAGAGGGGAAACGTGAGAAACGACCGATTGTAGAGAAATAGCATGTGAACATATAAAAGGGAAAGACAGCTGGCCATGGATAGATGAATGTAAATTACATATGTAGAGAGAAAAATGAGAGGCGATCGACAATAGAGATTTGAATGTTAAGAAGATTATGTACTTCGAGACGAATTAATATATATCATAATTATGTAGAGAGAAAATTTATATGTAGAGGTAAATGTAATTAATTACTTCATAAGGGGAGACGAATGCGAATAACCTATATAGAGACACACATGATAAACAAAAACAACTATGGGAACACGAACGTCTCACCGTACGTGTGGTGTGTGGAGAGACGTTTGAGAGAGTCAACAGTGGCTGTAGATATAGTAATGTATCTAACACATTTTATGGACAGAGATGATGGAGTTACAACTGACTAAAGAGCTAGAGGCTATAGAGAAATGGGAGTACAGAGAAATGGGAGTACAAACAAATAAAGCGAGACGGAATTGCAGTGAATAATGTGTTGATTTATCATACTAGAGGTTGCGGGTTCAATCCAAAGCTCTACCCGATCCTCTCTTCAAAAATAAAACTTAGTACTGGTTTTACCAAAAAAGCGAACTCGAGAGCAGTTTATATAAACTCTGAGCTTACATCGCAACAGAGCTAAATACACTGAAAAACGGGACATGTGACCCGGCATCTCATAGGCCCGTAAAGCATCATGGGTCTGCTGTCCAGTCATTTTTAGTAAATGTTCATCTACAACAAACACAAACCAGTCAGAACAGAGCAAAATTACCCATAACGTATGTGCCTTCCTAGCGATTATTCTATCAATGAATATTTTTCAGAAGGATATCGCCATATTGAAGTTCTGTAGGAGAACTGAATATTTACGCAAAACTATTACAGTTAAACCTGTGTGAGCGGGCACCTCTATAAGGCAGCAACTTGTCTTAAGCAGCCATATTTAATAGTCTCACATATATTCTTCAGAACTAATTAAACTGTGTCATGCAACAACCTGTCATAAACTGCCACTAATGTTCCTTCCCTAGGCATGCTGTTTAAGACATGTTTGACTGTAATACACTCTTAACAATATTTAATACATGCCACTCATCTGAAGATGTTGCATTTATCAAAGATAAACACGGTGTGAGTGGAAAGCAACAATGGTTTGTTTATTCTATAAAATTACATTTCCTGCACACTGAAACATTGTTCACAATATTTGACATGAATCTCGAGTTGTGGAGGAATATAAAAATGTTCCAGCATTTGAAATAAAGGTTCATTGACATTGCTTTACCAACCTACTGATATATCTGAACTAGTTACATATTTGGAGATGGTCTTTTACATAGAGACAGGACTACCTATTCCAATGGGTTTCATATTTGTATTACTTTTATTAATGTTTCATGAAAACGTGTTGTATGAGTGTCACTGTCATTTTATATAAGTACATTTTATGAAATCGTTAACACAGTGACATTATCCTAACTCATTTCATATCACATATCAATATAAATGGAAAATATAGTGGTCTTGACTTTATTTCATCAGTATAAAATCATAAATTCATCCGGTAAATACCGCGATAATGCATTCGTGGACAGATACAATTAAAAGATCAATGGAGACGTGTACAGACCGTGTACAGATGCGGTTTTTTCATCCATAAAATATACAATGCCATTACAAATTGTTACGCTTAATCATGATTGATTGACACAGCTTAGTTTACAGAAATCATAGCCTGGAATACAGATGTAGTTATATGACAAAAGAATTTGTCTTAAACTGTTATTTATGTACGAATATTTGCATCTAGAAATGAATTCATAAACTTGTTTTGTGTAAACTGCAACGAGTACAAGAAAAATAGTCAATTATATTTGATAAAGGTTAATTGATTAAATATGCCGAGTTATTTTCATGCCATCGAGGGCATATAAACGATCATAACCGCTATTACCTAGGATCATTGAAGATGACCCTGTACTCGACAACACCTATCTCCGCAAGGAAATGACAACCTGACCACTATAATAGGCATTGAAAGACGAGTGACAATGATACGCATTGTTGCATATTAATCATCATGGTGATGGCCAGTTGGGGTTCGAACACGTTTTGTGGTTGTCTACTAATTATGTCATTTTTTCTGTAGATCTACTTATTGTGTCCGATTTTAAATCTTATTGATAGGTTATTTTATCTGTAGGCAACTTCTAATTCAAATGAAAACATATTTTATGTACTGTTACGAAGTTGCGTGTACTTGTAAAGGAGTATTTTGAAAGTAATGATATAAAAGCTTTTTTGCATACCGGAGAAAGCAATCCGCGTTTTAAATGTCTTTAAAGCGATTGTTGTAAAATCTATAATGATAATTATTCAATGTGTTTGGTTTGCAAGAAACAGAATCTATCGTGGCTTTTTCGGTTAGAATGGAAATTTCCGTCCGTTGGGATAACTGTTTTCACGGGATTTATCCAAACCTCAAACCCATGTAAGATTCCTATAATTACATGCTTTCCATCCCAAAGTGTTAAAATGTTACAAAATAATAGAGTAAAACAAATTGCATTGTATAAAACAGAAATGCTTCGGTAGATGCATATATAAAATGCCAATACGTGCGAAATACAATCAACATGTGTACATGATTTGTCTTATCTCAAAGAGGGTGTGGCTCGTTTGTTAATACCGGATCAGAGGAAGTAAAATCACCAGGGAAATGCCAAGTAATGCAAATATGAAGATAATATCAAACTTGAGAACTAGAATAATGAATAGCACATTGATATAACAATTCCTTCTTGTGCAAAACAGTAACCTTGTTCAATGGAGTAACGTGACAACGGAAGGAACTGTCCTGCAACGGTCAGTAATAAACCACCATTGTGGAGTTTATACCGGGTTACGGGCCCTCACAACCTCGCTTATTACCCATTCTTCACATCATAAAATGATATAGAAATAACCACTCCTCCAGATAATGGTAATATACACAACGCTTATTATACCACACGAATCATTGATTCAGGTGAATGTCATGCCCAACGTAACATGTTTCATAGCGACGTTAAACACATTACACAATATTTTTAGAATTTGTAATGTGTGTTATTTCTTAATTTTTTACGCTGGATAAAATATGCCAATCCTGAATAGAAGATAATTATGTTTAATGTTCAATCCAAGATCCTACCATATCAGAATACTTAAGTAAATATCGCCCCATAGGTGAAAAAGGTGCAAAGTAACTTATTATTTTATATACACTTTATTGGTCTAACAGGACGATATTATCGTGTGTGTTTTTTAAAGCTAGCTTTTAAAAATTTCAACTTACGTCATGGTTTGCAGAGACATATTCAATTGAATATATTATACATTATAGTTTCTTTAATTTGGTTATGTCTTGTGCAAGTGATTAAGTTTACGACACACACCGACGCGTCAAGCTACAATGTCCAACATAGACATGACACCATCCAAGAACGGAGCCCGTAATATGTAAAACAGGACAAGATGTGACACCTACAAACGTTTCATTTGCGCAGTATTTTTTGTATTTTTTATAAAATAACAACATTTCATTAAATGATGTAATCGAATACAAAATTAATTTCACGATTTCTGTTCATACTTTACACTAAAACGTTCGTAAACTAACGAACATAAGTGGAACGGCTCCAGATGCTTATAGAACAGAACATACTCGAGACATAAATGTAGCTAATATCCAGTTTAATACCATTGGCATTACAATATATAACTGCATATATCATGTATTATTAGAGGAACGTTTTTGAATGGAGTTTCTACACATTTCAGGTTATATAAGGCATTATCCATTTTGATTGGTGAGGGAAGACCTCAGCATGAATCTGAGTAGAACCACCGTCCTTCAGCAAATAATTATCAAGCAATGTGTAGTATTTATTTCAAAGAAAAGGCCAGTCAGAAATTCTAAACCAATTCTAAAGTATTCACATATCGATATATAGACGGCTTAAACATGATATTTAAAGGACTATTGTTCCATATCTTAGTCAGTGTTTGATCTTTAAAACTTCATAATTACTCATAAAGGAGACATACCAGACCTCAATTATTTTTTAAAGCTAAAGGCCAAACAATTTTTATTGATAAATAACAATTTATTGCCTAGTCTTACATGAATTTTTCTCAAAACGAGTGGTTAAATGAAAAAAATTCGTATTATATCAATGAAATTGCCAGGTGTATTTTATCAGAACATGGGTTGGGTATATTACAATGCTGTCTAATTGGTCTGACGCGGGCTGTCATTCAAAGAAGTCGATTATCCAATCAGCGATCGATATTGCTTGCTACGTTACCATTTATCTCAGACAAACAAAATATGTTTAAGTAAACTCTACATTGTATTTACTTGGACAACAATGTCACGTGTCCAGTTGGCGGAGCGATAGTTGTTCTCGCGTCAGGTCAACTATGAGTTATTGACACATAATAAAACAAGAGTAGCAGGAACCTTCCATCAAATAACCATAAAAACTTTATACCAACTTAATATAATGAGTTGAAATCATGTAAAATATTATTTGTTTGACATGTCATTATCTTTATTCGTGAGCGAAAATTTAATGGTACCAGGGTTTTTATTTTGGGAAGTAGGGTGTTATGTGTTCATTGGTGCTATTGTACTATAAACTATTTATCAAGCTTCAAAAAAATGTTAAGATAAATCAAGAACATAATGGCTTGTACCATTTTTGTTAGCATAAATTTCTGCTTGCTTTTCAATATGTATTAATTATTTTGTTTACCCTAGTATATCTCCTCTGTGAATCTTGACACCATAATTTACGCCATGTGAGGCACTGTTCTGTTTGGTTGTTAGTGTCAACGTGAACGAGTTTAATGTATTAGTCTCATACTTGTAGTGGTTAATATCTATAGTTCATAACGTAATGTCATGTCTATAGCATGTATCAAGACAAATAATTCAAGCTCATATTACTGGCATATTTGAAAAGATCAGCCTGCACAATAGCAATTAAAGATAATTGGCAGCACAGCAAATCGCTACATGGGAACCCGATACTTTCGCTAAATATTTGGTCTATAAATAAACAAACTGATGATATGACTAAAACGCCAACAGGCATTTACCATGCACCCTTTATGACAATGTTAAATGTATCGAAACAGAAGGGGTGTTTATTAACAGATTGACATTACATGAAATATCACAAATAACAAACAATATATTCTGATGACTCTAGATGATAATACAAAAGGCCATAGCCGTCAATAAAATTGCACATTTTTACCTCTTGTATTTGTTCAGAATAACTGTTTATATGTAAATTATATGTGCTTAAGTATCAATGCTTCTAAAAATGAAAACACAAACATACTATTGCCGTCAATATTTGAATAAGAAACACAAACAACATATTGGAGTAGTCCCATATAATTTGTACCCGGATATTAAAACATACCCAGAACAATACATAGCATAGCTAAATTGTTCATTAAAACACAACAACGGCAAATAAAATCAAACAAGAAACATTGATATGCAAACACTTTAAAAATTACCAGGATTGTAAAGGTCACCTATAATACGTTCACTAATATGTTAACATATTCTAACATTATATTTCATGATGATAAACTATAAACAAAACGCCAGATACCTTTAACCATTGATTATTCAGCTTCACATGACTGCATTGTGTCTCGTTTTACACCCCAAATGTAGTTTATATGTAAGATTAAGTATTCTTTGTATGAGGGTTTATATTCTAATCTGGCTGGTATAGTTTACCAAAATATTATTCGGCGACACCTTTAATATATTGGTTCCCAGGCGAGGTGTGCTCGGCCCAAATATTAATAGTACGCGGTAACCAGTCAGTTTTTCAGTTCTAACCGGATACTCAAGGATACTTGACGTGGCAGTTTTTTGAGTCACCGTTATCAATTTTACCACTACCTTAAGTTCCCCTCATTTGTTGTTTTTATGCTCATTACTTTAAATCCGGTGGTTTAGTATGCACAGATAATGCCCAGCGTTTTTAGTTAAAATACCCATTTCAACTTACATCGTGTTTTGTTGTTACAGCTTTACAATACGAGCGACTTCGTTCCACCCTATTCGTTGTTAATCATTAATTAAATCCGAAGTAACATCACTTCAGGTTTCGCCATCAACATCCTTAAAACCGTAATCTCTGTTGCCAAATCTTTAGTTTGTGTATTTTCTGATGAGTAGTACCGTAGTATATGTATTAATAGTGTTATCCTGTTACGGGACATGTTCCCTATATATGTTATGGATGCTTTTGGATACATGTGCTTATATGGGTCTAATGGAATGTTGCTTAAAATGGTATAATAAAAGTCGGATTATTTCTGTGAAGCAGAAAGATAATGCTATGACATTATATAGGATTATCTGAAATACATAAGTAAAACAGAGAACAAAAGGTACTACTTTAGACGATCCCAAAATTACCGAACAGATGATAAATAAGATGCAATGACATTGCTCTCATAAATGGTAGATAACTAGAATGTTAACAGAAGTATGAAATCTAACAGATTTAACATGTGCTATGACAGAAGGATAACTATATCGCACTACCTGGACTTTAGTATTGTCGATAAAGAAATTAATGCGTACCGTCTCATGGGTCTTATGAATTGTTGGAGAACTGAGAACATAACAACAGTATAGAACAGTGTAACTGATTTTATAACCGTTAAGTAGAATGTATTGGTGGATGCTCGCACCACTTGGACTTTCATTTAGTCGATAAAGAAATAATTACATAACGTCTCCTGGACGTTATCAATTTTACAAAATGACAATATGGTAACCGATTTTATGACTGTCAAGCAGAAAGTTTTGCTACGTCACTTGCTGGATACACATATATTACCTATATATGGTATCTCCTGAACCTTTTAATCTCCTTCACGTCTCAGTTCACAGTTTCGCTCCATTTTCGCCACGGTAACATGATTCTTGTGCTTACAAAATTCTATGTACTTTGATTTCAAATATATTCAAAATCGTTCATAGTCGTTGTGATTTCTTGCTGCAGATGAGTATAGCAAAATCTAGCGAAGGATATACTGCAATAAGACATCACTGCTGGATTTTGATGGATTTTTATATGATGCATGTATCTATGAGGATTTGAGGTTTACTTTTTTCACAGCCCGCTCTATAAAAAACAAGCTAGTCAACATACCAAATTGTACAGTGTGGTAAAACACATTTTTTCGTAAATGGAATACTGCTTACGCCAGTGCTAGAAGGCCTGAAGAGAATTGCATAAAGCATTTCCATTTTAAACAGACTAAATCAGCTATTTTTCTTGACCACCTCATTTACTCCCTAGGGATCCTTTTCAGATTAAATGTTTATGATATAACAGGAATCGTATAAACTAGAATTATGATACGAAATGACGTCAGTAAATCTTATAAATGTCGAGTAGAAAGTTTTGGGTACGGATTTACTTGAATCTTATGTTTATTGTTGTTGCATCAGCATGACCATGTGGTAAGGCATTCATGTTTAACAGTAGTTGGCATGGCAACATTAATTTTATAGTTCGCAATACATGTTTCAATCAGGCATTATACCTTTTGCAAACACGATTGTAAAAAAACATTATTTTTCGCAATTATTTTGGAAATTCTCTTACTGTTTCTAGACAAAATGATGATTGCGGTAGTTTTTCAATGCATGATTAAAAGTATGAAAGATTGAAAAAAAAAAAATTATATATCCATAATTTGATTTGAAGTAAAAGTCTTTGTTTAGAGTTACTACGATTTGTATCGGTTAATTTCGAAATTATTTAAGAAGATTAAGGTCCTAGCAAATCGAAATTTGAATTCAATTCGATTTTTTTCTTTCAACATATGCCTGTGCTTTTAAACGAATGTTTAGCTTGATTGATTTTCGATATGTAAGTATAATAATTTGGTATTAGTTGATCGATACATTGTGTTGTAAATATATGGGCATTGCTTATACAAGATAATTATTTGTGAATAACCAGATATAAATGTACAGACCAGACTACGGCAAACGCACTTAGCTACAATGCAAACCATAGAGACAATATCAAAACCTCTGCCAAACCAATAAATTTGGTATCAACCATGACTGATATACTATGTTTTTACAATCAACACATCTTGACTGGACGGACAATTTACAAACATGAACTGATAGCTTTATATGAGTAGTGTCCAGTTAAGGATTCATGACTACTCACATGCTATATTAAGGACATATTTTGAAACCCGTTTGGATCATGAAAATACAGTGAATTCATATTTATTTTATTTCATCAAGGGAGATAATTAAATTCACAACAACGGAATTTATATATCATGCAGTTTCACTCTAGAAACAATAAACCAAAATTCCGTATGACATTTGGACATGCATTAACACATGAGTCAGGCGAACAGGTGCATTATCACGTTTCTCTTTCTTCTGTGTGTAAAACACTATACCAAATGGTCTTTAATAGAAAAGAAACATAACAATGCTTTCAGGCTTAAGACATTTGACGAATAAAACAAAACATTATTACACATTTGACAGCAGACAAATTTATTCTCTACGGTGACAAAGTGGTTGTTTGCTAGACACGAGCACCAAAAATGAAATAAATCCTTGTTAAAACGATTCGTAAAAGCCACGCAAAGTTTGAAAGTTATGAATGGGTGTAATTCGCTTGTTTCATCCGATTTTGATTAACTTAATGATCAAATATACGTTATCTGTCTAAAAGGTCTCTAAATCATGAGAGAGTATGATGTTGACTAAAATTCGCACTAGTTTAACATGTCCGAAAGGATTAAATCCCGCGTATTATAGATAAATCTTGGTAGATAATTACGGAAAATGTAAAACAAAAACAGACGAAGCCACGTCATACTTAACTTAAATTGTCCGTTATTATATGCTTATGTTTGTGTCTGAGTGGGACATAAGAAAGAGTAAAAGAAGTTAATTTTGCTGAATGCAAATTAGATTGGAATGAAATGATAAGTAAGACGTGTCTTCAATAATGATAACTACGGAAAACGTTTTTGAAACACATGCTGTGATTACAGCTGAGGAAATTCTATACAAATATTCGTATGACATTAATTTAGTTAAGACGTACGCGTACATTACCTGCTATTCAAATAAGATATGACAAATACACATATCGGCTTATAGATATAACTTTACATTTCTCAACATTGAATTGCATTTCTTTTGACACTTGCGTCACTCGAGTCTCTAAAAGGGGTTGTTTAATGTTTACATTTTGTTCAACTCAGGAAAGAAAACGCATAAACGTGAGTGGCACGTAAATCGAATAGGCATCACTACCGATAAAATGTTCATTCATCAAACATAATAAAAGTAAAGATGTCGGGGTAATGAGTATTGTCGAACCCACTCTAGTGTTACATAGAACCTGTCTGTATCGGAATTACTGTAGCAACCGCGCGATGAAGCAATTGGAATGAATAAGATGAAGCATTTGCTATTTTCATCAATTATTTGAAATTATAAACGCAATGCAAATTTGTAGCAGTAAACATGTTTTTTTCTTTCAGGTTATCTTATTGTGCTGTTAGGCGCATTTAATCATCGGGCAGAAAAGATATAGCAAGAAGTCATTTTGATAATACTTGGATGCAAATAATTATTCAATTGATTCTACGGCGTGCCAAGTTCGTTCATTCATGAAGGTATTCATTAAAACTACAATATGAACACAATACTTAAAGAGAATTTCAGGAGACAATATTAGAATAGCACAAAGAACACTACATCACATTTATATATTATAGAAACTTCCATATGAAGCCTATATCTGCAGAATTTTTGAAATGCTTATACTTATTATATACATGTGAAACGCGTGGTCAAGTGGTAGAGCATCTAACCCATGATCGGAGGGCCGTAGGCACGATCAACCTTCTCCACGGCTATTAGGTGTGTTGTCCTTGAGCAATACACTTTTTTCTGCATATGCTTAGTATTTGGTTCTACTCAGGGAGATTTCGAGCCTAATTTGTCTAAGTTGTAATAAATAAAATGAATAAATTTAAAGGCTAATAGATTTGAACAGTTATTGTTAATCGCTCTCATATGAATTCAACCATTGATGAATAAGTTTAAAATACATTAAAACATATTGATTTTTGCTAATAAGCCGCTTGGAATAGTTCAATCATCCCTTTAAGTGCAAAGTGCATTTTAGTGCATTTTACAAAGTTGCACATGAGCATATGAGTGTACGTGTTATACGGAATAGTTAGGTTTGTGATATGTGAATTCCTTAGTTTTGTAAAACAATACGTGTAAAAACAATAGGGACATGCTATAATATATCATTACAGCATGCACAACATGTGAAAACAAACTTGTTTAATTGTTCCCAAAGACAAAAAAACATACAGATATGATTTCTAGTGCATACATTGTATACATATTTATAGTAATGCATTAGGTTTAGAAGATAATTATCTTCACTAACATTAAAGTTTCAAAATTATGATCACAAAAGTAAAGCGATGAATACGTAGTCCTTTAATAAAAACTTACAAATAATCCAATTAACTATGCACGTCCTAAACGAAACCAGTAATTATCGTTCTTGCAAGTAACTGCACTGCTATTTTCGGCAGATGTCTGATTGATCTTTTTAAACTTCACGTTTCCGTATAGCACTGTTAATTGTATCGTTTGTGAATGAGAAAAGCAGGAATGACGTCTGTTTGCTTCTTATGAATTCACTAAACAAGTAAACGCCATTAAATCGACGTATAAGAAAAATATTTTATATGTCTAAATGTCAATGACCATACACAGATAAAATCTTGTCAGTTAAATAATAAAGATTGATGCTGCTTTAATACGCTTTGTTTGGACTTTTCAGTTAGAGATTGAATAAATAAATAAACTTTCTCAAATTCCTCAAACGTCAAAGCCAAGTTGTTCAAATATAAAAAGAGATATAAATATTCTGTAAAGAAATATAAATGTAATAATAAATGTATAAGCTTATACGAATCTTACATGGGTTTGAGGTTCGGACAGAGAATTCGTCCCTTGGGATAACTGTTTCGGAATTTTCTATCCGGGCCGAAATGGCCATGAATGATTCTTTTTCTTGCATACCAAACATGTCAAATAACTAATTTTATCATTATATCATTTTACAAAAGTCGCTTTTAAGACGTTCAATTATATATTTTTTACGTCATATATTTTATACGTTACATCATAAATGAGTCTTAAAGTTATAGCGCGAGAATTTTGTCTCGGCCCTAGGGTGTGATAAAAATATCTAACCAAGGTAAAAATGCAAATATTCTTATCCGGTGTGCAAGAAATCTTCTTCTAAATTTGATATTTACTCTAACAAACCTTGTTCTATAATTCATAGCATAATTTGCACTATTAATAATTGGTATCTAAAACTGATATTGTATAATAGAATAACCTTAACCAAACTACCATTATTAGAAAATAAGATGTGATATAAACAAATATCCTTCTATCGAAATTCAAAAACAAACACAATTATACAGTATGCGGAGGTTACATCAGTAAGATTTCTAAAATTGGGACAACATTCAAACCTATTCAAGTGTGTGTTATGTATCACATGTACGTGGTTATGTTTATCACTGGTATGTGTGTATATGTTCCTATGACTATTGACCGAACGCAAGAGCAGTTAACTCTCCGCCAACTGGAAACGTGGCGTTGTTTGTTAACATGTATTCCAATGTAGTGTTTATTAAGAGACAGTTAGCGTGTCTAAGGAAACAAGTTGCCATGGATAAAAAATCGATCACTGATTTAATTATCACTTTGCTTGATTGACAGTTAGCGTCAGGTCAGTAACACAAAACATTAATTTATTCATATTCAGTGCCTATGTGAGTTTGTATACTATGCATGTTTTTGCAGGTGAATGTAATCAGAGTAGATCAAATGTTTAAAATGTCTACGGTACCATTAGATTTTTTAGAAAAAGAAATCACTTCATAGATTAAGATCTATAAACAATATAAATAATCATATTCCAGATGTGCTCAGATGTTTCGTAAAGACACTAAGAGAACGTTCGTAAAGCGGGTTTGTCTGAAGTTTCATGGCTATATTACATAATGAACAGAAGATATTATACTTAAATGACAAATCCATCACAACAAGCAGCAATAACTAAATTTCTGTATAGACTAATAATAATAAGTACATTACATAGATAAAGAAGAAGAAACAACAATGACTACCGCCTTAAAACGGTCAGTATCAAAATATGTCAAGAAGACGCTTACATCAGGTGATTTGATATCCCATTCTCGTTCATCCTCAGTTATCAAATAATAAGACGAATGCCAAAACATGTCCGAGGATGAATAAAATTCTTTACTCACGCTTCTTATAATGGAGACAAAAATCAGTCATTGGAGAAGCATTCCATTTATTTAGGATAGACAATGTCTTGCATGTGTAACACTGCAAATATATTTGTGCTTGCTTAATTCAGCTCTTTTAAGTATCCAACCATATCAATATGCATTTTGTGTTGCAAATGGAATCTAAAGATACACAAATACCTTGTTATGCGAACATGCCATTTCATTTTACCATACAATGACTGTATTGTAATGTATAATCGATTACGTTTTATAATAATGTCCGTAGAATGTAAAATACATGACTATTTAACCAACATTCTTACATAACATGACTAGTTAAAAAATTTTAATCATACATTTCTGTAACAAAATCAAACATTCCCACAATAAAGGGTCGGCAACTATCCGCCAACCCTGTAATAATAAAACAAATACTGAAAATTCATAAAACAAATAGTAATTACAAACAAACAACTATCATGGCATAAGAAAATTACTAGCCGTCCCTGCAACAACAATACAGACTTATAGCCATAAGTCTACCAAACTCCAAGTATGAATGTTTTTTATACAAGCCAGGCGACGAAGAGGGTATAGTGGCGGGTTGATGAAAAAAACGACTGCTATGATATGTTAATGTTTCTGTGTTTGAAATGAAAGGTAAGGGGTAACATGATATATCCATTGTGTGTACTTAACGCACTAGATTCTTACTACACCAACCAGTGAGCTTAATACGGCGGCATCACTAAATTCTTACTACGTCTCACAGTGAGTTTAATACGGCGACATCACTAGATCTTTACTATGCCTAATATTGAGTTTAATACGGCGACATCACTAGATCCTTACCTTACTATGCCTAAAAGTGAGTTTAATACGGCAACATCACTAGATCGTTACAACGCCTAACAGTGAGTTTAATACGGCGACATCACTAGATCTTCACTACGCCTAACAGTGAGATTAATACGGCGATATAACTAGATCCTTACTACCCCTAACAGTGAGTTTAACTCGGCGACATCAGTAAATCCTTACCTTACTACGCCCAACAGTGAGTTTAATACGGTGACATTACTAGATCCTTTCTATGCCTAACAGTGAGTTTAATACGGCGATATAACCAGACCGTTACTACGCCCAACAGTGTCTTTACTACGGCGACATCACTATATCCTTACTACGCCTAACAGTGAGTTTAATACGGTGACATTACTAGATCCTTCTATGCCTTACAGTGAGTTTAATATGGCGATATAACTAGACCGTTACTACGCCCAACAGTGTCTTTACTACGGCGACATCACTAGATCCTTACTACGCCTAACAGTGAGTTTAATACGGCGAAAAAACTAGATAATTACTACGCCTAACAGTGAGTTTAATACGGCGACAAACCTAGATCCTTATCAAACCTAACAGTGAGAATAAAACGGTGACATAACTAGATCTCCACCACGCCTAACAGTGAGTTTAATACAGCGACATACCTAGATCCTTACTATGACTAACAGTGAGTTTAATACGGCGACATCACTAGATCTCAAATACGCCTAACAGTGAGTTTAATACGGCGACATCACTAGATCCTTACTATGCACATGAATGACATTAGACCAGTTGATTACCATGAAACATACCAGAGAATTCCCGTTAACGTCATATTAAATGTATATGTGTAATATATTAAACACAATAAAATGTCCCGTACGGTGATATTGTTTAATAAATGCTGGGCCAGGCCCGATAAGCTCTGTCGGTTATGCGTCTCACTATCAATGCAGAGATCGTGAGTTCGAATTCCCGCCCGGCAACAGACTCTGTGATGATTGATATACGACAGTGTCTCACTATTATTCGTCTCTAGGAAAGTTATCAGTTAGTTGCGGAGATGGGGTGTGCTCGAGTACTGGTTAATCTTCCATGATCCAAGGAAACAGTGGTTAAGTTAACTGATCGTCTGTTAGCCCTCGATTGCATAATAATGACGCTTAATATTCAATCAATCAATCAATAATAAATGCTGCAATTAAATGTATTTAGATTACGGCGACTTCGGCTTTACTTTTTATTGTCAAATGTGAATGACATGACATTAGCTGAACATAATGGAGTGTAACAAAATGGTTAAGGTTGCACCATTTGGAAATAAATTTGTTTTTAATACTTATGGTTTTGTATCACTATAAACACATGCAATTTGTGCATGATAATGTTCATTGAATATATTGATAATTCACTTTATAAAATCGTTTCAACTAAAAGTTGAAGTAACATATCGGCATTGTTCGTTCAATATATTTGCACCATTATCATTGTATTTCACTTCCCAGAGACAACAATAAACTAATATCCCCTATATCATTTGAACATGCATTATCACATTAGTCCATAGGTGTAGGAGCAGTGGAGTAGGGGGCTTGGCCCCAATGTTTAGATTGGTGGGGCCAGCATATACATTCTCATACATTCGCAGACACTCTCGCCTCAGGTTGCCCCAACCCCAATAATTAAACCGCTCCTACGCCCATGTAGTCAGGCGAACTGGTCCATTATCACGTTACTCTTTCTTCTGTGTGCAAAACACGATACCTAATGGTCTTTAATATAGTAAAGAAACACAACAATGCTTTCAGGCTTAAGACATTTGGCGAAATAAAACAAAACATTATTACACATTTTACAGCAGACACATTTATTCTCTAAGGTGACAAAATGGGTGTTTGCTAGACACGAGCACCATAAAATGAAATAAATCCTTGTTAAAACGATGCTTTAAAGCCACAAAAACGTTGAAAGTTATGAATGGCTGTAATTCGCCTGTTTTACTAGAAAATGATAAATCGATTTGGATAATGACCGCGTCATCATCATTGTTTAACCCCGTTTTTCAAAATCAGCGAATAGAATTGTTATAAAAAGTGATTTTGGCAGCAAATTTCGTTAATTAAGGAAGTCAGATGATTTATCTATACAAGAACAGTAAGTCCCTCCTTTCTACCCCACGTGATATAATAGTTATTTTATAAATATTAGTGGATCTATTTGCATTTTCAATTGTTTCACTTTGCCATCAAGCGATTCTTGATAATATTTCAAGATTTTAGCTTGAAAATCAAAATTTCAACAGTAGTAATCTAATTGACCATGACAGATAGAATATTTGTTTGTGAGAATTTATTTTGCTATATATTAGGTGTTCCTACCTGCTTGCAATTGTTGGCCTAAAATGGTCTTTAAGTACGTTTTACAAAATTCTTTTTTGAGTTTAAGTCAAAGAATATTCTTAAGAATGGATGGTGAATACCAACCCTGTAACATCGATTTTAAATATCAAGGAACCTTTAAGATTGCTCTTTGCTATTTTAGAACATGTCAAACTAAATGTATCATATATACCATATCATTTAGGGTTAATAACATAATTTTTGTCCTTTTTTTTGTTGTATCACATGAATTGATCAATCTATTTGATAGACAAAAGAAACATGGCAGGCATCACGGTCATGTATTGTGGTCATTCACTTGTGATATGCCAAGAAACCACTACGGTTACCTCGCGTTTCCACATGTGAACATATATAAAGCATTGAAACGGTGGGAAATATTGGATAAAAATGTATTAAGTGATATCTGTTGATTTTCGTACTTATCAGTGTATATTAATTAATGACATGTGTTGCATGAGAATGATCTATGTATACAACAATGGTATTTGCTACCTTAAGTAAAGTAATGTACTCTATGAAATCTGTCTAAAAGGTCTCTAAACTATGAGAGAGTATATTTTTAACGATTATTCACACCATTTTAACATGTACGAGATGGTTCAACCTCGCGTATCATATATAAATCTTCGTCGATAATTACAAAAAATGCAAAACAAAAACAGACAAAGCCTATTTAAACGTACTAAATTTGTCAGTTATTATATGATTATTTTTGTGTCTGAGTGGAACATTAAAAGGAGTAAAAGAAGTTAATTTTGTTGATGTGAAATTAGTTTGGAATAAATAAATGAATAAGACGTGTCTTCGATAATGAACAATTACTACGGAAAACGTTATAGAGACAAATGCTATGATTACAGCTGAGGTAATCCTTACAAATATTTGTATGGCCTTAATAAATCGAGACATAAACGCACATTACCTGCTGTGTTAATAAGATATAATAAAGACAAATATCAGTTCATAGATAGAATTATACCTTTCTCAACATTGCATCGCACTAATTTTGACACTAACGTCACTTACATCTCCTTAAAAAGGTTGTATAATGTTTACATTTTGTTCAACTGAAGAAACCAGGAAAGAAAACGCGTAAACGTGAGTGGCATGTAAATCGAATATGCATCACTACCGATTAAATGTTCATTCATCAAACATAATAAAAGTAAAGATGTCGGGTAATGAGTATTGTCGAACCCACTCTAGTGTTACATAGAACATACTTGTATCGGATTTACTCTAGCAACCTTGTGAGGAAGGTATTGGAATGTATAAGATGAGGTACTCGATTCTTTCACCAAGTTGAAAATTATTAAACGCAATGCAAATTAATACCAGTAAACATGTTTTTCTTTAAGATAATCTTATTGTGCAACTGAGCTCACTTAATCAGCAGGCCGAAGTAAAGAAATAGAGTCACATGTCAAGTTGTTTTCATTCATAGAATCTACTTTAATTGTTGACGGAAGTTTGTGAAAATAAAAAAACAAAAACATTATTTTTTGGCAAAACAATTGAAAGTTGATCCGAGCCTTTTGATTATTACAAAAGTAAACAATGTGTCAGTGTTGATTTATAACAAAAAGGCAAATGAGAGTCGAGATGACACAGAATCATTATAACATTTTAATTGTTGAGTTATTTAAAAACAGTTGATTGTTTGGTTCGGATTTCTGTATACAATTTCTAATACATAGAAATGAATATGAAGTAGAACGAAAGATGATAAAATCTTATAAAAACCTAAAACCTATTAAATTTGCCAAGTCTTTGTTAATTGCCCTCGTACAAAATATCAAACCTTTGAAACAATAAATGTTTATTCGCCACAGGCATACTGTATCATTATATCATGCATATTGGTAAAAGCAAACATGATTTAATTGTTCTCAAAGTAAAATGCATACAATGTTTTTTTTCTACATTTGTTATATAATTCCATATTCTCTCATTAGCTATATACGTCTTTCACGCTTACGAGTAACTATGGCGATATCGTCGCGATAACGTATATATGAGGCACTGATAATTTTATTGTTTAAGAATGAGAAAAAAAGAAATATTGATTGTTTTAAATCATTCACTTCAAAAGCAAGCGTTATCCAAGATATTGTATACGTCTTAATGTCAAAGACCATACGCAGATCAAAGCTTGTCACTTGAATAGCAAATATCGAGGATCCTTTAACGCGTTTTGTTTTTCAGTGAAAGGATGACTATATAATCTTCATCAAGCGTCACAGCAAATGTTCACTATTATGAAAAAGTGATCTAATCAGTATGCAAAAGAAATATATGCCATGCTTTGAAGAATTTGAAATTTTTCAAGTAATAGTAATAAATGTATAAGCTTCTGAACTTAGATGTAATATATTTACAAGAAATAAATATATAATTTCTGTTTTAAAATTTAGATACAATTTAACACATTTTGCACTAATAAACTTCAGATATACTTTTAGCATACTTAACACTATTAAGAATTGAACATAACTTTTTATTCGTCCTATTAAAGGGTCATTTAACTTCCGAAACGGTCGTTTTTAGTTTTAATTTAAGTCAGTTTTACTATTCAAGATGAAAGAATACATATTTATTTGATCACTGACAGACAGACTTTGCAACGTAAAAATTCAATATAAAGCACATTATTAGTACATAATTAAGAAGTGGTTTTGTTAACAAATTAATCTTCGTCTCTTTCCGATAAACACATTCGGCAGAAAACGGGGAGTTGGGAAGCTTTTTCGGAAACGCGTCGGTCGGTAATTTATAATCAGTTTACTTCAGAGAGAAACATAGTATTGGGAATTGTAGGGGATGCGGTTAAAAATCAAATAATCGCTTGCGGTAAGATATTTTTTAAGAACGTCCCCTTTACTCCCCTCAACGTAGTAATAAACTGGAACACACGAGCTAATGTAAATGCACGTGTGCGACGAAACTTTCGTCCATATCAAATTAAAAGTAAAATTACTTTTGTTATAACTGTACTAAACAAATCAACCTTGGTAGCCTCTCAATATTGACTGCGATGAAGTGATTTGTGACGAAATACCACGTGCGATAGTATTTTTATAACGCGTATATGCAAGGGAGGATCCGCTCGTCTAAGGAATACACATTTCGATCGAAGTTATTTATTTTTTCGCTTTTTTAAAAACAGTCACTAAGGGATCTACAAGATTTGTTTAAACACATTTAATTACAATCAGTTTTGTTATTATCAAAAAGTGTGCATTTCGGAAGTTTAATGAGACTTTAAATAGTTGTATGTAATAGTCTAACCAAACATTCACTACTAGATATTGAGATGTGATGTAAGCAAATTTTCAACTATTTGAAATATATATATATAAATATATATCAATGATAAAGTAGGAAAGCAAAATACAATACAGCGTGTGCGGTTGTTGCATAAGTTGAAAGGTTTCTTCAAAAGAACAGCATTCAAACAAATTCAAGTGTTCGTTCTACATCACAGGTTTGTTACCGGTATGTTTTATTTGTGACAATTAAAAGAAGCCTTATATAGTGTATTCGTATTTAGTAAAAAAAAACACAAAACTGTTGGATAACGCTAACTATTACTGACTGTGTGATATGTTATGGATTACATGTGTGCATGGGAATGCTATTAATGTAAATTTGAATACTAGGTTAAATTGCAACCATAAAAATGAAATCGCCTAATAGGTTTTCATCAATAAATAATCCTAATTCAACTGGTATCAGGTGTATTGTACAGTCATTTAGAGATGCATGGCAAATACTTTTATCTGAAGTTATATGTAGAACTATCGCTTATCATCTAATCAACAGGAGATGCAGAATTCAACAGACCCATCCACCAAAACAGCAATCACACAATTAATATATAGACTAGTTTAGTAAGTAGTGCGGACCCCGTTCTCCCAATTTGGTCCGTTAAATAGCAATATTGGGGATGCCACATTTGAGCACGTCTATTGGTCAGTTGTTTGAACAGAAAGTTTGATGACGTCAAAATTTAGTAAGCGTTCAACTGCTATGAATTGTGGGACAGGCATAGAATTATCTGCATTTTCATTGGTGGTTAATAGATCTGAATCGGGAGATATCAGTTTTGGGATAGAGTAAGAATAGTTGTAAGTAGAAAACATAGACAGAGAAGACAGGGAGTATAGCATTGAAATGTTCGGTATCACAAAACGCCACGAAGATGCTTACATTAGGTTGACTGATACTCCATCCTCGCTCTCTCCTGTCTTCAAATAATAAGACGAATGCTAACAAAGGAGTTTGAGGATTGATAGGTTCTGATTTAAATATAAACAATTGTTTATTTTATCTTGGACGTGTATGTTCTCCGTACTCCTTATAATGGAGAACTAAAATTAGTCCATGAGAGATTCATCCCATTTATGCTAAAATAGATGTCTTATATATATAACACGGTAAAGTTATATATTTTCTCAAATCACGATCAATTTATATACACATTTGGTTTGTCATAAGTCTGTAATACTTGAAAAACAAGCATGTACACCTTTATTATTGCTTTAAATAAATGATACCAAACGTATACGAAAACTGTTTTAGGACTTATGGAATGATTTTAAAAGGTAGACTATTACAAACACATCGTGTAGGCAATGCGTCTTTGTAAATACATATGATATTAATAAAGTTATACCCTTCATACTATACAGGAAAAATAAATTATGATTAAAAAGTAGTGACTGAAGGTTTTTAAGGTACTGCTAATAATATTTTGGATAATTCTTTGAATTCAACATTTATTTTCCTATGAGAGTATGAGAGGAGAATACATACACAACAAGAGACGTATCATTTACAGAAAACCACTATTAAAGCAATAACAACATTATTTGTTAAATCAGTGATTTTTGCCATATATTTCATTTGTATTAACATCATTAAGAAGTGATTTTTATTCAGCGCTATTTAGAATAAGAAAAATGAGAATAACCGGACACATATCTATTTCCAAAGTATATTGTAATAAAGTCATAATTCCATTGAAAAACCCAATTAATTATCAAACTTATTACGACAAATGTTGGAAAGTGTGCCAGATATTCGAGCACGACTCACCAATTCAAATCTGAAATATTTCTCCGGGTTTTTTTTAAATAATTTCCAGGCAATATTGTATTAATAAAATCAAAACGCGTTATACATTAGTGTTACAATATAAAGATAACGTACAGAGTATCGACATGTTAACTTCTTACTTTATTTGTAATTTTTCTCTCCAATCATATTTCTCAGCAGCTCCAGAATATCTATCAGTCTTATGAAAGTGATTGTTTGCCTAAAACTGACTGAAATGTCACATCGCGCATGCTGATCTGCGTAGTAGTGTGTATAAAGGTTGAATTGAACACATCTAACAACTTGTTATCTCACAAGACAGTCCATGTTATGACGTCACTGTAAATCTTTACCAGACAACGTTGCGCATATAATCAACAATAAGAAAAGCATTCAGATAATCATGATTTTAAATTAGCTGAACAAGAACTTCGTAGTGTTTTTAGTGTCATTGAAATTGGTTAAATGCTGCTATTAAAGTAACTAGTCAAAATAAGGTTCAGTTTTTAAATATTTTAGCAAATCTTTGTAAAATGTTGGGGAAAATAGGAGCAAGATTTAATTTGTAAAGTTGATTTCTAACTAAATTCATAAACAAAGGATGCTGCCATGTAGGAAAAGAAACTGATTATCTGTGCAATTTGACATTATTACATTTTAGTTTAGAGTGAGATGTTACAAAGAAATGCAAAGTTGGACCTGTATAAAAACTATAAAAAGGAACTCGTATTTGCGAAATACCTAAATGTGATAACAATTAAGAAATCTAGAAGTGCTTTGGTGTCTCTCAAAACTTCGTCCCATACAATACACATAGAAACTTGTAGACATACTGGCATACCTAGGGAAAGGCGGTTTTGCAAAACAAGTATGGAAACAGAATATCACTTTATAATGATATGTCCTCTGTATGATGATTTGAGATCAATATATCTGCCAATGAAATTTTATCAATTACCAAATTTTAATAAATTTTATATATATTATATCTTACCAAAACAAACCGGTTATTCTAAACTAAATCATCTGTAATTATATATATTTGTATTGTAATTGTAACAGGTGTTTAATCCGATGGCTCTATCACTAATAAACGAATTTAGTTCTTATTAAAATGGGTTTATTCTAAACGTGTATGTTTACTAAAATACCATATTACTGGAATATATCTGGTTCAACACAAACATAGTCATGACTGCACATCAGAAAACCTTTATAGACACTTTGCGAGTAAACGGTTTAAACAATTAACATTTGGATAAAGAGAATTCTCGATAATAATAAACTTAACATTATTGTTTTCAAAATGTTTCCCGTATTTGTTGGTATATATCTACAAAGTCTTAGTTAAAATTAGTTCATGCCGATTGTGCCAAAATGTTTCAGTGGTGTACGTTTATAACGGAGAAGTTCATTAACAAGCATACGTCAAGAAAATATAAAACATTGTATTTGTCAATTGGGGCTTTAAACCAACTTTCTTGCTTTTTTGTATACATTGAATAGAAAAATAATTTGACCATCAGTTATTCGTCATTAAAATACCTCCAAGCAACAAATTATTTGCATAAAATAACCAAGATAAAATAATCTTGAAGGAAAACAGAAGGAAATGTAATTAGGGACATAGTTTCAATTCACGCATCAAATTCTGGCTTTAAATGAGAAGCTCCACTGTGGGGTAAATATCAAAACTTAATAAAATATATTATTCATAACAACACTATACAACAATTAACAAAAACAAAGGTTGGTGTCTTTAATATAAGTTTTGAAATTGAGAAATTTAACACTATTTTCATATTTTGAGACATCATAAATAAATATCACTTTTGCATAACAAGGTGATAATTCTTAAATGGTGAATAGGGCGTGTAGCACGAAAATGACGAAGGTAAATTCGATCATTTAAAAAGAATAAACAGTGCATGAATAGTGTTAATTATTATTATCTGTATGTTTGTCATCTTACGAAATGTAACGTGTGTGTATGTTTCTCTATACTATGTTGTTTAACCACCGTGGAATGTCAATCATTCACGCAGTTTCATGGTTAACTAACGCTTTACAATGTCTTCTGCTTTCAAATAGTGTTATATAATTGACTTTTTTTTGTGATAATAAAATCTTATAAGAACTCCGTATTGTAATTCGTACTCATTTATTGAGAATAGGAGAGATAATATTTCCTGTCAATATCACTTCGTGAATTGTGTACACCCCCAGTATTTCTGAATACTAAAAATAACCGTGTTCTCTATATACGAATATACTGCAAACTATTTTTAAACGTCGTTTTTGTTTCTGTTTAATATCGTTATTGGTTTATTGAAAATTTTAATAATTTAAAGTTGTGCTATATAATACCGCATTTATCTTTACAAAAATGTATGGCATCTTAATAAACATTAAAGCATTAATAAAATATTTTTACTCATAATAAATAAGCGTAAACATTAAGTGTAATACAAACATTTACAGGGAATTAGGAATGAAATAATTTTAAAAGAGATAATATTGTGAAAGATATAATGTGAAAGCTTCAATATTTTTCATGTTCATTATTAAAACAAATAATTACCTGTCTATTTCAAACACATAAAATGAACAGTCTTGTTTTAATTGGTATGTTTGAAGAGTAGTTAGTGTTATCAATTTTAATTATCAAAACATCATAACCACACCTGCGCACACGTTTTCTAAAATAATAGTTCATTAATGATTATACGAAGATAGTGCTATGTTATATCGTTTATAAATAAGTACAAACAGAAAATTGTAAGAAAAGTGCATACCTTTTGTCTGTCCTTTACAAAAAGAAATTCCAGTTTCGTATATATTTTTTCAATAGAAAACTAGTTGCGATACTGTGCGATTGTCAGCTTATCATTTGGATTTAAATGTTACAAATTCGCCAGACCTGTTGAATTGATATCTTGAGAGACTTTGCCATTGTTAACACATTTCTGCGATTTATAAATAATAAATAATACGTCACGCAGTAGGCGTGGTTTCAAACACGGGAGCTAGTGGAAAATGTGTATTCCGATATAATTACTACGTCACAGTCTAATTTATAGAATGAAGTTAGCCGACACTATTTTCTCCATCTTGACGTTTTTAAAACACCGACGAGGATTCGCTAGAGCAGATATTGGTATTGATGGTCATATAGCGAACCTATAAGCATACAAAATTCATTAATCGTACTATTAAAGTTACGAGAGACAGGGAGTTGTATTTAAATAGCGTTTTATAATGGAATAGGCAAGATAAATACTGTATCTGCATGTCGCAAGCCAGAATTTGATACTGACAGCCAAGAAAAAAACTTAGTTGGTGGTGTGAAGGAAGGCGAAATCAGGCAAAATTGACGGGTTTTTTCCAGACAGTTGAGATGTATTTAGGAGTGTTGCAAACGACTGAATTATTAGTAAGGTTATTTATGATATTCGACTAGTGAGATAATATTTGTAACATTTATTTGACTCTTGATACAAAAGTGTAACTAAAGCAACTCTGTGTCCCCTCAATAGGTATTGTTTTCCATTTGATTCTAGTTAACGACTAGTACATTACTATTTTGACAATTATATGTTACACTGGAAACATGTTAAACAAGTTATGAATAATTTAACAACACTAAAAGAGAGGTATCTGTATAACTTGGTGTTTCTATGTAAGTTGCTGTCTACTTTCCGACTAAGCCTGACATTTAAATAATGTCAAGAGAGTTCTCCGTGGCAGAGGGCTCAAAGGCGCCGTCTCAAGATCATTTACCTCTCACCGCCAAGGCCGCAGGTTCGAGTCCCGTTCGCTCTGTATGGGAAAAGGACGTAGGTTCTACTCATATTGATTCTGAGGTCTTTCTTCACATTTTGGTATGCAACAAAAAAAATAAGCCAATCTAAAAACGATTATAACGTCATTTGAGATGTTGGCATCATTTGATGACAGACGGTAACTAGTATGTACACAATTGTATTTAAAGCATCTTAAAACTCGACATTTTGCTCTTCCTTACAGATATGACCATTGAGAAAAGAATATGATAAATATCACTTTGTAGAAATAGTACCACTGGAATTGTAAAAGGTTTCCGCCACGGTCGTGTCTAAATATTCTTTTGATGCAAATGGAAAAAAACAGTTTTTTATCATGATGTCATTGTCTGGTTCAAGACGTATTTGTCAGGTTGTCAGGACGACAGTAGTTAGTTAAGTCTAAAGGTTTCGGTATTGTTTCCTCGAATGCAAATGTGATATTATTGCACAGTTACTTTTTTTGTAAACGTAAATACTATAGGTGATGAAGTTAAATGTTAGCTGATGGTATATACGTTGACGACTTTGATTCGTTTATGACTTTACAAATCCTTTACGTTGAAGCAAAACATAAAACATGTTATTTGTTGAACATTAAGGCTAAAATAATTAGCTGGCTGTTTTAGTAACAGCACAAACATAGAGAGTTGTTGAAAACACTGTTAGCTTAACGCTATGTTAAGGTGAATTTTCGAAGCATTGTGTTTCATAGATTAAATACATTTTATGTAACAATTTTTCTTGCCATTCTATTTATATTACCCACGTACTCGATATCAAAACTTCGAATTATAAGATATATTGAACATCCAAGATTACAACTAACAGAGTGTTAAACAGAGCTTTGAACAACTGAACAAAAAAAAATTTAGTCAAATATATAGGTGCTGCGTTATAGGTGAGATCATGGTCACTTACGGAATACCTAAAGTGCATGCTAAACTTAAATTTCTATATGAAATGTAGGAAATGGTTTTATAGGTTTAGGACAAAAAAAATATAAAATTATGTCATTTTTACGATTGCTGTGTGTTAAGGTTAACTTTAAAACTAAGATCAAAACTTCTTCTATTCCATTAAACAAAGTCTGTTAGTTCCAATTTAGGACGCATTCTGTGATTCCAAATATATTTCATCAGATTCCTACGAGTGGCGTCTGAAACGTATCTTTAAGAATAATTCAATGGATAGCTTTATATTAAAAACTTAAATTTTACCGAAAGCTCATTTAATGTATTATGATTGTTTTCGTTTTACTGTTATGTTGTGAATTGCAGTTAGTCGGTGTAATAAATTATTTTTTATTTCATTCTTTTGTTTGTATATACAATTAAATTTAAAAGGCTTAATAGTGTGAAATATTTTGTCTTCATATCGCTGTTTATGGAGTTCATGCCGTCCTTTCACGTTCTTTGTGTGTCTACCCTCTCCTACAGTTCATGAAAAAACTCTTATGGAACTTTGGGAATTATGTAATGTATTGAAAAGATGTAATGTATATAAATTTCGGAAATATCAAACATAAGCAAAGTATGATCAACACAGAAAGCATCCAAAGGACAAAAGGACAAATCCATTACAGCAGTACAAATATAATCAAAATTAACAATATTTGTAATAAGTACACTACCAACTGCACAACATACATGCACGTTGTGCATGTACGTGTCTGCAGATAAAATTTCTTGAAATCACCGGGATTTGTAAATAAACGCAGAACGCATGTCGTCCAATGGAGAACTACTTAATTTAATTATAGTATTATTACGCATGAACTTTCAATTTATACATGTGATATGTATCATTTAACTAGACAGTGTAAATAAATGTATCTATATAGTATAATACTATATTATATAATAATACTATAGGTACATGTGTTGGTGTAAAACACACAAATAATTATTTGCAGAAGCAAGAAAGTCTGAAAATGATAATTAAGGATATGACATTACTGTAGGACATGTATCCAGTGTCTACGTCTGTGTGTGTAAGGATTTGTAAGGAATTTAGTCTAAAAACCTTCCGCTCAATTAAAGAGCGAGATTACCAGTTGTTAAAGAGTAAAATACAATCATACAGTATGTTGCAGAATCAAACCCTAGGCTAGACCCAACCAATCATTTCTAGGCCACATAAAAAGATAGTCACACTGACGAAATTAGGTATTTCCTGGCAGACGTTCTGTCTGATGTTTCATAGGACAATGAATTGGGTCCTTTGTTCTTTATCACATTCAACAATATATTCTAAATTATATCTCACTTACAGGCTGTCAGGAAATAGGTCAGAAATACCAGACAGGAAATGAACCTTAAATGATAAACAGTGTCCAATGTATGGGATATATCAAGAGAATTGCGAAGCTATTCATGTTTAGGCTAGGTAATAGATTCAAAACTTTGACCTAAAACACCAACGTATCAGAGATGGATATCAACTACCAGCATCCCAACACGCTCATGAGTATGTGTACATCATACGGGACTAGAATACGCTGTCAACAACATTCAGTAACACTTCCTTTATCAAAAATTTGAAGACAACAACACTCGTTGGCGTGTTGGAAACCTTCTTGAACCTCCACGAATATGTGTTGTGGTGTAAATGTTTGTACATTGTTTATATCGAAATTTTAAAAACATTATTTAATAGGACTTTGCTTCACCACATCGTTTGACAATTTTAAATGCTGAAAAAATGTCCGTAAAGGAAAGAAGAACTTACACTTACTGAATGCTGTATTTTATTAAAAAAAACAATCAAATTGTACACCTTGATACTGGATACTGATTTTACCTGGTTCAGCTAATAAACAGCAAATATCAGCATATTCTTGACACTGTAAGCTGTACACATCGGTATAGATTAGTATAGCTGCAACACCTCAAACCGGTATACACCGGTATAGCTGTAATACCTATTTTTTTTAGTCAGTACATATGACCAAATATTGAATACTTTGGGAAATGTTACCCGGTATAGATAGTTTTATCATTTTTAATTACCAAATACTGGATACTGTAGACAATGTTACCCGGTATAGCCATAACACCTTTGATATCATTGTTAGTATATAATGACATATACTGGATACTGTATACAATGTTAATCGTTATAGCCATAATGCATTTAAAATTCTCGTTAGATTACAATACCAGATACTCGATACTGTATACAATGATACCCGGTATAGTCATAATACTATTGGTATCCTTGTTAGTATATAATGACATATACTAGCTACAGTAGACAATGTTACCCGGTATAGTCATAAGACCATTGGTATCCTAGTTAGTATATAATGCAAGATACTAGATACTGTAGACAATATTACCCGGTATAGTCATAATACTATTGGTATCTTAGTTAGTATATGGTGGCATATACTGTATACAGTAGACAATATTACCCGGTATAGTAATAATACATTTGATATCTTAGTTAGTATATAATGCAAGATACTGGATACAGTAGACAATGTCACCCGGTATAGCAACAGAACATGTGATATCCTTGTTATTATATAATGCCAGATACTGGATACTGTAGAAAATGTTACCCGATATAGCCATTATACATTTGATATTCTAGTTAGTATACAATACCATATACTGGATACTGTGGACAATATTACCTGGTATAGCCTTTATACCTTTGATATTTTAGTATATATTGACAGATTTTGTGGACAGTGTTACACGGTTTAGCCTTTATACCTTTGATATTTTAGTATATATTGACAGATACTGTAGACAATGTTAGCTGGTAGATAACTAGTCAATGCATAATGCCAGATAATGAACGCTGTGGACGATGTTATACGATAACGGCCTGGTAACAACTAATATGAATTTATCAGACAACATACGGGCAAGTCACTTCCTGTCTGTTTGCTTCTCTAACTATTTGGTTTTCTAATGACACAAGCAAAACAAAATGCCTCTAGTAGGCGTTGATTGCGATCTTATTTAAGATACTGTTGCCAAGTTTATAAAGAGTGATATACACATAGCAGAGAGTCATTCACTGATAATGTTAAGTCTGATAATGTATTTTGGGATATGTCAATAACTTAAGACATATCAATAAAATTGTCCTATAATGATCATGGGCTGGAATCACATGTTTTAGTTTTTTTGTTTGTGGTTATTTTTTATAATTATTCCTTTTGGGAGTTGCACATGTCCTGACGCCGTTCATCAACCTTCGGCGGGGTTTCGTGTCATCACTGCATTAGACCCTTGTCTGCCTGCTGTCCATGTGCGTGCACGTTGTCCAATATAAAAATACAAGAAATAAGAAACGTTATATTGTGTCGAAAATTGATATTCATTATTATTCATGATTTTGACAGGGAGCAACATGGCAAAATAATTTACTTGATTTGGAGTTATCACATAACCCACGTGTACATTAGTAAGCAATAAGAATCGTTTATTGGTTCTTCACTATCTGTACTGTGAGGCTTCTCTTGTATATGTATTTCCACTGCTTCCGCGATTATGGAAAATGTACATAACATGTGTGCACGCCAGATATGATATAAAGTTTAAGCTTAGTTTTCTTTCATATAAAAAAAAATGTCCGTCTCAATTTGACAGAACCGAATATGAAAAGAAATGAGTTAGCTATTTGTCCCTAGAGAGTAAAAAGAAGTAAAAATGCAAAATGTATCAATTGAACGCCCGAAACTCATTGAACAAAACGTGCATTTAAAAAATCGATTATCCAAGTGATCAAAAATAATTCAGGAATTAATGCCCGAAACGAGTGAATCATAAAAAAATTATTAGATAAATTCTTGAAATTAGTCTAAATTAGTAAATCGTTGATAATGACATGTTGAATGTTCAAAGAAAATACTTAATTTTTTATATTAATAAAATGAGGAAGATAAAATGTTAAAAATGATGTAATACATATTAGTAAATCGTGAGTAACAATCTCTGGAATATACTGTAATAAATATTAATAAATCGCGGATACTTAAATGTAACAAATGATGTAATAAATATTAGTAAATCGCGAATAATAAAAGATTTTCCTCGTTTGACAACGACGTCATTTTATGCTTCGGTACCTGGAACACATGCCCGTGAAATGTATTTAGAAATAATGAAAAAAACATCCTATTACTAGTGCAGTACATATGATGGCTCGGTTAGTAGATATCAAATTCATGTCGCAAAATGACCAAATGTTGTAATTATTATTTGCTTCAGAATTGTGTTATGGATCAGTTGTCTTTATTATACAAATTATGTTAATTGCATTCTTTGATTTTTATTCTTATTTATTTAATGAATAAATAACAATAAATTCCTATAAAGGCTCATATCATAGAATGAAAACTAATTTTCAGTTGTTTTTTTTTAGCAACGTCTTATTAAACCGTTGCGCCCCTTATTTGAGACGGTGACTTGATTGTTGCGCTATTCAAATAGTTCTGTGTAAATCGGTCCGAAATATTTTCAAAACGGTTCATAGGGGCCGTTATTTCTTGCTGCAGATGAGTAGAGCAAAAGTTGGAATAGCATACACTGCAATAAAACATCACTAATGTTGATAACGTGACTTTATAGGACTGTATGTCGTATGGTGCTTAGCGTCGCTTTCAACAATTTTTCAGTCATATCGCGACGGTGTCTACTTGAGACAGTATTCTGAGCGCTGTCACACTGGAGTATCTGGCCCCAGACACGTGGTATGATAACCCACCCAGTCACATTATACTGACACCGGGCCGACCAGACCTAGAACTCTCCTCTAAATGCTGAGCGCCAAGCGAGGAAGCTTCTAGTACCATTTTTAAAGTCTTTGGTATGACCCGGCCGGGGATCTAACCCACTACCTTCCGCATGCGAGGCGGACTCTCTACCACTAGACCACGCTGCGGTCTTCATAGGATTGTAACAGGTGTATATATTTATGAGCATCTTAGGATATTTTTAAAAAAAAGCACTTCTTAAAATAGCAACATTTCGCATTTTATGTGCAAATAATACTTTAAAATGTCCATGTGGATTGTTTTCACTGTGGAACTCCAAGACATCATTTGAATTAAAAAAGTTTAATTGTGTTGTGACATTTATAATGACGAACTATCATTAGATTAGTAGGAGTCGTGTCTTAATAAAGATACTTTTATTTCTTAAAAAGATAGACTTACACTATCAAATGAGTACATTCATACCTTTATTTCCAGCTGTCAGTTTGTGTCTTTTTAATTTACAATTAAAACATGACCTAACTTACGAAATGTTATCATCAATGAAACAATTCAAAATACAAAGTAACCGTTAAAAGAATTTAGTGTTTAACCTCGTTTGACAACCAATGAAATCGCTTCATTTTTTTAAAATTGTTAGAACAGCCTATAACATAATTTAATTATTAAGTTCTTTCTTAATTATTTAGAAGCTCGTCGTCACTGCGCACGCGTGAATGACATTGTACAGAATCCGCCATTGTTTCAATTGTAAACGAGTCACGCACAAATTACAGAGACGCGAGAGCTATGTTTAGAAACGGTCTTAACGAACATCAATTTTCAAACGTCAGTCCTGACCCCATCACCATTTTTACTAATTCCGATTCGATATAACTACATTCAATATGATTATCTTATATATAAGAACATAACAATATACATTTTACTAATTTATATTTGATCGACGGTTCTTTTTAACTTGGGCCCATCTAATCAGTTACGCGGTAAAACTGTTTTCGGGAATATTTTTAACACTGCTAGATGGAGTTCAACGCAATTTGAAAAACAGGTTACATATGGTTTATTCAGTTTTATTAGTTGTGGATTACATCAAATCGAATCTCAAACTCCTAAGATACGAACCACAATAAATGTATGTATGAGGGGTGTCCATAAAGTTCGTGGAACTGTTTGTTGTAGGAAAATTGACGCAATTTTGTCAAATTTAATTTGACCACTATAAAATGTATTTTTTTAAAAAAAAATATCTGTAATTATTTGAAAAATCATTCGAAATCATTATGATAATATATTTTTAATTATATAATAACGTAGATATGAGCGGGGTAGGTTATAAATCAAATGAGCGTGGTCCTGTGGTAGAGCATCGGAGGGTCGTTGGTTCGGTCCTTCGTCACAGCTATGTGTGGTGTCATTGAGCAAACCATCTTTCGCATATGCTTAATACTGGTCCTACTCAGGAAGACTTTGAGCGTGATTAGTCCAAGTTGTTATAAAAACTTGTTTTGCAATTAAAGAGAAATAAATAAGTTTTAACTAATCAGTAGAAAGACGGAGAAAGCTCGTTTTGCATACAGGCATAACATAGAAACAAAAGAGGTTACCGTGTCAAAATTTCACAATTTTACTCTGATAATTTTAATGTGAATGGAAATATTGTTTAAAATTCACTGTTTCCATAACTTCATGCGTTTCTGATCATTAAGATAATACTATGTGTGATTTGACGTCACGGCAGAGAGGACAACTATTAAGTTATGCGATTCGATTCGAAAACCACCTACGGAAACTGTTATAATAATCAAGTCTGAACTGGAAAATCGAAAGTATATTGTTCTTTCGTTTATAATTGCACAAACAATTTTTTTATCAAAAACAATCGACGAAAAATGACCAAGACAATATTTAGGTGACAGCAACAACCATAGCAAGTTATTCAAAACACATGAGCAACATTGGATGTTTGATTGTATGAATTAGTTGAAACATGAATCAAGTGGAACCAGAAATTTCAAACGTCGTCAGAGCGATGCCAAACGTCACCTGACCAACACATAGTTCTGTATGTGTGTAGTATTATGAGCACATACAGGGGCGTAGTGTGACAAATTTGGAAGTAACTCGGGTGGAGTTAAGAGTTCCCACTTTCCCTGATCTGGTCCGATATCGCCTGCCCCTTGTGAAACTTTTAAAACTTGTATGCTTCATTGCGCTAGAAAACATTACTTAAACAAAATATCGGTCGGTTCAGATATGGTTTCTCGGACTGCACGGTCTAAATTAGGTCGATATTTTACATAATGAAAACTATTGGTTTATGTATAAAAAAGTTCATACTGCAACTTAAGTATCTATTTAACATCCCTCCTGTTAATTATTTGATACGCTTAACTTTTAAATGTTACTCATTTTAGTAATTGAGTATGCCACGCTACGCACCTGACATGAAAGTTAATATTTCACATATTTAATGGCATTGAATTTATTTAACTAACTGTATATAATTATTTCAATGCTATATGTCTATTCTTGTCTTATTAAGATAATGCACGAACTGTTTGAAAATCAACACAACAGGAATAACAGGAAAAACTAATTAGTGTATGATTGTATTCATAATCATTAATTTATCATTTTCTGTATGTCTTTATGGCAGTTCCTTTGAAATTATATCTGTTTATTTAGATTTAAAGGCATATCTAAACGGGGGAAACTCTATTCAATTTACTATTTGATTACCATGCCTATATACATGTATGTGCTTTAAAAGCTCATCTACATTATGCTTTTGATGTTCCATAGATGTGTATAGGGCTATCATTTTGATACAATGAACAGTTGGGAATGGATTAGTGGAGAGCAATATAGGAGATTTCCTTGGAATCGCGGAGCTTAATCAAGATTATTTGAAAATAGAATACCACTAATCCGGTAAGATATGAGCATGAGGTATGTTACATACTTCATTATTTCTCGTAAACAAACTCAAAAATCCGTGTCTGGTTTGTTCTTTTCTCAGACTTAAATGAAACGGTGACTCCTAAGGAAATTGACAAATAGTTTGTTTGCTTTAAAGCCACAATAGCGCCAAATGTACGTCAGTGTTCTTCTTTTTGACGCAGTTCTTACTTACGTTACGATTAGACACGTATATAATTAGCATAATCTGAAAATACAAAGTCCATATTACAAACAGTACCTTAGAAACCAACACTGTCAAAAACCTGTGTTCTTGGGGATTGAGAGACTTGCCATTTTGAATTAAGTGCTCGGTATAAACTGTGTTAATCCATAAAATTACTCGGCAAAACACGGAAAGGTGTGGTGGTACCACTTCTCGTATGTTAACAGCAATAATACAACAAATGCATCTTACCGTGAGTATTTGTTTGATTTTGTGTGTATATCCTGCATTTTAGCAGTTCTTTTGTGCGCATAACCGTAACCTATATTTATTTATCGAATACGCACTATTCGATATGCAAATACGTTATTTATAGTATATCAAGAGTCTGTATTAATTCTTTTGAGTGGGTCGGGTAAAGTTACTTCTATATTTGATTTGTTGATTCTCGAGCTGCTGCGCCATATGTTGCAAACTATTGCCATTGTAAACTGCAGCAGTGTCACCGTACCTTCATAACTCAATATAATATGTATGTTTAATATTATGGTTTAGAACTTTTTTCAAGTAGGGATAGAGATGTCAATTCATCCATATAGACAATTATCACTGATGTTGATTTAATCCATACAATAAGTATTAATGTACACTTCAGTAAAGTTCAGGACTACATAAAAGCAATGGACATTCCTAGCCAGAGAAAATTGTTTGAAAAGTAGGTAAATCATTGTGTTTATGCCTGAAATATCAGAACTGAAAGGAATGTCTGAAGTTCTGTGTTGCAACTTGTCATAGAAGAGAAAGCAACACTGCATTGCTTTAATGCTGGTAAGGGAAAATAACAAATATATTCGTTTCCTTTTTATTCACTGAGACACAGTAAAAGCTTCCTTCAAACTCAATTGGCAGGATTTATTGAGGGAGTCACCAGGCCCAATTAGCTTAGTCGTAAGCGTGTCTGAGTATCAATTCAGGGGTCGTGAGTTTGAATCCCACCCGGCTACAATTTTTGTGATGATTGATATACGACATTGCGTCTCATTATTATTCGTCTCTCACAGCTAATTCAAGTGGGAAAAGTATCAGTTACTTGCGGAGATGAGGTGTGCTCGAGTACTGGTTAACCTTCCAGGATCCCAGGAAACAGCGGTTAGGTCAACTGTTCGTCTGCCCTCGATTGCATAAAAATGACGCTTAATTTTCAATCAATCAATATTGAGGGATTCTAGTATATTCAAGTTTCTGTGTGTGCATATTGGTCAAAGTATTTGAAAGAGTAACCTAGGGAATGTGTCTGTTGCTTATTATTAAATGACATTATTGATGACAAATGGCACATGTTTTTTGTTCGAATACTTTGGTGGTTCTCAATGACATTGCCATGTGTCAATGTTTATTTTTTCATTTCATATTCTCTTACTGTATAGTGAATAAAAAAGTAACTGTTTCCTCACTATGATTTTACTTGGTTAACATCGAACTTTGTTCTAAGCAAATGAATAAACTGTTTGAAAAATGAGTAAATATACCAACAGATGAAATAGTAGAAGCACAACCATCAAGCAATACCATTGCAATATTTATACCATATTTAACAACCAAGTGCTTATAGATACTGTATGTCAAAACAGTGGTTACTTCTATTATGACAAAGACACAGTCAGCACAAAAAATATGTTAAACAATTGTTCAGGATTTTTATAGGCAGATAATGGACATGGGGATACTGAGTGGCCAAAAATGTACAGAGATGTTCATGGATAATTTATCACACTTCGCTTAAAAACAACAACATAGGAGTACATATTCTCAAGTTTAATATTTGCATTAAACAGACTTTTCTAAGATCCTTTATAGCATAAAAAACGAAATTGTATTTTTTGTCAGTGAGAGTCATCGTCTTGATAGATAACTTGTAAACAAATTAAATTAACAGCGGTTAAATGGTAAAATGAAATCACTACATTTCTTTCATGGAAAGATTATTTGATGACAACAATACGAGGGAGTTCAGGCTCACTCTTCATGTATTTAAACATTAAAATAACCTAAAGAAATAACAACAAATGAAGGATACAACCTCTCAAATAGTATCAACTACATCAGATTCGGCTCGATAAAAAGCACTTGGCAGGGCCTCGTCTTGTTTTTTTCTAAGCCTAACCTGATAAAGTTGATACTATTAGACACCAACATGGTATTCTCTATTTAACCTGTACAATTATAAGTCAAACATAGTGTACAAAATACAAGTTTACTTCATTGAAATCTGCTTGCGATTATGAAAATTCCAACCGAAATTCTCAGTGATGCATTTTCGAAAATTTTACTGTTTGAAGCAGTGAAATGATTACCGGTAGTTGTAAAACTATTGAATAAAAATCAGTTTACATCAACTTTATATATTTATAAAACGTTAATACTGTTTGGGGAGAGTATATTCCAAGATTGTTATCTGACACACTTAATCTTATCAAATGCTTCTTAATGAAATAAAGTTTCTTAGTGAATTGTTTTGATAATTTTACTGTTTGAAACAGTGAAATTATAAAAAAAATCAGTGGTTTTCACTAAAATACAAAAAAAAACAGTTTCACCTATATATAATTATATTAACTTGTTTCAGAATTTTTTCTTGACATATACATAAAAAGGTTTAGGTATCTTTTAAAACTTAATCTTCTGCTTAACCATTTTCTTAACACATTATTTAATCATTGCACATGCAATTACTCCATTACAATATGGTTTATTCTACCAACATACTCCACCAGATGCTCTTCAAATAAACATGGTCAGATAAGCTGCACAATTTAATTAACTGATTATCACTGATAATTATTTTTATGAATAAATTGATAAACAATGGGTATTCTTGTACATATATGTTTTTTTCGTTAAGTATCTTTTGAAGAAATCATCAGAACATAATGCTTTCAATAAAATACTTCCCATGGTGTCAGTAATTGAACTGTTAACATAAAAAGGAGAAGCATTGTATCAGTTATTTTAGCAGGACTTTAAGTCAAGTCTGGTAGCTAATAAAGGTTTACACAATGTGGGGGGAATCACACATTCCTCTACCAATGACGTTTAGTGTTCATTCCCTGACTGTCCTAAACATTCATCTATAGAGTCTTCTTAAGCAGCCATTTATGTGTTTATAACATGTTTGCTCCTGACCGACCACCTCACTACCATCTTTGTGTTGATGCATCCATGGTACCTTAATGTAAATGGGTGACAATTGCTAAAATAAAATGATAAATCAAATTTCAACCTTTTAGAATTCCAGGAAAGATTTGTTGGGTTAACTGATATTCTGTTAGACTTCGATGACATAAAAATAATGCTAAATAACCAATCAATCGGAATTAATTGTATTAGTCATAAAATGATTTTTATACTCTGTTTTAAAATGAATCACATTTCAATGCCAAGAAATCTGAACAGCAGAATGAATAAGCAAGTATATTTGTAACAGATGCCTAACAAGTGCCATAACTGTAAATTGTTCATATATGATTACTTTCAAAATCCGGTTTTTTTTAACAAACATAATATCATTACAATGAATGACACCACATATTGCAGATAGTGGGTTCCAAAATATATACCAGGCAGTATTGAAGTGTTTGGAGTGTTGGCAGCTCACACCAGAGGTAGTAGGTTCAATATCAAACTCAGCCAGATGTCTCTAAAAACATCCCTCAGTACTGGTTTTACCCAAGAAGTGGACATGGGGAAAAGTTTATCTAAGATTTGAGCTAAAATAGCTTAGCATTAAACTAAAAGAATATACCAGAATTAAAGGGATTAACTTACTCAAGTGGATCAACAAATGACTATGCCAGTGACTGGCCTGGTTTTAATGACACACCGTGTATCTATTTGTTCAACACGTTCCTGACAATAGTTGCATAGTTAACTTTTACAGTCTATCCATAATTAATATTAGCTAAAACAATCAAAATTTCGAGACCAATTGATCACAATTTCATCGACAAATAATATTTATATTTGATGAACATATGATTAAGCAGTGCTTAGCTAGCTCTCTTGGTAACACGCCTAACTGTCTATCTATGGGTCATGAGATTGAATCCCTGTCCAGCACAGTCTCTGTGACGGCTGTTTGTGAACTTTGATCTATAGCCATGAGTCTTCAACCTCTACATGTGTGGGAAAGTGGTCGGTGACTTGAAGAGATAAAGTGTTTTGTACTGATTGACCAACTGCGGATACCAGAAATGATTATTAATTGTGCTGACTGCCACTGAAATGATGTTGAAAAAAAATGTGTAAACTTTATATAACAGAGGATTGACTTGAATATGTACAAATATACTAATTACAATCAGAGTATATATAAATAACGCATCAAAAACTAGTATTACTCTTACCCAGTATCGAGTATTGCATACTGCGATATATGTCAGTGATATCGTCTGTTCACCAGACATATGTGATCAAGTGACCACTGAAAAACACTAAAATGTCACACAACATTGGATGAACAGTAAATGTATTTAGACAAACAAAGTTTTACTTAAATAAAAACATTGAACCAACATTTAAATAATTGTCTGTGTTTGATCTCTCCCAATTCTATATTTAAGAATTGAGAAGGTAGCTAGCTAGGGTGTATTTCAATTTCAAACATTATTATTAAACTATAAATACCGTACATTCATGTAATTGCCAGTATGAAATATAAAAATACAATCTCCTAATTCTAGAAAAAGTAAGCAGCTGTCTTTGATGGCTAGGTACAGGGAGAGAACAAACAGACAATATTTAAATATTGGTTTTGTATCCCATACCAGTGCATTGTATTTCAAAACATCATTTATTTAAATTAGTTATTATTCATTTCTCATTTGCGGCTCAGAAAAATTGGTGTATGAGACTCTTATCCAAAATGTTGCTATTTTCTATTCAACAAATGATTACCAGTATTTTACTTGTATACCGAAATCATTAAATGAATTTTGTTCCCATTTAATTAGTGTTGTCTTAGGGATAGAGTTTCCACCATGTGGAATGTCATGGGTTCGATTCCTGGCCGAATCATACCAAATACTTGAAAAATGGTACTAGAAGTTTCCTTTCTTGGCACTCAGCATTTAGAGGATAGTTCTAGATCTGTTCGGCAGGGTGTCAGTAAAATGTGACTGGGTAAGGCATCATACCATGTATCTGCGGCATGATACTCCAGTGTGGCAGCACTTAGAATGTCGTCTAAAGTAGACACTGTCGCAATATAAATAAAATAATTGTTGATATCGACCCTTAACACCATGCATATAAACCAAGAATAAGTTTCAATTAATTAAATGAAAAGCTATTTCTAGTTCCTGCTATACACATGATTAATTGTACCTACCTTATTCCAATGTTGAAATGTCTGCATCAAAGGTGTTTTCAACTGTAAAACAGATATATACAGTGCAAGTGTAAATGCAAATTGTTTACCAGGCACATATTTTGAATATATCTGGAAAAAAAAACATATTCGACTTCCAAAAGACACAGCAAACACAATATGAGAAAAGTCATACATTAAATTTGTAAACACAGTGATCAGACAACGGAACAACTTAGAAACAGAAGAAGCAATAGTGAACTGCTTTGATACATGTATACAGAAAGTATCAAAATGATCGAGAGAGGCTTAGTGCAAAAAACGTTTAATGTCAGTTCACACTTATTTATACCAGCTCGCGAGTAGTTTTTACTGCAAACTACCAATCAAATCAGTGATCATTTTTGTTGCTTATAGCTACGTTGTTCAACTTACAATATGCGACTGTGTGTGTATAAATTTACGTAAACAAAAATCAAAACACAGCGACTTACGTCGAACATTTGCAAAGCCATAACAGGATAATCCTTCTGATGGCAATAAAACATATTCACAAAGGGAAAATGAAAATATGAAATAAGGGCTCCACTGTGAGGTAAAACCTAATGATTAATAAGATACGTTGTTTATCGAAACGTTCAGGTTGTTTTAATAGGTTAGACATTATTAGATATTTAATATTTTTCTGAGATAGTATCACTCACATGTAACAAGGTGTTAACACTGACACGATAAAAATTACGTGAACACGAAAACATATTTATCTGAGATAGTATCACTCCCATGTTAAAAGGTGTTAACACTTACAGAATGAGAGTTACGTGAAGCTCGAAAACATATTTATTTGAGATAGTTTCACTCCCATGTAACAAGGTGTTACCACTTATAGGATGAGAGTACCGTAAAGCACGAAATCATATTTATCCGAGATAGTATCACTCCTGTGTAACGAGGTTAACAATTACAGGATGAGAGTTACGTGAAGTTCGAAAACTTATTTCTCTGAGATAGTATCACTCCCATGTAACAAGGTTTAAACACTTATAGGATGAGAGTAACGTGGAGCACGTAAACATATTTATCTTAGATAGTTTCACTCCCATGTAACAAGGTGTTGCCACTTATAGGATGAGTGTTACGTAAAACATAAAACATATCTATCTGAGATATTATAAACACTTATAGGATTAGAATTACGTGAAGCTTAAAAACAAATTTATCTGAGATAGTTTCATTCCCATGTAACAAGGTGTTAACACTTATAAGGTGAATGATACGTGAAGCTCGAAAACATGATTATCTGAGATAGTTTCACCCCCATGTAACAAGGTGTTTTCGCTTATAGAATAAGAGTTACGTAAAGCTCGAACACATATTTATCTCAGATAGTTTCACTACATGTAACAAGGTGTCAACACTTATAGGGTGAGAGTTACGTGAAGCTCGAAAACATATTTATCTGAGATAGCATCACTCCCATGTAACAAGGTGTTAACACAAACAGGATGAGAGTAACGTGACTCTCGAAAAACATTTTCATCTGAGATAGTATCACTCCAATGTAACAAGGTGTTAACACATATAGGATGAGAGTTACGTTTAGCACAAAAACATATTTATCTAAGATAGTTTCACTCCCATGTAACAAGGTGTCAACAGTAATAAGGTGAGTGTTACGTGAAGTTCGAAAACATATTAATCTGAGATAGTATCACTCCCATGTAATAAAGTGTTACCACTTATAGGGTGAGTGTTACGTGAAGCTCGAAAACATATTGATCTGAGATAGTTTCACACATAACAAGGTGTTTACCCTTAATGGGTGAGTGTTACGTAAAGCTCGAACGAATATGTGTCTGAGATAGTATCACTCCCATGTAACAAGGTGTTAACAATTATAGAATGAGAGTTACGTAAAGTACGAAAACATATTTATCCAAGATAGTATCAATTCTATGTAACAAAGTGTTAACACTTATAGAATGAGAGTTACGTGAAGCACGAGAACATATTTATCAATAACCTTATATTGATTGAATTCCCAAAGGGTCCTCCGTGGCCGAGTGATCTAACGCGCCGTCTTAAGATCACTTACCTGCCACCGCTAAGATCGTAGGTTCGAGTCCAAAAAATCCCTCCAAAAAATTATGTGAGAAAGTTTCCAGTTACTTGCGGAAGAACAGTGTTTCTTCTCAGTCTGACATAGTCTGAGGTATTCCTCCACCAGTTAAACTGGATATGCCATATATAACCTGAAATGTTTTGAAAATGGCGTTAAACCAATTCAAAAATAAAAAATTCTTAAATAATCACCAACTATATTGCTTAACACTTTTACAATACATCCGGGCTGCATGAAGATATATGGCATATTTGTACCAATGTATTATAGTTCGATACAAGTACATTATCGTTATATGTTATTCTACATATTACAGCGCGAGAGTCAGATATATTTTGTTTTATCGACATGGAATGTTCTTGTAGCAATACACACATTGATGACGTCATTGTTTTTTACTTGTGTTGTACCATCGATTAAACTTTTTTTCGACTGTAATAAACAATTCATTATCTCAAAAATATAAATATAAACTAATGAATACAATACATTATAAACAATAAAAAGAAATACGTATTTGTTTTGTTTTATTGTTTTTAATCAATATGATTTGGAATTATTACCAATTGCGTTTGTCGCTGGTGTACACACACATACGTTGTTTGCTGAACTAATCAGGGTTTTTTTTATTTTAAATATTAGGTAATTGCGTTTGCTTGGAACGTCTGTGGAAACGGCAGTCACAATAAAAATGACTTCAACCGCAGTCAAGATTTCCATGCATGCCTCAGTCTCATAAATTATCTCAAGAGTTTGAAAATAATAAATTTAAAATTCATGATTCGCCTACAATAGCCTTTTTGTATCCATTACCATATGAAAATATGCAAGTTTTTTGTTCATGGAAATAATGCATGTCATTTCCCCCCCGCGAAAGATATTTTATCTATTTTAATGATATACACTTTTGCTTTAAGAGGAAATCTTAGAGTTCGGGGTGTTGCAAATTAAAAGGCATTGAAAATAAATGAAAAATAGGAAAACTCTACTAGGGAAATATAGACAGTATTTCACAAACATGCTCATTTGATGGTTTTGTTTGAGTAATGTGTGTACATTGACTTAGTTATATAAAACGTTATTTCTTAAATGAATTGAACGTTGTTTAATTTTAGTCATCGTCATAGGCGAACAACTATATAAAAGGATAATTTCCATATTGTAAAGGTATTTCGTTTTATTCAGTTGTGAATGAAGACGTAGATATAAGTCTGAGTAAAACAAATCATTCTTAAGTAACTTACAACATTCTTACATTGTATAATATAGATGTGCAAAGTGAAATTATCTTCAAATATCGCCTCATACCACCAAACCACGATAACCTTCACACAAAGAAAACTTTGATTTGTGTTTAGATATGTTTGATACGGCGTTTATTGAAATTTAAACCAAATTTACGCTAATTTAAGCCGACACGTTCAAGATAGTTTTGAGAAATTTGTGTCGTTTTACCAATGGGAACTTTGTTCGGCAATTCCCGCCTGCATACGAAATAAGACGGGTGGTAACTAATGTTGGCTGAACTTGTGGCCCAACCCTCTTGCTTATGTTTGTTTATAAATATTTATAGCTATACTACTATTGTAATGTAATACATATGTTTAAACTAAACTAGTTATTTCGTACGAGGGCGGAAATGGCCGATCGATATTCCGATTGTCGTTTTTCATGGAAGAACATTATTAATACTGATACTTTTAAGATATGTTGCGTTATAATTCCATTTGGACAGCATGACAACAGCTATCCGTGTTCGTTTTAATATTTGTTTGTCTGCCCACTGCTGTACTGAGACGGTGACACGTGTTCTAGACTCCATTCACACCCTTGATTTGTCCTTGATACATTGGTATTTAAAATTTAACTATTTCAGCGAAATGATGAAATATTGTAATGTACTTGAAGCAACAACCACTAAAGTTTTTGGAATCCTTTGATTCTTACATAATGTACATTGCGCATTATACATTTCTTCTACACCTTGACCGAAAATTCTGCATTCGCATATGTCTATCTCGTTTAAATGTTAAATACTGCTTCACAAAAGTGTTAACAACTGTTTTTCAAGCAACAAAACAAATAAATAAACGCCTCTGAAAGCGCAGGGTTGATTTATGTGTCTAATGCACTTCTTGCAGTAATATGCAAAACGTGCGTATTATTAATACATATAATGGAGCAGCGTCACTCCATTATATGTATTAATAATACGCATTTCGACAACGCGTGTATCATTCCACCATGTCACGTTCATGTGTTAATTGCTATCATACCAGTAGTCACTGACGATGGCAGACAGAAACTATCGATGATTGTTAATTCAGTCATAATATGGGGCCCGTTTCATTAATCTTCGTAAGTCTTCATATGTTCGTATGAACGACCGTGACACCCGGGAATGTTTCATTTGCGCAATACTTTGAAAATTTTAAAAAAGAATTCTATTTACAAAGCTAACGAAGTACATACAAGAATGTAAACGAAACACTAAATGTATTTCACGATTGTTTTCCATATCTTCAAATTTAACACTCACACGTTCGTAAACTTAAGGAAGATTATGAAACTGTTCTATTTCTTTAAACGAGCTGTGATCAGTCTAGAGAGAAAATGTATTATCGGTACAATGTAAAATAAGCATTTTATCGCATAATTTACGGTGTATGAATGTAATAAATCCATAACATACTAGCTCAGTCGGAAGCTCGTCTAGCTTTCTAACCCTGCCTAATTACAGTCTCCTTTATGACTGATACCAGTAGGATAGTTGTCGGTTACTTGCAGTGGCGGGTGTGCTCGAGTACGTACCTTCAAAGGTCACTGGAAAGAGTAGTTAGGTTAACTGATCGTCTAGCTCTGTTGATCATCGATTCTATAAAAAGGTGATAAATATTCAACATAATCCAGAGTAATATCACTACCGATTCACTTCTCGGTGTTAATTTGTAAAAATGAGCTATTTTCGAACTATAGGAGCCGACATTATATATATGCATCGACATCAACTAATCGTACTGAAAAAAGTAAACATCTGTGTATATTAGGCGATGTAAGCATGTATTACTCCTTTATTGTGTCAAACTGTAATAAGTGTCCTTAGTGGTGAAGTAAATACTAAAAAGGTGAAAATATACCGAAAAGGGCACCGAGATTTGCCTATTATAATTATTAATTGCCAAATTACAAAATGTTAATGAATAAATATCAACCACTAATTTTGAAAATAAGAAACTCAGTACTATAGCTTTTGAAACATTCACGAACATAAAAACTATGACCTGCTTATCTTCGTGTATTTGTAAATATTAAACATAGCTCTTGTTATTTTAGATGATAATGCATGGTATAATGGTAGAGCATCTGACCCAGAAGCAGGTTCGATCCTCTACCACGGTCATGCGTGGTGTACTTGAGCCTGATTCTAGTACCTCATCCGCACATGTTTAGAACTGGTTTTTACACAGGACGACTTTGAGCGTGATTTGTCGAAGTTTCAATAATACTGGAAGTAAAATAAATATGACCAACGCAAAAATGTTAACGGAAAGAAGAGATACACATGTTATCAGCTTTACTCTGAAATCTAAAGTATTACATTCAGACAAAGGTTTAATGAGTTATTACTATTTAAGGTGCAACCTGAAATTTCAACCATGTATTTTGGTTTGATATTAACCTGCTTGTTTCTGTAATTAGATCACTGGTAACACCAACAAGTTTTAATCGTTACTATTTCCGTTCTGTGGAACACTCCTACCGAACATTTTAGAAATGAATCCAATTACAATCAGTTCCACAGACTAATCAGTTATTGGACGGTAAGATGTTGCATTGACTGTGCCTAGTTCTTCAATTTGCTATTTTTGCATCTTTATTAGCTCTGTTGGTATTGTATTGTTTCGCTAAGTGTGCTTTTATAATGTATTAGTTTATTGCTCTCTGCTGCATTATAATGCTCATTCTTTCTACTTTTAAGTATGCTATTATGTGGACTTTAATCTAATGTGCATTTCTTGGTAAAACTAGCTTGCATCTGCATTACGCTCAATTATAAGTATTACCACTGACGCATTTCAATGCTGTAAGTTTTAATTAGTTTATGTTTATTAGCACTGTAGCAATGTGTCTGGCTATGTGCTTACCGAAATATGCTGCTGACTTTAATATATACATATTTTATTGCATCTATGTGATCAGTAAACTTAATTAGCTGTGAAAACCTCATGATATTTATAACACTTGTATCTTCATGTCGGCAGCTAAAGACAGCTTATGTTTATTGTGTTATAATTTTTGCTGTATTTAAATAAAAGTTTGTATACTTCCTGATAAGTCCTTTAATATCTATTGAACATTTTCCGATATTTTCGTTTAATAATTTTCTTCATAACCAATTAATTATAGTCATCTGCAGTTCAGAAAATACTTCACATTTAAATACTCATTTTCGATAAACAAGTCACATCTGTATTTACACAAATACTATAAGGAAACCATAAAATAAGTACAACACATACGTATATAAGAATTGACAACTTCGGGACGGGCAGTATCAATAGACGCCACTGGGATGCAACTTAACCTGGTTAAGGAACGCACCTGTATATGATACATACTGGACTATTTCAGACATTTCTCAAGAGTTATCCGGTAACTGCCCCTGCGCATTTTGATGGTAGAGGAGATGAATCCAATTACTTCCCTTAGACCGCGATAAAACATACAGGTATCGTTCCGCTCTGACACTGAAACAAAGTATGCGTAACGTGTTATATATGCCCTCGGGTACAACTTGACAAGGTCTTATATATGTCCTTGTTTTGATAAGGGCGTTTTGGTGATTTTGATGTGTAGTATAAAAAAGAAATTATTGAATTTGACTTAAACGCTAAAAGCATTTGATAAAGTTTAATGTGTAAAAATATAACATAGATTAATAATGTTTATTATTTTTTAACAAATTATGATATACTTTGATATAGTTTATTTTATTATAGATAAAGATTGATTATTTTGTGTTTCTATAAATAAATAAAATTATTACGGTTAATTGAATATGTAGACTTATAAAAGAGACAGAATGACAATCAGACATAATGTCTTTATTTTTTAAACTTATTTATTTTTCTTCGATTGTGAAACAAGTTCTTACAACTTAAGCAAATCACACTCGAAGTCTTCATGCTAAGTATATGCGGAAAAGGTGTCTTGCTCAAGGACACCACACATAGCCGTAGCACAGGATCGAATCCACGACCCTGCGATCATGGGTTCGGTGCTTTATCACTGGACTAAGCGCTCCACTATTCACAGAGAAAAGTGCCGGGTGGGGATTCGAATTCACGACCCGAGGGTTGATAGTCAGACTCATATCTTTCTGAGTTAACGGGACAAGTGCACTGATATCTAAATGATATTTTAAACTTTATGTTGTTGTTTCTAAAAGAAAATTATTACGGTTATATAATTATATAAAATTTTGTTTGAAACAGACATCTGTATATTAGCGCATGTGTTTTTAATATAAAGCCTAAAACGGTATTTGACCATAAGTCTTTGTTAACAACTTCTTTCAAGAACCTCGTGTTATAATATATTATTGATTATGTTGTTACAACAGATTAATGTTTTGCATACCACTTCAATATACGAGAGGATCTTTTTTTAAAAAAAAATATACTTAAAATTGTACGTTACTTAAGAAAAATATTAAGTTGTTTAAAGAATTATTACCAATACATTTAATTAATAAAGTCATCTTATAATTGAGAAATACTTACATTTGAAAACACTAACATTTTTCCTCCCGTTCTATTATCTGTTTATAAAATTTGAATTTGTTATCAATTTATCTGAATAACTATGTTAAATCAAATAGCTTATTTAAAAAAAAATGTGTGATGCCAAATTTGTGTTGAAATATAATTACTCAACTACATCCTAACAAATTATATTATTACCCCCCAATAAAGTTACAAGTTTTGCCTCCGGGCAGGGGTAGTCGGTAATTAAGGTCATAAATAAACACTGGCTTATTCCATTGTTTGAGATTTGAAAAACAGACAGGTGCGGGGCGGGGGGTCTCGTCTCTGTTTTTTTTTGTACAAGGATTATTAAATTTACATATTACTTTACTGATCTTAGGAAAACGTTTAAATTCAAAATGCTGTAATATTTATAAACATTTGATATTGGTTTATCATAACGAACTTGTATTTAGTTAATTACACAATATCAATGCGATGTCTATAAAACAAACATAATAATACACAAAATGAAACATGTTTGCAGTTAGAATATCTATTTTGGATTACTAAACTTAATGAAGTAAAACACCATTTATTTCATAGTTATTATCTTTATTTTTGTCTAATCTATATACATGTCATATAACAAAAAGCTATATGAATGTTTAAACTTCTACAAAGCCATTCTAAAAGAATTATAAGACTGATTGATTGATTGATTGATTGATTGATTGATTAATTGATTGATTGATTCATTGATTCATTCATTCATTCATTCATTCATTCATTCATTCATTCATTCATTCATTCATTCATTCATTCATTCATTATGTTTAAAGCACAATTATTTTACACGATAAAGCTCTATGTAAAATATTGCTAATCTTTATACTGAAAGCTGCAGTCAACCAAGTTATGAATTAAAAGCTGAAGAAGAAAAGAGCACTATTGCGCATTTTCAAAATTATTTTAAAAAGATCATTAAATTTAGTAATTCAAAACAATGATATGCTAATTATGCTGTATTAACATACTTATCAACCTATTACATTATCAAATCTCTTTGTTCAATTAATATGCCTCGCGTAAAGTATTGTTATTTAGTCACTGGTTTTGAATTTATTGATTTTCTTTCTATGTCCACTGAATTATTTCATAACAAAGACATTAAAACATATATTTGTGAGAAAGAAATACACCATTCAATAATGTTTTGGTTTACAAAAGAAATGTACTTGAACTGGAAGTGTTTTGAAGGTTCTTTAGTTAAAATATGAAATTAAAATAAATCTATTCTTTAGAATATAAGTAAAATACATAAATAAAAACAATACTTTAAACTACACATAACTTGCAATATCACCATGTGTATATAAACGTGTCAGAATTGATCAACATCTGCCGGCTGATATAGCGACATACATGTACATGCTGTATTTAATTGGGTACAGTAATATGCTGTATTGGGTTCAATAGCACGCTCTATTGAACATACAGAAAATAAATCAGAATTACGTTTTGTCTCATTTTCAAATCAAAATGGAAGCAAGATGCAATTATCATATTTTCTATATCAAAATATCATCTTAAAGAGAATTTTATTTGCAATGAACGTATACGTTGTAATAGGTTGGCAAAAAATCCCAACTAAGGTTTATAAGACATTAAAAGTGGCCGAAAACGTGTTTTGAGTATTTTTTATATAGAACATATAAGGAGCATATATGCTGTTATAAAATCAAAAAAGGAAGCAAAAAGACGTAAACTTATTTTATTTTTTATTTTATAACAATAAAGGTTATAATTTTTAACTTAATGGCTAGACGTTGTAATAGGTTGGCAATTTAATAATGAAAAAGTTATAACGATAAAATTAAATTTCTCCTATATGTTTCTATGTAAACCAAATATGACGGTTTAGCCAGGTAAGTAGTAAAAACGCCGATATCAAGGGGGGTAACTTCTCTCGATAAGCCAGTGGGATGTCTGAAATAGTCCCACATGATAAGAATGCGCTTGGCATCTCATTGAACTAACGGGACGATTGTACTGGTATGTGTATCTTAATATAATTGTGCTGATTCAACTTCAACACAAGTTTGATTCCCGCTTGCTCTAAAAGCTGTGTGCGAGAAAGTTTGCCAGTTACAATATACGTTCGAAAGGACGGTGATTTTACTCAGATTCATGTGATTTAACCTAAAATGTGTTTAAAAATCCATTCAAAAACGCCTAAAAAGGATATATCACACATACAAACATACAAGTATAGTTTCTAATGATGATTCTACACGATTCTTTCTTCAATAACAGGAAACATAGGAAATTGGCCTCGATGTTTACATTGAGTAATTCATAACTAAAAATAACATCTGCGTGAATGAAATATTCAATAAATAAATTGTATTGTTGTTTAAATAATTATTCGTGTCTGATATTATATATTAATATTATTATTATTGAATGGGGTTTAACCCCATTTTCAAGTTTTATTTCTGAAGAAATACCTCAGAATTAATCTGAGTAGAACCATCGTCTTTCCGCATGTACCTGGCAAATTTTCTCATAACGTTTTTTGAGCAAGAAGTACTCGAACAAACGACCTTAGCGGTGAGAGGTAAGTGATATTGGGACGGCGCCTAAGATTACTCAGCCGCGGAAATCCCTCTAATATTATATGACTATTTAACGCTATTTAGTGGATGATCAAGCACAGTTTTATGTTTCAGGCAGGCGGCATTCGCCCTCGATTTTTTACAGCGTCAGAGTCCAGTTAGCAATATTCTTTGACCTTGCATGGATTTTTTATTTTTGGATTTTATCATATTAAAGCTGAATTATCTCCCGGTCAGTTATAATTACAGTTTCCTAACATTACAAGATAACGCTAGCGTGATAGGTTTATAAAGACAGCCGTCTGTGTATTTTCAATTCCGAGTGCATGACCTAACAAACCTCGCGCTAGAATTTGTTTTCTTTTAGATTGCATATAACAAGTATATCTACTTCTTGGAAAATATTTTTTAGTTTTCGTGTATTTATTTTTAAAAAAATCTTATACAGTTCAGAAAATTAATGATGAAGAGTTACATAACCCGAACGATATATTTTGATAACAGATGGCGAAAGGTCGATTGTTTGCAAAACAAAAGTTATAGACATGAATCCAAAAAGCTCTCCCAAAAAACATATAGATATATATCGAACTGGTATACAGATGAGATGATATGTAGTGTATAATATGTGGGAGAGCATACATCGTGAACTGCTACACAGTTGGAATGATATGTCGTGTAAACTATGTGGCAGAGCGCACATAGTAAACTGGTATACAGTTGAGATAATATGTAGTGTAAACTATGTAGCAGAGAGTAAATAATAAACTGGTATACAGTTGGGATAATATGTAGTGTAAACTATGTTGCAAATAGTACATAGTTAACAGGTATACAGCTGGGATAATATAAAGTGTAAACTGTGTGGCAGAGAGTATATAGTAAACATGTATATAGTTGGGATAATATGTAGTGTAAACTGTGTGGCAGAGCGTACATAGTAAACATGTATTCAGTTGGGATAATATGTATTATAAACTATGTGGCAGAGCGTACATAGTAAACTGGTATACAGTTTGGTTACTATGTAGTGTAAACTATGTGACAGAGCGTACATAGTAAACTGGTAACCAGTTGGGATAATATGTAGTGTAAACTATGTGGCAGAGAGTTCATAGTAAACTGGTATACAGTTGCGATATCATGTAGTATAAACTATGTGGCAAACAGTACATAGTAAACAGGTATACAGCTGGGAAACTATATAGAGTAAAATATGAGACAGAGCGTACATAGTAAACTGGTATACAGTTGGGATAATATGTAGTGTAAACTATGTGGCAGAGCGTTCATAGTAAACTGGTAAACAGTTGGGATAATATGCAGTGTAAACTATGTGGCAGAGAGTGCATAGTAAACGTGTATACAGTTGGGATAATATGTAGTGTAAACTATGTGGCAGAGCGTACATAGTAATCAGGTATACATTTGGGATAACATGTCGTGTGAACTATGCGGAATAGCATACATAGTAAACAGGTATATGGTTGGAATAATATGTCGTGTAAACTATGTGGCAGAGTGTACATAGTTAACAGGTATGCAGTTGGAATAATATGTATTGTAAACTTTGTGGCAGAGCGTACATAGTAAACTGGTATACAGTTGGGATATTATATAGTGTAAACTATGTGGCAGAGAGTACATAGTAAACAGGTATACAGTTGGAATAATATGTATTGTAAAGTATGTGGAAGAGCGTACATAGTAAACTGGTATATATTTGGGATTATATGCAGTTTAAACTATGTGGCAGAGAGAACATAGTAAACAGGTATACAGTTGAAATAATATGTATTGTAAACTTTGTGGCAGAGCATACACAGTAAACTGGTATAGAGTTGGGTAATATGTAGTGTAAAATATGTGGCAGAGCGTACATAGTAAACAGGTATATAGATGGAATAAGATGTATTGTAAACTATGTGGCAGAGCGTAAATGATAAACTGGTATACAGTTGGGATAATATGTAGTGTAAACTATGTGGCAGAGCGTATATAGTAAACTGGTATACAGATGGAATTATGTGTAGTGTAGAATATGTGGCAGATTATACATCGTAAACTGGTATACAGTTGGGATAATATGTCGTGTAAACTATGTGGCAGAGCGTACATAGTAAACTGGTATACAGATGGGATAATATGCATTGTAAACTATGTGACAGAGCGTACATAGTAAACAGGTAACCAGTTGGGATAATATGTAGTGTAAACAATGTGGCAGAGAGTACATAGAAAACTGGTATACAGTTGGGATATCATGAAGTGTAAACTATGTGGCAAACAGTACATAGTAAACTGGAATACAGTTGGGATAATATGTAGTGTAAACTATGAGGCAGAGCGTACATAGTTAACTGGTATACAGTTGGGTAATATGTAGTGTAAAATATGTGGCAGAGCGTACATAGTAAACAGGTATATAGATGGAATAAGATGTATTGTAAACTATGTGGCAGAGCGTAAATGATAAACTGGTATACAGTTGGGATAATATGTAGTGTAAACTATGTGGCAGAGCGTACATAGTAAACTGGTATACAGATGGAATTATGTGTAGTGTAGAATATGTGGCAGATTATACATCGTAAACTGGTATACAGTTGGGATAATATGTCGTGTAAACTATGTGGCAGAGCGTACATAGTAAACTGGTATACAGATGGGATAATATGCATTGTAAACTATGTGACAGAGCGTACATAGTAAACAGGTAACCAGTTGGGATAATATGGAGTGTAAACAATGTGGCAGAGAGTACATAGAAAACTGGTATACAGTTGGGATATCATGAAGTGTAAACTATGTGGCAAACAGTACATAGTAAACTGGAATACAGTTGGGATAATATGTAGTGTAAACTATGAGGCAGAGCGTACATAGTTAACTGGTATACAGTTGGGATAATATGTAGTGTAAACTATGTGGAAGAGAGTACATAGTAAACATGTATACATTTGGGATAACATGTCATGTAAACTATGCGGCAGAGCATACATAGTAAACTGGTATACAGTTGGAATAATATGTTGTGTAAACTATGTGGCAGAGCGTACATAGTAAACAGGTATGCAGTTGGAAAAATATGTATTGTAAACTTTGTGGCAGAGAGTACATAGTAAACTGGTATACAGTTGGAATAATATGTCGTATAAACTATGTGGCAGAGCGTAGATAGTTAACAGGTATGCAGTTGGAATAATATGTATTGTAAACTTTGTGGCAGATCGTACATAGTAAACTGGTATACAGTTGGGATATTATATAGTGTAAACTATGTGGCAGAGAGTACATAGTAAACAGGTATACAGTTGGAATAATATGTATTGTAAAATATGTTGCAGAGCGTACATAGTAAACTAGTATACATTTGGAATAATATGCAGTGAAAACTGTGTGGCAGAGAGTACAAAGTAAACAGATATACAGTTGAAATAATATGTATTGTAAACTTTGTGGCAGAGCATACATAGTAAACTGGTATACAGTTGGGTAATATGTAGTGTTAAATATGTGGCAACGCGTACATAGTAAACAGGTATACAGATGGAATAATATGTATTGTAAACTATTTGGCAGAGCGTAAATAGTAAACTGGTATACAGTTGGGATAATATGTAGTGTAAACTATATGGCAGAACGTACATAGTAAACTGGTATACAGTTGGAATTTTGTGTTGTGTAGAATATGTGGCAGATTATACATCGTAAACTGGTATACAGATGGGATAATATGTCGTGGAAACTATGTTGCAGACCGTACATAGTAATCTGGTATACAGTTGGGATACTATGAAGTGTAAACTATGTGGCAGAGCGTACGTAGTAAACTGGTATACAGTCGGGAAAATATGTAGTGTTATCTATATGACAAAGCCTACATAGTAAACTGGTATACAGTTTGGATACTATGTAGTGTAAACTATGAGGCAGAGCGTACATAGTTAACTGGTATACAGTTGGGATAATATGTAGTGTAAACTATGTGGAAGAGAGTACATAGTAAACATGTATACATTTGGGATAACATGTCATGTAAACTATGCGGCAGAGCATACATAGTAAACTGGTATACAGTTGGAATAATATGTTGTGTAAACTATGTGGCAGAGCGTACATAGTAAACAGGTATGCAGTTGGAAAAATATGTATTGTAAACTTTGTGGCAGAGAGTACATAGTAAACTGGTATACAGTTGGAATAATATGTCGTATAAACTATGTGGCAGAGCGTAGATAGTTAACAGGTATGCAGTTGGAATAATATGTATTGTAAACTTTGTGGCAGATCGTACATAGTAAACTGGTATACAGTTGGGATATTATATAGTGTAAACTATGTGGCAGAGAGTACATAGTAAACAGGTATACAGTTGGAATAATATGTATTGTAAAATATGTTGCAGAGCGTACATAGTAAACTAGTATACATTTGGAATAATATGCAGTGAAAACTGTGTGGCAGAGAGTACAAAGTAAACAGATATACAGTTGAAATAATATGTATTGTAAACTTTGTGGCAGAGCATACATAGTAAACTGGTATACAGTTGGGTAATATGTAGTGTTAAATATGTGGCAACACGTACATAGTAAACAGGTATACAGATGGAATAATATGTATTGTAAACTATGTGGCAGAGCGTAAATAGTAAACTGGTATACAGTTGGGATAATATGTAGTGTAAACTATGTGGCAGAGCGTACATAGTAAACTGGTATACAGTTGGAATTTTGTGTTGTGTAGAATATGTGGCAGATTATACATCGTAAACTGGTATATAGATGGGATAATATGTCGTGTAAACTATGCGGCAGACCGTACATAGTAATCTGGTATACAGTTGGGATACTATGAAGTGTAAACTATGTGGCAGAGCGTACGTAGTAAACTGGTATACAGTCGGGAAAATATGTAGTGTTATCTATATGACAAAGCCTACATAGTAAACTGGTATACAGTTTGGATACTATGTAGTGTAAACTATGTGGCAGAGCATACGTAGTAAACTGGTATACAGTCGAGATAATATGTGATATAATCTATGTGGCAGAGCTTACTTAGTAAACTGGTATACAGTTGGGATTATGTGAAGTGTATAATATGTGGCAGATCATACATCGTGAACTGCTATACAGTTGGGATAATATGTCGATTAAACTATGTGCTAGAGCGTGCATAGTAAACTAGTATACAGTTGGGTAATATGTAGTGTAAACTATGTGGCAGAGCGTACATAGTAAACAGGAATACAGCTGGGATAATATGAAGTGTAAACTATATGGCAGAGCGTACATAGTAAACAGGTATACAGTTGGGATAATATGTAGGGTAAACTATGTGGCAGAAAGGACATAGTAAACAGGTATACAGTTGGGATAATATGTAGTGTAAACTGTGTGGCAGAGAGTACATAGTAATCTTGTATACAGTTGTGATAATATGTAGTGTAAACTATGTGGCAAAGCATACAAAGTAAATAGATATACAGTTGGGATAATATGAATACTTAATTATGTGGCAGAGCGTACAGTGTAAACAGGTATACAGTTGGGATAATATGTAGTGTAAACTATGTGGCAGAGCGTACATAGTAAACTGGTATACAGTTGTGATAATATGTCGTGTAAACTATGTGGCAGAGCGTACATAGTAAACAGGTATACAGTTGGAAAAATATGTCGTGTAAACTATGTGGCAGAGCGTACATAGTAATCTGGTATACAGTTGTGATAATATGTCGTGTAAACTATGTAGCAAAGCATACAAAGTAAACAGATATACAGTTGGGATAGTGTGTAGTATAAACTATATGGCAGAGCGTACTTAGTAAACAGGTAAAAAGTTGGGATAGTATGCTGTGTAAACTATGTGGCAGAGCGTACATAGTAAACAGATATACATTCGGGATAGTTTGTAGTATAAACTATGTGGCAGAGCGTACTTAGTAAACAGGTATACAGTTGGGAAAATATGTAGTATAAACTATGTGGCAGAGCGTAAATAGTAACTGGTATACAGTGGGGATTATGTGTCGTGTAAACTATGTGGCTGAGCGTACATATTAAACTGGTATACAGTGGGGATTATGTGTAGGGTGAACTATGTGCAGAGCGTACATAGTAAACTGGTATACAGTGGGGATTGTGTGAAGTGTAAACTATGTGGCAGAGCGTACATAGTAAACTGGTTGACAGTTTGGATTATGTGTAGTGTAAACTATGTGGCGGAGCGTACAGAGTAAACTGGTTTACATTGGGGAGTAAATGTTGTGTAAAATATGTGGCAGAACGTACATAGTAAACTGGTATACGGTTGGCGTATGTGTAGTGTAAAATTGTGGCAGAACATACATAGTAAACTGGTATACGGTTTGGACTATGATAATATGTAGTATAAACTTCGTGGCAGAGCGTACATTGTAAACTGGTATGTGTAGTGTAAACTTTGTTGCAGACATTAACAGTGGGGATTATATGTAGTGTAAACTATGTGACATAGTATAAAAACATTCATAGTAAACTGGTTTACAGTTGGGATTATGTGTAGTGTAAAAAATGGACAGAGCATACATTGTAAACTGGTATACAGTTTGGATTATGTGAAGTGTAAAATGTGTGGCAGAACATACATAGTAAACAGGTATACAGTGTGGATTATATGTAAACTATGTGGCAGAGCGTACATAGTAAACAGGTATACGGTTGGGATAATATGTACATGTAGTATAAACTATGTGGCAGAGCGTACATAGTAAACTGGTATGCCGTTGGGATAATTTGTCGTGCAAACTATGTTGCAGAGCGTACACAGTAAACTGGTATACAGTGGGGATTACATGTAGTATAAAGTATGTGGCAGAGCGTACATGGTAATCTGGTATACAGTGGGGATTATGTGTAGTGTAAACTCTGTGGCAGAGCGTACATATTAAACTGGTATGTTTAGTGTAAACATTTTTGAAGACATATACAGTTGGGATTATATTTAGTGTAAACTATGTGACATAGTATGTAAATATACATAGTAAACTCGTTTACAGTTGGGATTATGTGTAGCGCAAAATATATGGCAGAGCATACAATGTAAACTAGTATACAATTTGGATTAAGTGTAGTGTAAAATATGTGGCAGAACATACATAATAAACTGGAATACAGTTGGGATTATGTGTAGTGTAAAATATGTGGAAGAACATACATATTAAGCTGGTATACGGTTTGGACTATGCGTAGTTTTAAATATGTGGCAGAGCATACATTGTAATCTAGTATACAGTTGGGAATTATGTGTAGTGTAAAATATGTGGCAGAACATACATAGTAAACTGGTATACGGTTGGGATTATGCGTAGTTTAAAAAATGTGGCAGAGCATATATTAATTGTATACTATGTATATTATCTAAAGGTTATATTAGTATATGTATTATTATACTGGTCAAATGGATCAACTCTAGTTCAGTTGAAATAGTGGAACTATATTTAATAATGGGCAAAGGGAAACAACTCTAGTACAGTTGAATTATTATGACTTATATTCTATAATGGTCAAATGGAAACAACTTCAGTTCATTTGAAATAATGTAACTATAATTTATAACGGTTAAATGGAAACAACTCTAGTTCAGTTGAATTATTATGACATATAGTCTATAATGGTCAAAGGGAAACAACTGTAGTTCAGTTGAATTGTTATAGCTTGTATTCAATACTAGTCAAATGGAAACAACTGTAGTTGTGTTTCATTAGTGTATCTATATTTGGTAACGGTTAATGGGAAACAACTCTAGTTCAGTAGAATTATTATGACATATATTAAATAATGGTCATGGGAAACAATTCTAATTCAGTTGATAATTATTGCTTATATTCTATAATGGTCAAATGGAAACAATTCCAGATCAGGTGAATTATTATGACTTATAGTAAATAATGGTCAAATGGAAATAATTTTAGTTCAGTTGAATAGTATAACTATTTCCAATAATGGCCAAAGGGAAACAATTTTGTTTAGTTGAATTATTATTACTTATAGTTTACAGTGTTCAAAGGAAAACATCTGTAGTTCAGTTGAAATAGTGTAACTATTTTCAATAACGGCCAAAGGGAAATAACTTTAGTTCAGTAGAATTATTATGACATATATTAAATAATGGTCATGGGGAAACAATTCTAATTCAGTTGAATTATTATTGCTTATATTCTATAATGGTCAAATGGAAACAATTCCAGTTCAGGTGAATTATTATGACTTATAGTAAATAATGGTCAAATGGAAATAATTCTAGTTCAGTTGAATAGTATAACTATTTCCAATAATGTTCAAAGGGAAACAATTTTGTTTAGTTGACTTATTATGACTTATAGTTTACAGTGTTCAAAGGAAAACATCTCTAGTTCAGTTGAAATAGTGTAACTATTTTCAATAACGGTCAAAGGGAAATAACTTTAGTTCAGTTGAATTATTATGACTTATCGTTTGACTTAGAGTCTACAATGGTCAAAAGGAAACAAATCTAGTTCAATTGAAAAAAGTGTAACTTTTTCAAACAAAGTTTAAAATCAAATGGAAGCAACTCGAGTTCAATTGAAATATTGTAGCTATATTTTATGAAGGTCAAAATGAAACAACTCTAGTTAGTTTAAATTAGTACGACTAATAGTCTATAATGGTGAAATGGAAACAACTATAGTTCAGTTGAAATAGTGTAACTATATTAATAATGTTCAAAGGGAAACAACTCTAGTTCAGATGAATTAATATGACATTTAGTCAATAATAGTCAAAGGGAAACAACTCTAGTTCAGTTAAATCATTGTGACTTAGAGTCTACAATTGTCAAAAGGAAACAAATCTAGTTCAATTGAAAAATGTGTAACTTTTTCAACAAAATTGAAAATTAAAGGGAAACAACTCGAGTTAAATTGAAATATTGTAACTATATTTTATGAATGTCAAAGGAAAACAACTCTAGTTAAGTTAAATTAGTACGACTAATAGTCTATAATGGTGAAATGGAAACAACTATAGTTCAGTTGAAATAGTGTAACTATATTAAATAATGTTCAAAGGGAAACAACTCTAGTTCAGATGAATTAATATGACATTTAGTCAATAATGATCAAAGGGAAACAACTCTAGTTCAGTTGAATTATTGTGACTTAAAGTCAATAACGGTCCAAGGGAAACAACTATAGTCCAGTTGAAATATTATGGCTAATATTCGATAACGGTCAAAGGGATACAACTGTAGTTGAGCTTAAATAGTGTATATATATTAAATTACGGTTAAAGGGAAACAACACTAGTTCAGTAGAATTATTATGACTTATAGTCTATAATGGACAAAGGGAAACTATTCTAGTTCAATTTAATTATTATGAATTATCGTCTATAATTATCAAAAGAAAAACTCTAGTTCAGTTGAAATAGTGTAACTATATTAAATAATGTTTAAAGGGACACAACTCTAGTTCAGATGAATTAGTATGACTTATAGTCAATAATTGTCATGGGGAAACAAAATCTAGTTCAGTTGAATTATTATAACTTATAATCAAATATGGTCAAATAGAAACAACTATAGTTCTGTTGAATTATTATGATTTATAGTCAAAAATGGTCAAGGGGAAACAACTATAGTTCAGTTGAATTAGTATGACTTATAGTCAATAATATTCATGGGGAAACAACTCTAGTTCAGATGAATTAATATGATTTATAGTCAATAATGGGTAAAGGGAAACAACTAAAGTTCAGTTGAATAATTGTGATTTAAAGTCAATAACGGTCCAAGAGAAACACTTCTAGTTCAGTTGAAATATTATGGCATATATTCTATAATGGTCAAAGGGATACAACTGTAGTTGAATTTAAATAGAGTTTATATATATATAATAACTGTTAAAGGCAAACAGCTCTAGTTCAAAAGAATTATTATGACTTATAGTCTATAATGGTCAAAGGGAAACTATTATAGTTCAATTTAATTATCATGAATTATCGTCAATAATTATCAAAAAGAAAAATTCTAGTTTACTTGAAATAGTGTAATTATATCTAATAATGTTCAAAGGGAAACATCTCTAGTTCATATGAATAATGTGACATATAGTCAATGATTGTCAAAGGGAAAGAAATCTAATTTGGTGGAATTATTACGACTATAGTTAATAATGGTCATAGGGAAACAACTCTAGTTCTGTTGAAATATTATAGCTTATAGTATATAATGGTGTAAGAGAAACAAAATGAATTAATGTAGTTGAGTTTAAATAGTGTATCTATATTTAATAACGATTAAATGGAAACAACTCTAGTTTAGAACAATTATTATGACTAATAGTACATAATGATCAAATGGAAACAACTCTTGTTCATTTAAAATAGTGGAACTAAATTTAATAATGGTCTAAGTGAAACAACTCCAGTTCAGTTGAATTATTATGACTTATAGTCTGTTATTTTCAAATGGAAACAACTCTAATTCATTTGAATAATTGGGACTTAGAGTCTACAATGGTCGAAAGGAAACAAATGTAGTTCAATTGAAAGAAGTGTAACTTTATCAAAAATAATGAAGATCAAAGGGAAACAACTCGAGTTCAATTGAAAATTTGTAACTATGTTTTATGAAGGTCAAAGGGAAATAACTCTAGTTAAGTTGAATTAGCCTAACCTAAACCCTACGACTAATAGTCTGTAATCGTGAAATGGAAACAACTATAGTTCAGTTGAAATAGTGCAACGATATTAAATAATGGTCAAAGGGAAACAACTCTAGTTCAGTTGAAATATTATGGCTTATAGTCTTTAATGGTCAAAGGGAAACAACTGTAGTTAAGTTTAAATATTGTATCTATATCTAATAACGGTTCAAAGGAAACAACTCTAATTCAGTAGAATTATTATGATTTATAGTCAATAATTTCAAAGGGAAACAACTCTTGTTCAGTTGAATTAATATGACTTATAGTCTATAATGTTCAAAGGGAAACAACTCTGGTTCTTTTGTATTACTATGGCTTATCTTCTATATTGGTCAAATGGAAAGAACTCCAGTTCAGTTGAAATAGAGGAATTATATTTAATAATGGTCAAATGGAAACAACTATAGTTCAGTTGAATTAGTTTCACTTATATTCTTTAATGGTCAAATGGAAACAAATGTAGTTAATTTGAAATAATGTTACAATAGTTAATAACGGTTCAAAGGAAACGACTCTAGTTCAGTTAAATTATTATGACTTATAGTATATAATGGTCAAATGCAAACAACTCTTGGTGATTTGAAATAGTGTAACTATTTTCAATAATGGTCAAAGTGAAATTACCATTGTTTAGTTAATTTATTATGACAATAGTCTAAAATGGCCAAAGGGAAACTACTCTAGTTTATTGAGATATTATGACATATAGTCTATAATGGTCCAAAGGAAACATCTCTTTTTCAGTTAAAGTAGTGTAACAATTTTCAATAATGGTCAAAGGGAAACAACTATTGTTGAGTTGACTTATTATGACTTATTATCTATAATTGTCAAATTGAAACAACTGTAGTTCAATCTAAATAGTGTAAATATATTTAATAACTGTTATAGTGAAACAATTCCAGTTCAGTTGAATTATTAAGACTTATAGTCTATGATGGTCAAATGGAAACTCCTCTGTTTCAATTGAATTATTGGGACTTCGAATCTATAATGGCCTAAAGGAAACAAATCTAGTTCAGTTGAAAAAGAGAACTTATATCAAATTGTTTAAGGTCAAAGCGAAACAACACGAGTTCAATTGAAAAATTGTAACTATATTTTATGAAGGTCAAAGGGAAACAAATATAGTTAAGTTGAATTAGTACGACTAATAGTATATAATAGTCAAATGGAAACAACTATAGTTCAGTTGAAATAGTGTAACTATATTTAATAATGTTCAAAGGGAAACAACCCTTGTTCAGTTGAATTATTATGACTGATAGTCAATAATGGTTAAATGGAAGCAACACTAGTTCATTAAAAATAGTGTTACTATTTATAATAATGGTCAAAGGGAAACAACCATCGTTAAATTATTATGACTTTTAATATATCATGGTCAAAGGCAAACAAATCTATTTGAGTTTAATTAGTGTAACTATATTTAATAACGGTTAAAAGGACACAACTCTAGTTCAGTAAAATTATTATTCACATAGTCAATAATGGTCAAGGGGAAACAAGTCTAGTTCAGTTAAAATACTGCCACTCTTTTCATAATGGTCAAATGGATACATCTCTAGTTCAGTTGAAATAGTTTAACTATATTTAATAACGGTTAAATGGAAACAACTCTAGTTCAGTTGAGTTAGTATAAATTATAGTCTATAATGATCGAATTGAAACAACTCTAGTTCAGTTGAAATACTGTCAATCTTTTCAATAATTTTCAAATGGAAACATCTCTAGTTCAGTTGAAATAGTGTAACTATTTTCAATAATGGTCAAAGGGAAACAACATTAGTTCTGTTGAATTATTATAACTTATCGTTTATGATTGCCAAATGGAAACAACTCTAGTTCATTTGAAATAATGTAATTATATCTAATAACGGTTCAATGGAAATAAATCAAGTTCAGTTGAACTATTTTGAGTTATAGTCTGTAATTGTCAAAGGGAAACTACTTTAGTTTAGTTGAAATAGTGTAAACTATTTTCAATAATGGTCAATGGGAAAAACTTCTTGTTTAGTTGAATTAGTATGTCTTAGAGTATATAATGGTCAAAGGGAAACAACTGTAGTTGAGTTTAAATAGTGTAACTCTATTAAATAATGGTTAAAGGGACACAACTCTAGTTCAGTAGATTTTTTTTAAACTTTATTCAATTGATATACATAAATCATAGATTAATTAGAAATACAATCGATAGATTGTGTAACAATTAACACTAATTATGAATGTAGATTTTAAATGGGGTTTTCCCTTGTCAAGTTCCAGGAAGGTATAGAAGATTACATAGAGGCTGGTCTTTTGGCATATTATTTTCTGAATCAGTTATATACGTATCTAAAGATAATTTTTTCTTGCATTTTCAGTAGAATTATTATAACTTATAGTCAATAATGGTCAAGGATAAACAATTGTAGTTCATTTGAGCTATTATGACTCATAGTCTATAATGGTCAAATGGAAGGAACTCTAGTTCAGTTGATTTATAACGACTTATAATAGATAATGGTCAAAGGGAAACAACTCTAGTTTAGTTAAATTAAGATTATTTATCCTCCATAATTCTCTATAATTCAATTAAACAATTATAGACGATAAGTCATAATTATTTTACTGAACAAGAGTTGTTTCCCTTTGACCATTATTGAAAATAGTTGCACTATTTCAACTGAAATAGAGATGTTTTCCTTTGAATACTATATACTTTTAGTCATAATAATTCAAGTAAACAAGAGTTGTTTCCCTTTGAACATTAAAAACTATAAACCATATTAATTAAATAGAACTAGAGTTGTTTACCTTTGACGATTATACTCTATAAGTTGTAATAATTCAATTGAATTTGAATTGTTTCCCTTTGACCATTATTGCCTATAAGTCATAGTAAATCCACTGAACTAGAGTTGTTTCCCTTTGAACTATTGAATATAGTTAAATTTTTCAAGCAAAACTTCAGCTGTTTCCATTTGACCATTATATACTATAAGCCATATTAATTCAATTGAACTAGAGTTCTTTCAATTTGATCATTATACTCTATAAGTTGTAGTAATTCAATTGAACTTGAGTTGTTTCACTTTGACCATTTTATACTTTAAGACATAATAATTCAACTAAACAAGAGTTGTTTCCCTTTGACCATTATTGACTATAAGTTATAAATAATCAACTGAACTAGAGTTGTTTCCCTTTGACCATAATTGAATATAGTCAACTATTTCAACTGAACTATAGTTGTTTCAATTTGACCTCAACAGACTATTAGTAGTACTTGTTCAACTAAACTAGAGTTGTTTCCCTTTGAAAAAAATAGTTACAATTTTCCAATTGAACCTGAGTTGTTTCCGTTTGACCTTAAAAATATTTAACATAGTTACACTTTTTCAATTGAACTAGATTTGTATCATTTTGACCCTTGTAGACTCTAAATCTCAATAACTCAAATGAACTGGAGTTGTTTCCATTTGACAATTATAGACGATAAGTCTTAATAATTCAACTATACAAGAGTTGGGCCCCTTTGACCATGATTTAATATAAGCCATTATAATGCAACTGAACTAGAGTTTTCCATTTGACAATTATAGACGATAAGTCATAATAATTCAATTGCACTATAGTAGAGTTGTTTCCCTTTGACCATCATTGAAAATGATCAACTATTTCAGTTGAACTACAATTGTTTCCCTTGGACCATTTTAGTCTTTAAATCAATTTAATTCAACTGAACAAGAGTTTTTTCCATTTGACAGTTATAGACGATAAGTAATAAAAATTCAATTGAACTAGAGTTGTTTCCCTTTAACCATTATTTATAAAGGATAAACTCTTTCAACTGAACTACAATTGTTTCCCTCGGACCATTATAGACTCTTAGTCATTATAATTCAACTGAACTAGAGTTGTTTCCAATTGATATTTATCTAATATAGTTATATTATTTCAAATGTACTAGAGTTGTTTCCCCATAACCATAATTGATTATAAATCATTATAATTCTTCTGAACTAGAACTTTGTCCCTTTATCCGTTTTAAATATAGTTACTCTATTCAAACGCAACTAGAGTTGTTTCCTTTTAATCATTATAGACTATAAATCATAATAATTTAACTAAACATTAGTTGTTTCCCCTTGACCATTATTGAAAATAGTTACACTATTTCAACTGAACTAGAGTTGTTTCCATTTGACCATTATAGAATATAAGTCATAATAATTTAACTGAATTGGAGTTATTTCCCTTTGACCATTATAAACACTAAGTCATAATAATTCAACTGAACAAGAGTTGTTTCAATTTGACCATTATATCCTATAAATCATAATAATTCAACTGAACTAGAGTTGTTTCCCTTTTACCATTACAGAGTATAAGTCATACTAATTCAACTAAATAAGAGTTGTTTCCCTTGGACCATTATTGAAAATAGTTACAATATTTCATCTCAACTAGAGTTGATTCATTTGACCATTATAGCTTGTAAGTCATAATCATTCAACTCAACTGGAGTTCTTTCCCTTCGACTATTATAAAATATAGTTCCACTAATTAAACTGAACTGGAGTTGTTTCCATTTGACCATTATATACCATAAGTCATAAGTATTCAACTGAAATAGAGTTGTTTCCCCTTGACCATTAATGAATAAATGTCATATTGTTTCCCATTGACTGTTATCAAATAAATATAAACTATTTAAACTCAACTACAGTTGTTTTCCTTTGAGCATTATTGAATATAAACTACAATATATCAACTGAACTTGAGCTGTTTCCTTTTTACCATTATTTACTATAAGTATTAATAATTCAACTGAACTATAGTTGCTTCCCTTTGATCATAGTTGACTATAAACCATTTTTATTCAACTGAACTAGAGTTGTTTCCCTTTGAACACCATTAAATATAGTTACACTATTTCAACTGAACTATATTTGGTTCTTATTTATGCAATTTAACTAAAGTTTCCTTTTGACTTTCATAAAATATAGTAACAATTTTTCAATTGAACTAGAGATGTTTCTCTTAGACCATTATAGACTATACGTCATAATAATTCAACTAAACAAGAGTTGTTTCCCTTTGACCATTATCAAATATAGTTCCACTATTTCAACTGAGCTAGAACTGTTTCCCTTTGACCATTATATACTATAAATAATAATAATTCAACTAAACTGGACTTGTTTCCCTTTGACATTAAAAAAATTTGATATATTTACACTGTTTCAATTGATCTAGATTTGTTTCCTTTTGACCACTATAAACTCTAAGTCCCAATTATTAAACTGAACTAGAGTTGTTTCCATTTGACCATTATGTACTATAAGTCATAATAATTCAACATAACTGGAGCTGTTACCATTTAACCGTTATTAAATAAAGTAACCCTATTTCAAAAGAACTAGAGTTGTTTCCATTTCACAATTAGACGATAAGTCATAATTATTTAACTGAACAAAAGTTGTTTCCCTTTGACCATTATTGAAAATAGTGCCACTATTTCAACTGAACTAGAGTTATTTCCATTAGACAATTATATACGATAAGACATAATATTTCAACTGATGTAGAGGAAATTCCATTTGACCATTATTGAAAATAGTTACAATATTTCAATTGAACTAGAGATGTTTCCATTTTACCATTATAGATTATAAGTCATAATAATTCAACTAAACAAGAGTTGTTTCACAATGACCATTATCAAATATAGTTCCACTATTTCAACTGAACTAGAATTGTTTCCATTTGACCATAATATACTATAAGTCATAATAATTCAACTGAATCAGAATTGTCTCCCCTTTACCAATATCGACTTTTAGCGGTATTAATTCAATTTAACTCGAGTTTTTTCACTTCGACCTTCAAAAAGTTTGATAAAGTTACACTTTTTCAATTGAACTAGATTTGTTTCCTTTTGACCATTATATACTCTAAGTCCCAAATAATTCACTTGAGCTACAGTTGTTTCCATTTAACCGTTATTAAATATAGAAACACTATTTAAACTCAACTACAGTTGTTTCCCTTTGACCATTTTAGACTATTGGTCGTAATAATTCAACTTAACTAGAGATGTTTCCATTTGACCTTTATAAAACATAGTTACAATGTTTCAATTGAACTAGAGCTATTTCTCTTTGATCATAAACACATTTGATATAGTTACACTTTTTCAATTGAACTAGATTTGTTTCCATTTGACCATTATAGACTCTAGATCCCAATAATTCAATTGAACTGCAGTTGTTTCCGTTGGACCATTAAAGGCTTTAAGTCATAATAATTCAACTGAACTGGAGTTCTTTCCCTTTAACCATTCTAAAATATAGATACACTATTTTAAATGAACAAGAGTCGTTTCCATTTTACAATTATAGTCTATAAGCCATACTATTTCAGTTGAACTAGAGCTGTTTCCCATTGACTATTATAGATTATTAGTCGTAATAATTCAACTTAACTAGAGTTGTTTCCCTTTGACCTTCATCAAATATAATTACAATTTTTCAATTGACCTCTAGTTGTTTCCCTTTGATATATGATACATTTACATTTTTTCAATTGAATTAGATTTCTTTCCTTTTGATCATTATAGACTATAAGTCCCAATTAATCAAATGAATTAGAGACTGTAAGTCATAATAATTCAACTGAACTGGGGTTGTTTCCCTTTAACCGTTATTAAATATAGTTACACTATATCCAATGAACTACAGTTGTTTCCATTTGACAATTATAAACGATAAGTCATAATAATTCAAATGAACTAGAGTTGTTTCCTTTGGAACATTATTGAAAATAGTTACACTATTTCAACTGAACAAGAGGTGTTTCCATTTGACCATTATAGACTATAAGTCAAAATAATTCAACTAAACAAGAGCTGTTTCCGTTTTACTATTATTGAAAATAGTAACACTTTTTCAACTGAACTAGTGTTGTTTCAAAATGATCATAATAGAATATAAGCCATAATGATTTAACTGAACGAGAGTTCTTTCCTTTTGACCATTTTATACTCTAAGTCATAAAAATTCAACTGAACTAGCGTCGTTTCCTTTTAACCATTATAGACTATAGAAAACTGTTATACAGTTGGGATTATGAATAATGTCAAATATGTGGCAGTGCATGCATAGTAAACAGGTTTACAGTTTGGATTATGTGTAGTGTAAAATATGTGGCAGAGCATACATAGTAAACTGGTATACAGTTTGGATTATGTGTAATGTGAAATATGTGACAGAGCATACATAATGAACTGCTATATAGTTGGGATTATGTGTAATGTAAGATATGTGGCAGAGCATACATAGTAGACTTGTATACATTTGGGATTATGTGTTGTGTAAAATATGTGGCAGAGCATACATAGTAAAATGGTATACAGTTGGGATTATTTGTAGTGTAAAATATGTGGCAGAGCGTACATTGTAAACTTGTATACAGTTGGGACTATGTGTAGTGTAAAATATGTGGCAGAGCATACATAGTATACTGGTATACAGTTGGGATTATGTGTAGTGTAAAATATGTGGCATAGCATACATAGTAAACTGGTATACAGTTGGGATTATGTGTAGTGTAAAATATGTGGCAGAGCATACATAGTAAACTGGTATACAGTTTGGATTATGTGTAGTGTAAAATATGTGGCAAAGAATACATAGTAAACTGGTATACAGTTGGAATTATGTGTAGTGTAAAATATGTGGCAGAGCATACATAGAAAACTGGTATACAGTTTGGATTATTTGCAGTGTAAAATATGTGGCAGAACATACATAGTAAACTGGTATACAGTTTGGATTATTTGCAGTGTAAAATATTCAGTTTGGATTATTTGCAGTGTAAAATATGTGGCAGAACATACATAGTAAACTGGTATACAGTTTGGATTATTTGCAGTGTAAAAGATGTGGCAGAGCATACATAGAAAACTGGTATAGAGTTGGGATTATGTGTAGTGTAAAATATGTTGCAGAACATGCAAAGTAAACTGGTATACAGTTGGGATTATGTGTAGTGTAAAATATGTGGCAGAGCATACATAGTAAAATGGTATACAGTTGGGATTTTGTGTAGTGTAAAATATGTGGCAGAGCATACATAGTAAACTGGTTTACAGTTGGGATTATGTGTAGTGTAAACTATGTGGCAGAGCATACATAGTAAACTGGTATACAGTTTGGATTATTTGTAGTGTAAATATGTGGCAGAGCATACATAGTAAACTTGTATACAGTTGGGATTATGTGTAGTGTAAAATATGTGGCAGAGCATACATAGTAAACTTGTATACAGTTGGGATTATATGTAGTGTAAAATATGTGGCAGAACATACATAGTAAACTGGTATACATTTGGGATTATGTGCAATGTACAATATGTGGCAGAGACATCTCAAGAATGACATGAGACAGGTATGCAGGTAGGATTATGTATATTGTAAAATATGTGGCCGTGCGTACATAGTAAAACAGGTATACAGTTGGGATTATGTGTAGTGTAAAATATGTGGCAGAACATACATAGTAAACTGGTATACAGTTGGAATTATGTGTAGTGTAAAATATGTGGCAGAACATACATAGTAAACTGGTATACAGTTTGGATTATTTGCAGTGTAGAAGATATAGCAGAGCATACATAGAAAACTGTTATACATTTGGGATTATATGTAGTGTAAAATATGTGGCAGAGCATACATAATAAACTTGTATACAGTTTGGATTATGTGTAGTGTAAAATATGTGGCAGAGCATACATAGTAAACTGGTATACAGTTGGGATTATGTGTAGAGTAAAATATGTTGCTGAGCATGCATAGTAAACTGGTATACAGTTGGGATTATGTGTATTGTTATCTTTGTGGCAGAGCATACAAAGTAAACTGTTATACAGTTGGGAGTGTAGTGAAAAAAATGTGGCTGAGCATACATCATAAACTTGTTTACAGATGGGATTATGTGTAGTGTTTAATATGTTGTGGCTGAGCATACAAAGTAAACTGGTATACAGTTGGGATTATGTATATTGTAATCGTTGTGGCAGACCATACAGAGTATACAGTTGGGATTATGTGTAGTGTAAAATATGTGGTAGAACGTCCATATTAAACTTGTATACAATATGGATTATGTGTAGTGTAAAATATGCGGCAGAGACATCTCAAGAATGATTGGCATCAGACAGGTATACAGTTGGGATTATATGTGGTGTAAACTATGTTGCAGATCCTACATAGTAAATTAGTATACATTTGAGATTATGTGTAGTGTAAAATATGTGGCAGAACATACATAGTAAACTGGTTAACAGTTGGGATTATGTGTAGTGTAAAATAAGTAGCAGAACATACATAGTAAACTGGTTTACGGTTGGTATTATTTGTAGTGTAAACAATAAGACAGAACATTTTTCAATCTAAACCTTCATTTCTTATGTATTCATTTCATATTAATATTTTATACTCTGTAATTAAATCTGGAGCACTTTCGATTTATTGCACCCTGCATATAGGCTACTATATAGTCCATATTTAATAGTATTATATATGTTTATATTACTATATTTTAGTTCTTTATATTACATATAATACTATATGAAACACTGATATAGACAAAGAATGACAAGTACTGTATTCTTTTCAATAAGTATATTTCGATAATTGTTTCCCTTTATATATAAAAAAAAATAAAAAGCTACATGACCAAAATTTAAAACTAACTAAAACTGTTAATACCCTAGCAGTCAACGTCTCGGAATTGGAATTATCTGCGAAAGAAACATCATCTAAACTAGACCAATTAGAAGGTCAATCAAGAAGACAAAATTCTATGATATCGAGGAATCCAATAATGAAACTTGGGAACAATCAGAGGAAAAAATAAGAAATTATATTAAAACTGAACTTAAGATCGACGAACCCAATATGAGTATTGAGCGTGCCCATCGACTTCCAGGGAAAAATAAACCACGACCTATAATCGTTAAATTATCGTTTTATAAAAACAAAGATCGTATCATCAAGCGTTATCGTGAAATACGTAAATCTGTGCGAGAAGCACGGCCTAGTGATAACGTCGATAACGTCAGCATCGGAGAAAAGCAGGTGAATTATCCCGTGTGCGAGTGATTGAGGACTACCCAGACAGGGTCAGGAAAATGAGATCTGCGTTGATTCCATTCCTAAAGGAATCTATTGATAGTGGAAAAAATGCATTTTTGCGTTTTGATAAACTCGTTGTCAATGGTAACGTTTACGATGAGAGGAGAGAACGTCCTGTTCCGGCATTTGAATAACGCGTTGGCCAAAGCCCCTGTGTTCATAATAAAACTTTTATTTACAATGAACAGTTTCCAGACTCCAATATTGTTAACTGTTCTGAAAATGTGTCTATCATCCATAATGAATTATTGACTGAAACGCGTCTCTGCGATACCTAATTGAAAAATGATGATATTCATTCAGAATTTGTTAATAATGCTGGGGATAATATACAGATAAAACCACTTTATCTTAATATATGCAGTTGGAATATTGAGGGTCTTATAGAATATCAAACTGACATTGAATTTCAATCGTATGTTTCATCCTTTGAAATAATTGTGAGACGTGGACTGTTCAAGATGATGCGATTGATCTATCCGGTTACACTCATTTCGGTTATTCTTTACCGAAAAAGAAGTCAGCAAACCGAGGCTCTGGAGGTGTTTCAGTATATGTTAAAGACTTTTTGATAAAAGATGGACTTGTTCAACGTATTTTTAATACATTCACAGAATGTGTTGTTTTATTGTTTAATAGTTCATTGTTTCATAATGTAAATGATATTGTGTTTATTTTTACATATGTGTCGCCTGAAAACTCACCTATTTATGATGAAAATGACAATAATGGTATTGAAATACTTAATAATAAGATTAATAATATTATTGCTGAATACCCTAATGCAGATTTGTTCTTGTCTGGTGATCTTAATTCTAGAATTAAAAATTTTAATGATTACATTCCAGATGATGATATTTCATATATATTTGGCAATGATGTTGACTACCCGTCTGACAATATTTCGATTCCAAGAAAATCTAAAGATGAAAATTATAATCGTTTTGGTTTGTCACTAATTGAGTTATGTTGTACGTACGATGTTCATACTTTAAATGGCCGTCTATTTAGTGATATGGATGGTAATTTTACATGTTTGTCAACAATGGGACAAGCATTGTTGACTATATGATACTTCATTAGTTAGTTCTCGAAAAAATTCTGAAGTGTTTTGGAAAACATTAAAAGGAAATTGTAATAAGCAAAACAATGATATTACACCAGAAAAGTGGCATGATTATTTTAAAAGTTTATTAATATCAAGAGAAAATGACGATGATGAGCATAACGATAATACCTTTGAAAATACACATTACGATTCTAGCAGCCTAAACGAACCTCTATATATAATCAGGAAATAATCGATAGTATATGTCATTTAAAATCTAACCGTTCTGGAGGCCCTGAAGGAGTATGTATAGAAATGTATAAGTATACACTTAATGACATATTGCCGTTTTTAAATAAACTTTTTAATGAAATATTTTATTCAGGTTCGTTTCCTGAAAATTGGAGCGAAAGCATTATAACACCATTACATAAAAAAGGTCCAGTAAATGACCAAATATCTATCGAGGCATTTCACTTATCGATTCCCTATGTAAAATATTGTGTCATATATTAAGTAATAAATTAACTAAATGGTGCGATATTTTTGATGTCATTGATGAGTCACAGGCAGGATTTACGAAAAAATATACCACTATAGATAATATATTTACTTTAATGGCTTTAGGACAAAAGTATCTTTCTAAGAGAAAAGGACGTTTTTATTGTATATTTGTTGATTTTGCTTAAGCATTTGATAGTATTCAACACCAAAAACTATGGAATGCTTTTACAAGAAAATGTGTCGATGGAAAGTTCTTAATAATTTTACAGTCTATGTATAGCAAATTAAAATCATGTGTTAAGGTTAATAATGGATTAACTGAGTTTTTCCCATGTAACATTGGAACCAGGCAAGGCTGTGTGGCCAGCCCCATAATCTTTTCTATGTTTAAAAATGATTTAGTTACATTTCTACATTCTAAATGTGATCGTGGTATATTTGTTTCTGATGATATTAATGAGTTAGTAGCCTTAATGTTTGCTGATGATGTTTCAAGTTTCTCAGATACTGTTGTACATCTTCAAAGACAAATTAATTATATTGAACAATTCTGTGCATCTGTTGATATGAAAATTAATCTCGATAAATCAAAAATTGTTGTTGGCATCGTCAAGCTTACAGAAAAGTTGACTTATTGTGGAGATACTATAGATGTTGTTAAATTTTATAAATATTTAGGTGTTTATTTCACGCCAAAATTGCTATGGTCAAAAACGCAAGAAATGTTGGCATTGCAAGGTATTAAGTCTGTTGCCTGTATATTTAGATTTCAACGTAAATTTGGACATCTAAATTCAGTAGATATGTTTAAAGTATTTGATGCTTTGGTCAAACCTATACTTTGTTATGGCTCTGAAATCTGGGGATACAAGTATGTTGAAAAAATTGAAAAAGTGCAAATCAAATTCTGTTAAAAGTATTGTAATTTATCACAAAATGCATCTGGTATTCTAGCGCTAGGAGAATGCGGAAGATTACCGTTATGTATAACTTATATTCCCAACTGTGTAAAATTTTGGCTAAGAATTATACGTATGGAAAACCATAGATACCCTAAATAATGTTATAAAATGCTAAAACAAATAGATGAAGCAAGCAGAAGAACTTGGGCTAGTCATATTAGAGAATTACTTTTTACATATGGATTTGGATATGCTTGGCTTGCCCAGGATGTTGGAAATTACATAAATGTTATTCAGTTATTCAAAACACGCATTAAAGACTGCTATTTACAAAGATGGATCGCAGGTCTAAACGATTCTCCTAAATCTCTGCATTATAAACATTTTAAATCTCATCTGTGTTCAGAATCATACTTAGACATTGATTTATCATATATTTTAAGAAAAACGTTGTCAAATTTTCGTTGTTCGACCCATACTTTAATGATCGAGAAGGGAAGACATTTATCAATAGATAAAATTTTAAGAATCTGTCCTATATGTATGAAAAATAATATTTCTGTAGTCGAAGATGAGTTTCACTTCTTCTTTGAATGTAATGAGTATGAAAATTTTAGACAAACTTTTTTCAAATCTAATTGGTTAAGAAATAGATCGCTTAACATGTATTACATAATATTTAGCTTGAAAGATGAGAAAAGCATTGTCAGTATTGCTAGATATCTTTTTAATGCTTTTAAAAGAAGAAAAGAAATTCTAGATTTGCCGATTTAAAGAAATATTAACAAGTGTAAACTACTGTATTATTAACTTCTACAGTATTTAAATAGTTTCACTTTGTTTTGAATATAAATATTCATGATATGATTTAATAGTCTTGTTCTTTATAGTTTTAATATTGGATTTATATATAGCTACATTTATTTCAAATCATATATCTTCAAAAATATATGTTACATCTGTTACTTTATAAAACTTTTGAAATGCTTAAACCTGAAATGATCTAATACAAATGTTATTATTTTTCGATTTATATGGCATGTTATTAGCTTATATTCACTTGAATTTGTGAATTCTGTAATATTGACTTGTATAAATGTATAATATTCAATTTATGTCACTCTATATGATGTATTTACATGTTATATTTTGGGCCGGAGGCTTATATTACTTAATAAAATATGTCTATGTCTTTATATAAATAGCGTGATAACGATTCAAAAATAACGCTCATTTTATTTAACGAAACATAGCGAAAGTAACAAATTAACACTTATTTTTATTCCTACAACACTAGATAGTCATCGCAGTTTCTGGTGTACTATTTCAACTATAGCATATATTAGACGAATGACAAACATGAATTAGGTATATATGACAATATTATGTCATAAATATATAAAGAAAACTGTTTTGAAATATTTCTGTATGTTTATAAAATTAAATTATTACTTACAATGAGCTAATGGCAAGATGTAATGTAAAATATATGCACCTAGACAATCAAAACATGTTCTACAAAAAGATGTATTGCTTTTATCAAAGCATTTTGTTGATCTGATCCCTACTATAGATTGACCCTCCGTCGCCGTTTGTCGTCCGTCTATTGTCTCCCACTATTTCTTTGAATTATTATTTAACATATTTTACTGGAGCTGACTCCCGTTTGTAAATTCATGACCCCCCCCCCCCCCCACACACACACACACACACACACACGCACGCACGCACGCACGCACGCACGCACGCACGCACACACACACACACACACACACCATTAAACAACCCGTTCTAACTGATGGAAAATGACTCCCCAACATAATCACCAATCCGTTTCATTCCCATTTTATTGATGAAAGATGACCACATATTATTCCATCCGTTCTCCGTACCTGTGTGACCATGTGGTTACAATATTTCTCTCTGCCAACTATCAACTACTAGCTCACAAATATACGATAATAAATAGAACCCCCGACGAATATTGAAAAGCGAAAATCTATCACAGAAACGTTAAAAGTCAAATCATGCTTATACCTATAACCATCCATACAAACCTAGTCGGTGTATACAGAATTACCTCCCTATATATTCTACCAGGAGAGGCTTTTGGGGCCTTCCTCCAAAACAATTAATGAAACCAACATGAAACCAACAGACAGTCACGCACCTGACACAAACACAAGCACATTATATATAACCAGAGTAGGAAATACACTTCAATAACTAAAGAGGGAGGCTAACTGCTTTGGAATTGTCATTTGCAAAATGGCAACTTGCAATTTAAAACCATGTTTAACATGCACCAAACCCACTTTTACCTTCCTCTTAAAATTAGAAATTGCCATGAAATGTCCTTGTATATCATTATCCAATGTACATAGGACTCGAACTCTCAAAAACGAATATTTTTTACTGCTTGGAAGACATCACATAATACATTATGTTCATGTTTATCCGGGTGCTCCCCTCGTACCTGCAAAGAATTCCCGGAGAACCTTGGCTCTTCCATCACAAATACAAGCTGAAAAGTCGTCATATTTGCAGCACGAGAGTCAAACTAATTCTTCCTCTGATATGACATGTTTTATGACTACTAGACAATCAGACGGACGGACGACCTAACTTAAAAGAATGCAAATCTTCTATGACGTATGAGAGACATAAGTTGAAAATACGAGTCATTCTTTATAGAGGGTCACTTTTTTACGCATGTGGTTTAGTTATTCTTACACCAATTTGTAACCGGGTGTCATTTTAAAACGTCAAATAAAGACCGAGGGCATTTTTCGGATGTTAAATCATGACCAGGGTCAATTTCTAAAAGGTCAAAAATGTCAATTACACAGGCTCTAAAACAACTGAAATAGAAACAATTTCAATACGTTTTTTTATGAAATCTTTTTTAAATGTTGATTAGTTTCCACATGCGTAATCCTTGAGTCAACGAAAATGTTGTAAACACAAACATTATCACACAAAAGACACAGTTTTTGCACGAAGTTATATTCTGAAAATATATAAAAAGGACGGCAACTGGTATTTGACCTCAAAACCGATTTGAATAAAACGTGTTTTTAATTAATGCATTTTAGCCAGAAAATCACAAAATTAACTGAAACCAAACCAAGCTGGAATGTCCCCAAGCTGCCATTCTAAAGGTTTTGGGTTTCTTTCATGCTATGTGCATTGTAGTTTTGATACTAGTAATTTAACATAATCATACATATAAATACAATGAAACAAGCAATTGTATTATAATAATAAAAGTAAGCTTCTATTATAAATAAAGATATGGTCTTAAGAATAAACTCCCTTACATGACGGTAGCAAGATTACTGCGCTCGAGAAATAAGAAAAGTGTAAATTGATTTGGCATATATACTTTTTTTTTGAAAATGGTATAACTCGTATTTTTCTACAGATGAAAAGAATGGAGCATTGTCATACGTTGTGTCTAGTTTGGCTGTCACTATGTGATGTTGGATGAAGATAAGTTAGAAGATGCGTAATGATACTATACCATAAATGGATTATTTGTCAAAAATGAAGGGGTGTCAACTTCATGTTTTGTCCTATATATGTCAATCTATGGAAACAAGATACTTTTAGAACTATTGATGTTCAGTGTTCTGGAAGTTCTCTATTAGTAGAATAGTGCAAAATGTGTGGCCACAGTGTTATTTTATTCTATTTATCGATATTTTATCGACTATGCATAAATGTAAATATTACATCAATGCCAGGTTTGCGGCGGCATCTGTATTTATAATCGTATCACTAGCTGTTGATTTAGGTAGCAAATATTACGCCGGTCATTTTAGTTGTGTTACCATGCATTACTTAGATCTACCACATTAATATTCGTTATGTTATTCTTCTTATTAAATTAAGCGAATCTATCCAATTCCCTGATGACTACCGAGCTATGTCTATTAAACCACAGTGGAATTGCAGAGAATTGTCATTTAGTAGTATTTTTAACGCTTAACACACTGTGACGTCATTAAACACAATGTGACGTCATTAAACTTCCACTGAAACAAAATACCAATCTCCGTTTCTCAAATTTCACTGCTATGACACGGACCCAATCGGGGAGAGCTCGGTCCGTTCAACAGTCAGACAGATATATTGAAATATGGTATATCAATACTGAAATATCAGTATAAAAACAGTGTTAATAGACAATATAACGAGTGTGTTCTTATCATTGAACTGAGGTCATCAAGTATTGGGGTTTTAACACATATTTGGCTTTGTCTCGTTATCTTTCCATTTGAAGCACACATTGCGAAATGCAGATCCGGTTTATTTGATATAAAGGTATTGTTGCCATTGGAACGAAAAACAGTTTATTAAACAATGACGTATCTATTGAAGGCTGTTATTTTGACATGTTTCGTTGGTTTGTCGATGGAATACTGCCATAACTATATACAAGGTGAGTACATGGTTTTATTTACGACTAGTTGTAAATATTTCTCTTTAGTATGCTTTCTCTGTGGAAAATATATCGAAGACGTTTCCATAAGCTCACATATATGTCACTACAAGTCTATCCCAGAACCTGATATCTCCTCAGTCAGGTCTATTCTACCTTAATGAAAAAGCAGGGCATTACTAAAAACGCTTACTAAAAATGTGACGTAATTCAAACTTAATCTGAAGAAAATAACCAATTAACGTGCGCAAATATGGCTTCCCAAACATTGTTATTTCAACGGACCAAATCGGGAGAGCTGTGTCCGTTCTACAGACTACGCTGATGTCATGGGTTTAGACACAGCTTATGTACGAAGGTTTACCGAGTACCAGTCCTTGCTGGAAGACGTTGACTCTATTCAGATTCAAATTGAGAATTTTCTCTTAAACATAACTTGTTTAGTTTGTTTACTTCATTCTTAATAGCAACGTAATAGGATATCATAAATTCATGCAAGAATAGAAATTTTATGTACATGCTAGTGAAAATATATGAGTGAATATTCTTGTAAAACTTATATCGATAATTACCTGTCTTTACTTGAAGATTCCTTTTAAAGCTGCAATGGTTCCTCCATGGGGTGGTGGTCTCTAATGACCGCTGACTTCTGGTCGCTGAGGTCGTGGGTTCGAGCCAAGCTCGGTTCAAAAACATTTTTGAAAACGTTAGCCAGTTTTAACAATGGACGGTGGTTCTACTAAGATTCATTCTGAGGTACACTAATAAAAATTGGTATGCCATATATGACCTGTCATGTGTTCAGAAAATGGCGTTATGCACCATTTAAAACTTAATATTAAATAATAGTATCATATTATTTTACTGTTTTTTGTTGTTGGTGTTTTTGTTGTTGGTGTTTTTGTTTTGCTTTTCGTGTGTAGGCTGTGCTTTGTTTTTGTTTTGATTTGTTTTTGTGTGGTTTTAATGTCATTTTCATACAGTACAGCCTACAAGGATTACATGCAATACCGTCCAAAATTCATTGGACACGATTTAAGAATGAAATATGGCATATATATATATATATATCAATGCATGAATTTGTTTTGTTGTGCATTTTAACAGAAGCCAATAGATGCACGGCACCGAACGGGGCTGTATTCCAGGTTGGTGAAGAATTAACTATCAAAGAAAAGTGTGAGAAATGCACGTGTACAGCAAAGCATACATCCGGTGGTGTCCATATGGGATGTTGTGGGTAAGACGCACGTCTGACCAGTCTACTGATAATGATTATGTTATTAAGACATAACATAAATACATAAAGGATGTTTCGAAATATTAATGTTACACTAGAATACACGTGCATGTACTCAGGTAGTAAGTGAAATATATTTTACAAGAACAATACGTTTACATGATAATCTGCGCTGTCCATAATTGGTATTTTGAAGGAAACACAGATAAATGTCACACGTGGGAATCTCATGTCAAATGAAATTCATGTTACATGCTCTATGATATTCATATGAACAATCCTCATATGACAATTAAATGTCTATTGTTTCATGTAGTTTCATGTAAATATGGCATATAGCATTCCTAAAAAGGGATATTGAAAAATTCGCATATGCTAAAATGAACAGTTCATAGTGGTGTATACGAACTAGGTAAAACACGAGGAGGCAGGTTTTTTTTAATTCCGATGAAGCGGTGGGTATTTCAGAACGATGGTCCTCTTATAACTTGACCATCAGTACAAAATGAATTCTATGACAAACAGCTTACATTAAACAAAAGGCTTAGTGTTTATAATGAGTAAAATATATCTTAAGCCGTGATATTGGATAATTATATAAAAGCACATAAAAAGCCTCAATTTTCACACGTTTTATGTATTTTTCTATATATATATATTTCAGGTATGGCATAAACGCCGGCGTAATGGCTGCACCATTAGGGTGTAAATTTATTACTGACACCGACGGATGTACACCAAAGCTGGTACAAGTTCACAACATGTTACTCGATTGCTGATTTTAAACATTGTTACTGTAGCAGAGGCTTCAAAGTTGCTAATTGTTTATATTTCAAGAAACATGGTATCAATTATTTCTGTGTTCTTCTTTTATTGACCCTAACCATGTACAAAACTTCTATGTATGAAAACAAACCGCGTATTTCCAGCCTTCATTTTTGTTATTGTTTTGTGGCGAGCCGGGCCCGATAAGCTCAGTCGGTTACGCTTCTGACTATCAATCCAGGGGACGTGATTTCGAATCCCCCGCCCGACAACAGTCTCCGTGATGATTGATATACGACATTGTATCTCATTATCATTCGTCTCTCACCACTGATTCAAGTGGGAAAGTTATCAGTTACTTGCGGAGATGAGGTGTGCTCGAGTACTGGTTAATCCCAGGAAACAGTGGTATGGTTAACTGATCGTCTGTTAGCCCTCGATGGCATAAAAATGACGCTTGATATTCAATCAATAAATCAATGTGTTGTGGCGACCTAAATATAACGTCTTATACTATTTCAATATATTTCTTGTTCGGGACTTGCAGTTTTCCAATAAAAATGTTTCAGAGCATTTTCCAAAATATTTTTTTTTATTTTAATGTGTATTGTTTTCTTGTTTATTAATCACTAAAGTGTAATTCATTTCATCGTGGCCATCTTCAATTAGGACGTCAATAATTTCATCATATACAATGCTTTTTTATGAGTAATGAATTGTATACTTCTTAACCAGAGGATTTAATCTATAATAATGTGTGTTTCGAAGAGAATTTCACATTTACATTGTATGACTACCATGTAAGGAATACAACGTATGACAGCAGTGTGCCTAACTCAGTGACGGCAGCGTACCCGCGCTTTCGGAGAAAGATTCAAAGTTGAACTGCATGCAGAGTTTTGTTCTACTGCATTGGCACCAAACGCGTATGTGACCCTGTCAGCAAAAGGTCCTTGGTTCGAATCTAGAACTGGCTGCATATGTTTTGTCCTGTAATAATTTAAACTAGTTGACGTTAATTAACATTACTCAATTCAATTCACTTCATTTCAATCATATGCCATCAGCATTGTTTATTAACATTTCACAAAAAATATAACAGTCTATCATAAATACAATGTTAGAAAAACCTCGATGGTGTAGCAAAATGACCGACAACTCACTTACTAAGGTAGAATATAACTACTAAGCACAAAATAGAATTATGAATATATAGTATAAACAAATCAACAAGATTTTCTCAACATGAAACAATACCGGTCTAATAACATTCTAAGGTGTAATCCTGTCAACACTGTTCATTTTAATCAGCTTTTGTCTTATAGATGTCGCGATACAAACTGCTTTTTACTAACATATCACTGATGTCGCGATACAAACTGCTATTTACTATTATATCACTGATGTTGCGACACAAACTGCTATTTACTTATATATCACTGATGTCGCGATACAAACTGCTATTTACTAGTATATATATATATATCACTGATGTCGTAATATAATTTTTTCTGCAACGTCAATGAATGATTCACATAAGTTTTATACTTATTAAAACGCTACGTCCGCATCCGGATGCGTAGGTTTATCTCCAGTTTTACAATAACTAATCCCTTTACTTTTTCCTAAAATACTCATTACTCTGTGGGGGGTTTTATGAAATAAACGTCAAAATGCCTTATTCTTAAAACGAAAAATGAATATGTAAAAATATCTTTAAAATGTGTTATCCTTATTTATTTGGCGATAAGTTTATCAAACCTTCTCTACTTGAACGATATACGCCTATACAATATACATACGTTGTAATTAACTGACACTGATAGTCAGGCCACATAATCAAACTTGTTTTGTTATAGATGGTAATAGGCATACTAGTAATATATAATTGCATATATAATTAATTTACTTATGCTCTGTGTGTGTATATGAAAATTAACGTTAAAACTAAACTAATGTAATAAATGCTTAATAGCAATGAATCATATATCATTTCCATACACAAATTATATAAATGAACTCTTCTCTGAGTGAGATTAGATGTGCATCATTACAATTACAAAGCTTCTATAAACTATTTAACGTCCGGCATTTTTGGACATTTGAAGGAAAAGTATTTTGGCACATGCCAAAGGCTCAAACCGATGATTTCACTATAAAGAACACTCAGTACTGGTTCTGTCTGGAAAAGGGATCGAGAGCGATTCATATATATAATCTTTGCGCACATTCAAATTAAGATAAATTAAAATAAACTATAAACAGTAAATAGAAATCTTCTTTACTTGAAAGTCGTTCATGTGTAAATACGTATGACATGTTTAATGTTTGTTGGGGATGCTTTGTGCTAATTTAATACAATCAAAAATATACTTCGTTATTAAATCAAAAATAAGGGATTGACATTTTGTAATATGATATTAAGCTTCCACAAATATTTAACTGCACTGTAAACTCGTGTGACCTAATACCCCTGAGGGTCATTCTCAAGTTAAAGATAGTTTTATATTGTTTTATTTATCTGCTATATATAAATTGTCTTGTATATGTTTATTCATTATCCCGTATATTACACCCGCTATCTGTTTAGTGGCGACACCTGTACCCAGGGTTCACAGGGTCAAATTTTCAGTGACAATTATAGATTGGTCTGTTATATGAACATATATCTTAATGAATCTCATGACTGCACATTTCTAATTCACATATTTTGAAAGTTAGGGCCAATTTTGTTCCAATAAATATAAACTAGTTCATTTATTTTTGTTTTATCATTATTCATATACAACATCTTGAATGACAAACAAATTCGTGAATTCTCATGGCCTTCGACGCATTCATAACGGCCGGTGTAACACTAAATTTTGATCCCGTTGAAAATTGACCTGGGTCGAAATTTTGATCAGACATTTGGTCCTTTTTAACGGTTTGTTAAATATAAGCAAAACATCACATGACTGATGTCGCATATTGCAACAATGAAACATAAGCTATGGTAAGCTTTCAATCGACATTTATTACACAACACCAATTTATTATCAATTTATTACACACAAGAATGCCAAATACTATTTTTATTTCAATTAATAAAATTTCCTTTTAAAAGGAACGGATTGCTTTTTTGAGTAACTTAAAGTATTTTGTAGGTAAACGACACTTTAATGAGCGTTAGAGTAATTCAGTTATTGAGGAGAGGCAGTCTGGGGGTAGTGTCTGGGTAGGGTGTCCCACTCCCGCAGGTGGCAGTAACACCACTCTACTGCCGCTACTGAGATACGGGGAACGTACTGAAACTTGAATGTTTGATATCTTAAACACTTTACGGCTACTCATTTCTTAGAAAATATGGTCGTTATCTACGTCAAAGTTTTTTTTTTACTTTTAAGCGTTATTGTTTAAACGCACGCACGCACGCATTGATATACTCAAAAAAGAATATCCAACGAGTAGCAAACCGAGTACACTGCGAGTCAAGACGTAAAGGATTAAACCATGCATTCTAGTAAGTTTTACGGGGGAGGGGTATGATTATTATTTACTCCAATAGTTTTTACTTTAACACGCTATCATTAAGGAAACACACAAGCAGACACACAAGAAACTTAAGACTTATCTATAGGATATATCAAAAAGTGAATCTTAATCGAGTTTCACTTCCAGTACTACAAACCAAGACGTAGAGGAGAGAGTCCCTCTATACTCCTGCGAATTTGGGTAGGTGGTGTGTGTATGACAGTAGCCTAACTTGGTCAAAGTAAACCTGCAGGTCTAGAAATTTTGTTGAGGGCTCTGAGGTACTCTGCCATATTTTTTTAGAATGTAAATTACCAAAGGTGCATTATCAGGGGCTTTGTGTGTATGTTTCTGTGTAAAACATATATCAATTACTTAGGGACATCTATTTTTTCTGGGAAAAATGCAGGCCTTGATCCTGCAGTGCCTTCGTGTAGCTACACCGGTGTGTACAGTGTGTCATGTACAGTGTTTCATGTATCTCGCAGATACACCGTTAAGAATAAGCCTTACGATATTACAGAAACAAAACAAATTGCAAATCATATGCATCCTTATGTTTTCAATCTTCTCTGTGAAGCGGAAGACTTTGCTGAACACTGACTGTAATCCCATTTAAGTAAAGTTATTTAACAAAATCATGCTTATATCTGACAATTCCTTGTAACCGAATTCTTTAAAACATTATTTTTATATAGAAGGGCAAATATCGGGGATTTGATATTGTTAACTATGTTGTTTTTTTTGTTTTTTTGTTTTTTGTAATAAAAAAAAATGAGTCTCTGAAATAATAGAAGTGTATATGTATATATTAAACCAACTCTTATCAACAACTTGTATTATTTTATCAAATCCATGTTTTCCGCCGGCCAATTAAAACAAATGCTACAAATAAGTACATACGAGTTCACAATGACAAGACGAAAATGTGACGTTCTCAAAAAAGAGAAAAAAAATCAATAGATCGATGTTCAAGGTCACATTTACAAGTTGATTGGGTGTGCTGGGTTTAACGTCATTTCAACAGTTTACAATTATACAATGGCGGTCAGGTATCCTAACAGTTTTCAGTACTAACCGATCTTTGCAAGTTACTGACATCTGATATCATTTAATCATATCATTATATAATGCAAGGCAACTCCCTTTAACAGCGATGTGAAATCTACATTCTCGTTTATGTTTATGCTGTTAAAATTTATTTACATATTACAAACAAAGTTATTGACTTGCATCGAAAATAGGACGGTATTGGTAGAAAAACAAGACATGTCCGTAAGACAACACGCTGGACTATTCGCACTGCTTTGCCAATTGACACTAAAGACCTGGCCACGTTATATTAATTGCTACACACATGCACTTTTCACATAGAAGTGAGTGTTAGTAAGTTTTGGGTTCTATATCTGTTTCTGAGTTATTAAACATTTTAAGTGAGGAAAGATGTTTAAGCAAGATGTTTGTTTGTGGCTGAAACATATTTTTTGTCTATTTACAATTATTTTAACATTAAATTCGGCCCTCTCCATAGGTCAGATGAGTGTTTAATATGAAAAATAAACAAATGCAGAAAATGGGATAATTGATGTCAAAGTCACCATCAGAGATATCGGACATAATTTGGAGACAATGTTTGATAACACGAGGGCGTTAGTGTAGATTTAAATCAGTCGCTGATGTAGGAATGCTTAATCACATTCTTAACTTGTGAAACAACAACCACACTAACGAGAGATAATTCCAACAAACACCATTCCAATACTACACGTGTTATCACCAATAAAACAACGTATCTATAGCATAACGACCATATTGATATATATCGTATACCAACATTTTCCAGTTATAATTCACACTTTTGTGAGAACATCCAAATTTATAATTTAAGTTTTCAATGTTGAAATGTGGTCCGGCCGACAATTCGGTCAGTTTTCAACTGTTGGTGATCAGATTTAAACGAGGGTCAATTTTTCACGTGTGGGTGAGTCATTAAATAACGGTCGGGGTCAGTTTTCAATGTTGAAAATTGATCACTTAATGTTACAGGTACCTCTCTTAAACATGTATAAATCGTGTTTTAAGGTACTTCGCGGCGTTCCTAGCTGATTTCTTACATCTCGCGAAAATTATCAATAATTTGTACACGTGTACTATAAAGTCTCAGTTTTTGTTTAAGCTTCTTTTTTAAAAAAATTGTACCACAGTTTCTCGTTAACAGCGCCTCCTAGCGGTATATATTTTTGAACGATTTTTGCCGTTTTTCCTTTATGAAATAGTCAACATCAACGCAAAATTGCTATTGTAACATTTCTACATTACTTATTTCATTACCCGTGGTAAGAATATAACTTTTACACAGATAAAATGCAAATTATATTTCTTTCACGTCTAATCAATACGGCGGGGTTGCTTTAAATGCGGGTTTAAAAACAACAAATTTTGAACGTTCACGTCTGACAGCACAAAAACCTGCTGGTGCAAGTTCTTGAAATTTACAGATATTAAACTTCATTAATTTACTATAATATGATAGAAAAAGATTTACATTTTCATCCTTTAAAATTGATGAGTGCCGAATCTTGAAATTGCCTGTGCAGAATTGAACACTTGTGCCAAAACGCACTTCCAATATTTTCACGGGTGCGATAAAGCGCGAACCGACTCAACACCATCCGGAGAAACGAGCTAAGCTGTTAGTTATGCAAACCCACACCCTGTTTTGTAGATGGTGAAGATTGTAAACAAACAACAGAAACAAAGGTCAAAATTATTAGCATATATCTCAAAGTTGATAAGAGTTGAATAAATAAATAAATAAGGACGTTATAGACTTGCTTACAGTAAAATTTATTAAATCAACAATCCAGTAACTCGTTGTGAATTTTTACAAGCTTTACTGTACACCCGTCGGTATCGGCAATGACTTTACATCCCGGCGGCGGAGCAATCACACCGGCGTGTATACCATACCTGAAATACATTTGTTAAATGTGTAAAAATAGAGTGTAATGCCTGAATATACCTTTGTCTTTTAAGAAACAATACAAAGTGCTGAAAACTCGTGCATGTATATTTGACCAATTTATTATATGTTGTTTTTTTTTTTACATTTTAATATATTTTACTGAGTTATATATTACATATACTTATTATATGTCGGTGTTCAATAAAATAAATGCAACAACTAGCATTTCCCCGAGGATATGTAATCAGGATGTTTTACACGTTATAAACGTGAAGCTATTTGTTCTGAGGTCATGAGCGGTTCTCCCGTGGCCGAATGATCTAAGATGATGTTGCCTAGCGACCACTTACTTTTCATTGCTGAGGTCATTGGTTCGACCCCGTGCTGGACTATAGGTAAACTATGTTAAACATGTACGTTAACATTATGTACATGCAACTTAAAAATATTGAAACGTTTCCTTTTTACTATGTCGTTGTAAACTGCAGCCGTTTCAAAGTCTTTATAAAGTGCGCGTCTTACCCACAGCATCCCATCTGGACAGCACCGGTCATTCGGTCCGTGCTGCAAGTGCATTTTTCGCACTTATCTTTAATTGTTATTTCTTCACCAATATGGAACAACGCCCCGTTGGATGCCGTGCATTTATCGTCTTCTGTAATAATACAAAATGGAACAGCTGTATGATGTAAATAATATTATCTGATACAGGATCTCTTGGAAGCACATAAACGTCCAAAAAGGAAAAGAAGATAGCAGACTCGGTGTTATTGAATCTGTTTATAAAGGGTAATGGACTTGACAACAACCTTCATGTTCCCTAGAACCGTCACGGTGTAAAGCAGTATTATATTTTTTATGAACTCCATGATAACAAGCAGCCAGAAATGATAACATTACTGAATTAAAGCATGGGGCGACTTCGCACGACTGCCACACGTTGAAGTACGGAACGTATCTGACAAATAAAGAAACATTGAAGACAGATGTATGTTTATGTGGTATAATTGTACTGTAAGCATACACCTCTCTCCCCCACCCCTCTAATTCTCATCTTTCATATTGAAATCGTGATTAATGTACTTAAAAATTACCATAAGTACTAGTTGTAGTTACGAATGTTATACAATGGTTAATATAAACATAAACATCTTTATAATTATATACGTTCAGTTATGGCAATTCAGCACTCTCGATTTGGTCCGTTAAATAGCAATTGTTACGAGCACACCGATTCTCGATCATCTGTCTGTATAGTTTGAGGACTTAGATTGATCAGTGAATTTGACGTTGGAAAAACAACATTCGGCACGTTGATTGGTCAGTTGCTTCAAGGAAAGATTGAAAGACGTAAATTGTGGGACAGTCATTGAATTCCCGGCTGTTTCATTGGAGGTTAATACACATGTTTTGGGAGAAATCAGTTCCTATATATAGATTACAAGTTAAATTAGGCTTCTTTAAAACGAGCCTTAACGCAAAGTTGAGATATTAAGGTCAAGCTGGGGAGAGGGGTGGTTGGGGGCGTGGTTGTAACACGAGATTGACGATATCATTCAATGAAATATTGACAGGTTTGGGGCGGTAGCACGTGATTGACGATATCATTCAATGGAATATTGACAGGTAGGGGGCGGTAACACGTGATTGAAGATATCATACAATGGAATATTGACATGTTGGGGGGCGGTAATATGTGATTGACGAAATCATACAATGGAATATTGACAGGTTGGTGGAGGGGGGCGGTAACACGTGATTGACGATATCATACAACGGAATATTGACAGGTTTGGGGAGGGGGGGGGCGGTAACACGTGATTGACGATATCATACAATGGAATATTGACAGGTTGGAGGGCGGTAACACGTGATTGACGATATCATATAATGGACTATTGACAAGTTGGGGGAAGGCGGTAGCACGTGATTGACGATATCATACAAGAGAATATTGACAGGTTGAAGCAGTAACAAGAGATTGACGATATCATTCAATTGAATATTGACAGGTTGGGGCAATAAAACGTTATTGACGATATCATACATTGGAATGTTGTCAGGTTGGGGGCGGTAACAAGAGATTGACGAAATCATATAATGGAATATTGAATAGTTGGGGGCGGTAAAACGTTATTGACGTTTTCATACAATGGAATATTGATAGGTTTGGGGGTGGGGGCGGTAAGACGTGATCGACAATATCATACAATGGAATATTGACAGGTTGGGAGGCGGTAACACGTGATTGACGATATCATAAAATGGAATATTGACAGGTTCGGGGCAGTAACACGTGATTGACGATATCATACAATGGAATATTGACAGGTTGGGGGCGGTAACATGTGATTGACGAAATCATACAATGGAATATTGACAGATTTTGGGCGCTGTAACACGTGATTGACGAAATCATACAATGGAATATTGACAGATTTTGGGCGCTGTAACACGTGATTGACGATATCATACAATGGAATATTGACAGGTTTGGGGCGGTAACGCGCGATGAACGATACCATATAATGGAATATTTAGAGCAATTAGTCGTGATATAGATAAATTAATACATGAATACACTATCGGGAGACGTAACATTGAAAGACACCGTCACCACAGCAGAGTGAGCACAATGAGATTGCAGATTAAATATAATACATGCATAGCAAAGAAAGCATGAGTGTACCTTGAATAGCCATATAACAATATTCCATCGACAAACCAACGCAACACACCAACACGAAGGCTTGAAATAAAAACGTCATTATTCAGTAAACTTTAATCCTAACTGAAGGCAACAACACATTTATATTAAATGGATATTTCGCAAAGTGCGTTCTTAATTGAAAGATAAGATATTTAACCATATTTTAAAGACAGGTTATCTTAGGTTGAGTCTCGAATTGCGATGACCTAAATACATAGAGAACGGCAACCAGATTATCATGTGTTCTGTTAAAGATATTAAAGTTATGTTTAGTATGATAATAATGTTAACGTTTTTACATGAAGCGGCATAACCAGTATTTTCTAACTGTTTAATTCAATGAAACAATGGTATACAATGGTTTAAAATAACATTATTACATTACTTTTTTATTTCCTGTGATAAGATAATAACTTAAATATAATTTGTGTTACCTTTACATCTAATCATTACGCTGGGGTTGATATAAACGCGATATTAAAAACTGAATTTTAAACATTCACAGCTGATTACGCAAAAAAGTTCTGGTACAAGTTCTTGAATTTCACATATGTTAAACTTAATTTCATGAAAATATGATCAAATAAAAAGAAATAATAAACATTCTTATATAATATAAAAATAAGATTTTTTTAATATCTAGTATCAGTTAACCTGGCCACTCATTTCTTGGATCCTGGAAGTTTAAACAGTACTCGAGCACAACTACTTCCGCAAGCAACTGATAACTTTCCGACAATTAATGATTAGAGACGAATGACAATGAAACGCAATGTAGTATATCAATCATCACAGAAACTGTGGCCGGTTGAGATTGAACTCGAACTTGCGACCCATAGCCCGACACACTACATACTGAGCTAGCAAAGCCCGTCAAAACTAGGAATATTGTAAACGGATAAAAAAAAACATGAAATTAAAATACATGTAATCTGATATAGTGCAATAAACTATGATTTTCTTGTTACATTTTTAAATTTGAATAAATTTGAAAACTTTAGTATATTTGTACATAATGAATGTATGTGCGTCTGTTTGTTTTCCAGTGGAAATCAGGTGCCGTGTAAAAAAGGGAAATATTTTCAATTTCATGAGCTATAAATACGACACTTGTACGTCGAGAATGCAAAATATATTTTTCTTATTTTTTGGGTTTTTAGACGAAAGTGCTAGAACTTAAGTGTTTGCTTTGCACTTCTCTGATATTGCGATAATATGTGAAATAAGCATGATACATGGAAATATAACTTCTCAACGGCGAGATTGTCATGACCCTTACATGATATATGGAAATATAACTTCTCAACGGCGAGATTACCTATGACCCTTATATGATACGTGGAAATATAACGTCTCAACGGCGAGATTGTCCTGACTCTTACATGATACATGGAAATATAACTTCTCAACGGCGAGATTGCCATGACCCTTACACGATACATGGAAATATAACTTCTCAACGGCTAGATTGTCATGACCCTTACATGATACATGGAAATATAACTTCTCAACGGCGAGATTGTCATGACCCTTTACATGATACATGGAAATATAACTTCTCAACGGCGGGATTGTCATGACCCTTTCATGATACTGTGTCATATACTTTCAATCTCGCACCGTTGAATATTAGAAAAAAACATTATTGTAGTAAACGCGTTTTTTTATAAAATGAAATAACCGTTGTGGAAGATGAATATCATTTGTTCACTGAACGTCTAGAATATGGGATATTGAGACAAACATATTTCAAAGAGTACTGGTTGAGAAACAGATCACTGAACATGTTCCATAATGTAATATAAGTCTTTGACTGTTAGTAAAAATGTAAATAATATTTAATAAAAATTTGGTACATGCATTTAAACGAAGAAAAGAAGTTTTGAAATTAAATAATTAATAATGTTTTTTTATATTTTAACCTTTTTACTACAAATAATATAATTATTTGAGACTGAGAACATGCAATAATATTTTGTAAGTATGTTATTAATTAAAGTGAAAATATAAGAAAAATACTTCTATCATAGAAAGATTTCAATGAAATCATAGAATTGACTTCTGGGGTAAATAATGTACCTCGTATTAAAATGAAATAATAGAAATAACGGTATGAAACTTAATTATATGTAATAACTTTAAAACGAAATTATAGAAATGATTATATGTAAATATTTAGACTGAAGTCACAGAACTGACTTTGTGTATAATATTTGTAATTATATAATGTCGCTCTGTAAAACTCATATTAACATTGCTGTAATTTGGACCGGAGGCTTTTATTACTGAATAAACTATGCCTAATGTCTATTATAATCACGGGCATTCAAGAAAATATATGTTCCAGTTTGTAAAGCACTGTGTAAGATTGTAGCTTTCATCAAACACTCTCAAATATTATAAAAGACATTTAAAATTCTGGACATATCAGCAAATATAATAAACGTGTTCCTCTTTTACCTAGCAGTGAATAATGACCAAATTATAAATGCCGTATTTCAAAGAGAAAATACTCCACACAGTAAAAATTCAGGGATTGAAATAAAATTAACGCTAAAAAATGGTATATTTGCACGAAATATGATAATGTGTCAATAATTGATACAAGAGGTGAACATGTAGAATAGCTCAAAGATATTTTATTAATTAAGCTTTGCATCAAAGGTAAAATGACAAAAAATGTTTTATTTGTTTAGTGTTTGAATATGTAGCGTCATTCTAGTCCATCGAGGGTTAACGGGTGAAAACAAATTTATAAGCTTATTTATGATAAAACGAATGCCTTTGGAAAACATTTGCTACTTACTTTTAATAGATGTCGTAGAAAAGTTTGCCACAGGGAGAAAATCAAATGGGATAAAACAATATGAACAATTTAAAATTCACGTTCGATTTAGATTATATAAAGACGTATCAAAATCACATCACGTGACCACGATGAAACATGAAATACCACGTTGGTGTTATTTTCCTCTATTATAGTCCCTCATTCTATTTTAAACACACATTTTACACCTAACGTGACATGACTCACGAAAGACGAATATGCAATTGACATAAACTAAAGGTGAGAATGAGAAAGACAAGACAAAACACATCTTTGTGCTACTTCTTTTCTGTATACGGGTGCTGTTCACTGTTTTTATGGATGTTGTATTGGACATTTTATTGAAGGCACGTGTGTCGTACACAAATTTTAAATTGGATATCTTAACGATGTTTTGAGCTAAATGTGCATCCAACAGCTGTGAAAAATAACAGGATTGTAAGAGGGCCATTTTTCAAAATGATGATAAACCTGATTGTTTTACCTGGTATGTCATAGATACACTATACAACACATATGTATATTTCAAGTATCGTTCACCCACATGGGTGGAATTTGCTATAACACTAAACTATAAACATTTTTCCTTTCTTTTCGATTAACGAGTGAGGAACTTTGAGCTTACGCGCATCCAAAATGTTCACGAGCGCGAAAAAGCGTGTAACGACTCACCTCACCTGTAATAAAACAATAACGAAAATGTAGAAACAAGCTAAGGCGTTATAAGCATACTTCTCAAAGTAGTTCAGAGTTGACTAAATAGATAAGAACGTTGAAGACCTGCTCTCAGATAACTTTATTGGAATCAACAATCCAGTAACTCGTTGTGAATTTTTACCAGCTTTACTGTACACCCGTCGGTATCGGCAATGACTTTACATCCCGGCGGCGGAGCAATCACAGGGGCGTGTATACCATACCTGAAATATAAATAATAAGTGTGTAAAAATACAGTATAATGCCTGAACACATCTTTGTCTTTTAAGAAACAATACAAAGGGCTGGAAAATCATGCACACATATTTGACCAATTTATTAATGTTGTTTTTTAACATTTAAATATATTTTACTGAGACATATATTACATACATTTATTATATGTTGTGGTTCAAAATAATAGTGCAGCAACTAGCATTTCCCCGAGGGTATGTAATCAGGATGTTTTATATGTTATAAACGTCAAGCTATATGCTCTGAGGTCATGAGCGGTTCCTTGGTGGCCGAGTTGTTTAGGGCACTGTCTGCTATCGGCAAGAGGTCATTGGTTCGACCCCGTGCTGGACTATAAGTAAACTATGTTAAACATATACGTTAGCATATGTAAATACAACTTTGATATATTGAAACATTCTTTATGCTATGGCATTATAAACAACATAGCCGTTTCGAAGTCTTTATAAAGCGACGTCTTACCCACAGCATCCCATCTGAATAGCACCGGTCATTCGGTCCGTGCTGCACGTGCATTTCTCGCACTTATCTGTAATTATCATTTCTTCACCAATGTGAAATACCGCTCCGTTAGGTGCCGTGCATTTATCGTCTTCTGAAATAATAAAAAAAAGCTATATAATGTATGTAATACTATCTGATAAAGGATCTCTAGGAAACTCATAAAGCGTCCAAAAAGAACAAGAAGATAGCAGACTCGGTGTTATTGAATCTGTTCAGAAAGCGTAATCGAATTGAAAACATCCCTCATGTTCTCTAGCACCGTCACGGTGTAAAGCGGTATTATATTTTTGATGAACTCCATGCTTACAAGCAGCAAAAAATGATAACATTGCTGGATGAAAGTATGGGACGACTTTGTACGACCGCCATATTTTGAAGCACGGAACGCATCCAACAAATAAAGAACAACTGAAGCTAGTTTGTTTAGTTTGTGTGTGTGGTATTACGGCACTATAAGCACACATCCAACTTCCCCACTCCTATTTCATGTTTTATATTTCATATTTAAATCGTGAATAATGAACTTGAACGTTACCATAGGTACTAGTTGTAGTTATAAATGTAACACAATGGTCAAACATAAACATCTTTAGGTAACACGAGATTGACGATGTCATACAATGGAATATTTAGAGCAATTAGTCAAGATATAGATCAATAAAAACATACGCGATGGGAAGACGTAACAATGAAATACACAGTCACGACAGCAGAGTGAACACAATGAAAATGCGGATTAAATACAAAACATGCATAGCAAAGAAAGCATGAGTGTACCTTGAATAGCTAAATAACAATATTCCATCGACAAACCAATGCAACACATTAACACAAAGACTTGTAATAAAACCGTCATTGTTCAGTAAACTTTAATCCTTATTGAAAGATAAGACATTGAATAAATTTAAAAGACAGGTTATCTTAGTTTTAGTCTCGACGGACACAAGATTGTCGTGTTTTATGTTATATAAGCTATGAAGAATTTTGTTTAGTATACATTATAACAATGTCATGTATTTACATAAAGTGGCATAATCAGTATTTTCTACACTTTTAATTTTTAAAAAATGGTATAACTGTTATATTTAGCTCAATTTTGACTATCTGAGCCATGTCTGGTGCCAAACACCGTTGTTTATTGTCAATTTTTTTTTTTTTTTTTTGGAATGGGGTTTAACGCCATTTTCAACACATTTCAGGTTATATATGGCATATCCAGTTTTACTGGTGGAGGAAGACCTCAGACTGAGTCAGACTGAGTAGAACCACCGTCCTTCCTGCAAGTAACTGGAAACTTTCTCACATAAAGTTTTTGGAGCGAGCGGGACTCGAACCTACGACCATAGCGGTGAGAGGTAAGTGATCTTGAGACGGCGCCTTAGACCACTCGGCCACGGAGGACCCACCTGTTTATTGTCAAAAATATGTATATAAACCTGCTGTTATCGCTGATTTTTTTTTCGCGGGAACTCTGGAGAGTCTCGTTCAAAAACAGTTATTCCTCGCGACGGAAACTCAAACCCATATAAGTTTCTTATAATCTTCATTTTTACTGAGGTAAGATATAGGTATCTCACCCTAGGGTCGCGATAAAATTCTGTTTATCCCTCGGGGTGGTTTTTTCTATCCAAACCTCAATTCAATGTAAGATTCTTATAATGTAATCTGCAGTCTGTTTTAAACAATACACGTGGTTCCAACTGTTTAGCAGTTTAGGCCTACTATATAATGTTGCAATATGATCAAAAATACACGCCATCCAATCTGTGAACCGGTTTATTCTATATGCTCTGCAATATGTTTAGCAATACCTGTCATCCAATCTGTGAAACAGTTTATTCTATATGCTCTGCAATCTGTTTTAAACAATACACGTGGTTCCAACTGTTTACCAGTTTAGGCCTACTATATAATGTTGCAATATGTTCAAAAATACACGCTATCCAATCTGTGAACCGGTTTATTCTATATGCTCTGAAATATGTTCAACAATACCTGTCATCAAATATGTGAACCAGTTTTTTCTATATGCTCTGCAATCTGTTTTGAACAATACACGTGGTTCCAACTGTTTAGCAGTTTAGGCCTACTATATAATGTTGCAATATGATCAAAAATACACGCCATCCAATCTGTGAACCGGTTTATTCTATATGCTCTGCAATATGTTTAGCAATACCTGTCATCCAATCTGTGAAACAGTTTATTCTATATGATCTGCAATCTGTTTTAAACAATACACGTGGTTCCAACTGTTTACCAGTTTAGGCCTACTATATTATGTTGCAATATGTTCAAAAATACACGCCATCCAATCTGTGAACCGGTTTATTCTATATGCTCTGCAATATGTTCAACAATACCTGTCATCCAATCTGTGAACCAGTTTTTTCTATATGTTCTACAATCTGTTTTAAACAATACACGTGGTTCCAACTGTTTAGCAGTTTAGGCCTACTATATAATGTTGCAATATGTTCAAAAACACAGGCCATCCAATCTGTGAACCAGTTTATTCTATATGCTCTGCAATATGTTTAACAATACCTGTCATCCAATCTGTAAACCAATTTATTCTATATAATCTGCAATCTGTTTTAAACAATACACGTCGTTTCAACTGTTTAGCAGTTTAGGCCTACTATATAATGTTGCAATATGTTTAATAATACACGCCATCCGATCTGTGAACCAGTTTATTCTATATGCTCTGCAATATGTTTCGCAATACCTGTCATCCAATCTGTGAACCAGTTTATTCTATTTGCTCTGCAATATGTTTAGCAATACCTGTCATCCAATCTGTAAACCAGTTTATTCTATATGCTTTGTAATATGTTCTAAACAATACACGTGGTTCCAACTGTTTACCAGTTTAGGCCTACTATATAATGTTGCAATATGTTCAAAAATACACGCCATCCAGTCTGTGAACCAGTTTATTCTATATGCTCTGCAATTTGTTTAACAATACCTGTCATCCAATCTGTGAACCAGTTTATTGATATACTTTGAAATACGTTTAACAATACCGGCCAACCAATCTGTGAACCAGTTTATTGTATATGCTCTGAAATATGCTTAATAATACCTTTCAACCAATCTGTTAACCAGTTTATTGTATATGCTCTGAAATATTTTAACAATACCAGGGATGCGTTCAGCACCGTTAAACAGCAAACATGTTTAATGCCTGGTTCCCTTAAGTTACTGCGAACTGCGTACTAATATGAGGTTGAGCCAGTGTCCAGGAAAATATGTTAGCAGCCCTGTCAATCAATTTGCGAACAAGTTTATTGTATATGCTCTGAAATAACTAAATAATACACGGCATTCAGTCTGTGAACCAGTTAATTTTTTCTGCAGTATACTTAGCGTCATCCCAACTATGTACCATTTACTAATACACTCTTGTATATTATATTCTTTTTCGCCTGGATACCATCATACTACGTATGTATATGCGTTACCTTGATCATTTAAGATGACACAATATACGAGGACACAAACAAATATTCTGGTTTTACTTGTTCTGACGGGGAAGTGATCAATTTGGGTGCAAGGTGCGACTCATTTAACGAGCAGTGTACCGGTACACTTGCTCCTGATCCTGATAAGTGTTGTCCGTAATGTGTAATGACGTCCAAGTTGGCAATAGAAACCACCCTACAATCGAGCAGTACTTTGGCCACCATGGCAATAGAAATAATTTCGCAATCGAACAATATTTGGACCAGTAAAGAAATAGGTACCAGCGCATCACCGCACAAACATAGAACATATAGAGACCACCCCAAAATCAAGCAGAACTTCGATCACCATGGCAATAGAAACAATCCCGCAATCGAGCAATACTTAAATAAAAAGACCAATGAGGAAATAAGTACCAGCGTATCACCGCGCAAACCTAGAAGATATAGAGGCCGACCCACAATCAGGTAGAACGTCGACCACCATGACAATAGAAAGAATCCCGCAATCGAGCAATACTTGGACCAGTGAGGAAATAGAAACCAGCCCATCACCGCACAAAGAAGCAACCTAGGTATAGAGACCACTCAACAATCGAGCAGTACTTGGACCAGCCAAACAATAGAGACTATCGCGTCTCATAATAGCGTGGGAATAGAGAGCATACCGTCAACGAGCAGAACTTAGAGTAGCGCTGGAAAAAAGACCACCTCGTAACCGAGCAATTCTCGGACCAGCACGGAAATAGATACTACCACATCTTCGATTAACTTAAGAGCAGAGGTCATAACTTATTCAAGCAGTACATAGATCAGCACGGAAATAAACACTACGTCGCCTCGGAGTAGCCTGGGTACAAAGACCACCTAATCACCGAGCAGTACATGGACCAGCACGGAAGTAACACCACCGCGCCACCTCGCAAAGCTAGGAGAAATCTAGATATATTGACTACCGAGTTGCTGCACAAAGCTAGGAGCAACCTGAATACAGAGAACACCACACCACACACATGCACTTGGAAGAGCACGGAAATAGACACCACCGTTCCACCGTGCAAAGCTAGGAGCAACATGGATACAAAGAACACCACGCCACCGACCAATACTTGGACGAGCACGGAAATAGAGACCATCGTTCCACCGTGCAAAGCTGTGAGCAACTTTGATTACAAAGAACACCACGCCACCGACCAGAACTCGGACGAGCATGGTAATAGAGGCCATCGAGCCAGCGCTCAAAGCAAGGAGCAACCTTGATACAAAGAACACCACGCCACCGACAAATACTTGGACGAGCACGGAAATAGAGACCATCGAGCCACCGTGCAAAACAAGGGGCAACCTGGATACAGAGAACACCACGCCACCGACCAGTCCTTCAACGAGCACGGAAATAGTAACAACCGCGTCACCGCACATAGCTAGAAGCAAGCTTGATACGGATACCATCCCGCCATCGATCAATACCTGAAACTACCACGTCTCAGGATAATTCGGGAAAAGAGACAACACCAAGCAATACTTGGACCAGCCCGGAATTTGGAGGTTAGTTCAATACTTGTGGTTCGGTCTGCTTCTATATCAGTATGTCACTATTGCATTTCAAACTTTCCTTAACTATTTAATTACAAGTCATTTGTAATAAATTTGTAATAAATTATTTTAGTTCGATTGCGAAGTAACTGATCTTTGGAGTTTAAATGAACCACTTTCGAGTAGAATCAAGAGTACTTGATGTGCTTTTGAGAGGTTCGCAACCTCCAGCATGAGTGGCAAAAAGACTATCCACTGCACTTCTGTCCCGCTTTCTGATAAAATTCTTAATTTCGGCAAATCACTTTATTATTAAGCACATGTATTTCTAAATGAGCGGATTCATTTTGTTAAATCAATTTTTAAACACTACGTTGTTGTTGTCAAATATCCTTCCCTCATCAACAGTTATGATATGGCTTATAAATGTCCGTTGTTACGATTGGTCAATTACCGGTCATCTGATAGTTTCCCGCTAAAGTGGATAAAAAGCATCTCATTATGATTAACATATAAAATGTGAATGGTTTAGTATTATTATATAAAAATTATGTCAAATACACCAAAATGTGAAAAAATCATTTAAATCGGAGTAGTGAACTCATAACGAAATCCCATTTCCTTTTTCTTTTTTTAATGGAGTCTAACGCAATTCCAGGTTATATATGGCATATACAGTTTAAATGTTGGAAGAAAACATCGGAATAAACCCCGCAAGTAACTGTCAAACTTTCTCACATAAAGCTTTTGGAACGAACGGGACTCGAACCTACAATATTAGTGGTGAGAGGTAAGTGTTCTTGAGAGGGCACTTTATACCACTCGGTCCCATTCTTAAAAAAGACAGCACCTAAATACTGCTTAACGACCTTTGCATCGTCATTTATACTCTTTCTAAAATTATGTTTTAATATTGTAAATATGTATAATAACAGAAATTAAAATCAAATTGAAATCACGGACTGTTATAGAATTTTGAAAAGCTCTCTTTAAAAAGCAATTCAATAGAAATGTATCGGTCAAAATAATAAAATCACTTACTGTCTGACGATATTGGTCAATATCCAAATTTAATTACCTGATCGTTAGGTAAATATCACGTGTATTGGGTTCAGATATTTAGATATTGACTACATCATCAAAAAATACCTGTGTAAGATCTATAGTTTATTTTTAAGTCAGATATATCTACCTGGGCGCATCAAGGTACCGTGTACATATGAATCATGAAGGCACATAACACCTTGATGCTCCAAGGGTTCTAACTCTGACTCTACACAATTAAACTTGTTATAGTTATTGATATTTTTGACACATACATGTCATTTAAACATAAAAATATAGTATGGAAAATTCCGGATATTCACTTTAATGGCGAAATCATGAACACATCAAAAGCTATTTTACATAATATTTGTGTGTTATTTTATATAAATATTTCTTGCACGTTCAAATGTTGTTGGGCGGTGTCATCTGTATGCATGTGTTATGCTTGTTCTAATTTGTTAAATCTCCACAACAGGTCCCAGTAATTCGAATCTTCTCTTCTGAAGTTGAAAAGGAGACTCTTACATGACACGTTCATGTTAATACCACTTGCAATAAACTCTATAACTTAACAAGAATGTCCACGTGTTTGCCATAAATACTTAAACACATTTCAGCAATATGATCACAATCCTGTATTATTGTTCTATTACCTGGAGCAAAGGCAACGAAACGTACATTTCTAATATAGCTCACTCAACTACATACATCTAATGCTCTTACCACTTATACAAATCACGCTCGCTGCCTTCCTGGATAGAACAAGTACTTATCATATGCGGATAAAGTGTCTTGCTCAAGGACACCACACATCAAACCCGCGTCCCTCCGATCATGGATTTTATGCTCTACAACTGGACACCGCGCTCCACATTTTCCAATTAAAGATGGATATAGTATACCTACAAGTACTTGTAAACAAGTAAATAATGCAATACATAATTTGGCGCTCCCATGTTTAGATTATTTAAATTGTCTTTCTGTCACACACACACACACACACACACACACACACAGGGTATATATTACAGTTGTTCATCTACTCTGGCTTGCAGACATGGAATTCAATTCCTACTTATATTCGACTTTCAGTCTCTCTTTAGGTAGTTAAACATAATTATCAACCATATTTATTGCAAACTATTAAGGTAATTGCTTTACATGTGAATGTTTGTTTACTTGTATAATGTTGTTGTTAAAGATGGTAAATATATTTAGTATGTAATATAGATTTAAGGAAGACTTTTTGGTAGATACTTTAGTTTAAATATATTTTATTACAGAAAAAGAACATCATGTGATTAGAATTGTATATATAATCTAACTAAATAAATACATTATTATAAGTATGAGATTTCAAGGCTATGACGTCATCCAACTTCAGCTGAGGCAATTGACTAATCGTTGTTGGTTTGAACATATTTATTCAATTCAATTATACATACATAGTAATCAACATAAATACAAATATGGATCAGAACGGAAGATATAATCGTATAAAGACCAAATACTAAATCGCGATTCCATTGGCAGTAATGCTTTAATATTGACGAATAACACGGAAAATGCCGACATGTGTATTAATGAATATCTCATAAATGAGAATAATAACAAAGATTGAATCAACCATAATCTTCGAATGGGACCTTCCTTTTTGCGATTCAATAAACATTCAATCATTTACTGAACAGAAAGTTATAGAGGATGCATCTTTAACCATTTATATAAAAAACACGTCATATACTACGACAAAGTGGCATATACGTAATAACTTTTATCATATTAATACATCTGAACATACATATTTACTTTAGTATGTACAGACTTAAAAAAGCACAAAAGAGATTAAATGGATGTGCTGGACGTTTAAGATAATTAAACAAATGTTTATTTAGCATAATATACTAGCATAACAACGATAACACCCTATTGAAACGGAACTTTTCAATTATTGTTAAGGATAACAAATGCTTAGTTATTTAATATATACTATCAACATGATTAAACTTAATGACGCTCTTTTTCATCGTTTTAACAAGAACAAATATCGAATAAAGACTTACTGCGGTTATAACGTAGGTTTTTCCACACTACCAATATGTAAATACGCTTACGCAGGTCAGTATACAAGATGTTTACATAGATCAGTGTAAAATTAATTAAAAACTGTCGAGTCCGCATATAATATATGTTATATACAAATCACTATAAATGGCGCGGAAAACGCGTTATTGTGTTGTTGGTGTATGAGAAAATCGGAAAGTATAAGGGTGACATTACCAGCTTTGGTGACAAATATCCAGATATATATTCAGAACTGGAAGTTTCCTATCAATATGCTTATCACGGTTCGGTAGCACCAAATGTTATGAACCTTGCAGGGTTCCAAATTAATTTCAGAACTGTTAAACGTCTTCATCTTTTAAAAACATGTACGTAAAATATATGATGACTTTTAGTTAATTAAAGTGAACACGTTTATGTTGAAATTAATTTTTATTCATGCTTAGGATGCAAATCAATATTTACGCTATGATCGCATTATCACATGACGATATCGCCCTCCAGATATTTCTGTTTTAAACTTAAATTCTTTTTATAGATATATATGTTTGCATTTTCCCCCAAGTTAAATTTGTTCTTAAGAAATTTTAGAATGTGTCTATGTTTTATACATTGTATGTACTTTTTATTTTGTAAAGCACGTTTGAGCGTATTTTATACATGAAAAATGTGCTATATAAATACGGTATAATAATAATAATAATAAATGATTCACAACAATATTTGTTTAACTAATGAAGTCACACTGGTTTTGGAGTATAATTAAAAAAATAATTAAAAAATACAATTTGATATTTTCAAGGATTTTTTCTGTCATACAGATAACAAATAGATAGAATATATATAGCAGTTATTGTCATTTATGACCATATACATGCGAAAAGGGTTTCAAGCGATTGCCATAGTTATGCACCTTTGCAATATAGAAATGAAAAAAAGGGCTTCACCGAGATAGTAGTATAGCGGATAGTATTTGTTAAGGGTTCGAACCCAGGTTGGTCCTAGAATTGTAAGCGAACTTTATGTGAGAAACTCTATCTACTTGCAGAAGGACGTTGGTTCTACTAGAAATTGTTCTGAGATCTTCGTCAATCGTTTTGATAGTGGCGTAGAACACGATTCTAAACAAATGATAGTAATTTTCAAAGCCAGAGTGGTGTGAACAATTACTCGGGAAAAAAACACTTTTTGTAAGCAAGAACTTTTTTTTCGCTACAATTCGCGAGTTTCAACCCTCGCAAATTCAAATATTTCACTAAAATTACAACCATGTTAACTGTCCGAATAATAACAATGTCCGAATAAATAGTGCAGTCCCGGCAATTTCACTTTTCGAACGTCGCGAATTCAATATTTCGCGAATGAATTAAATAGGACAAATCAGAGCAAAATCACTAAATTAAAAGTGTTTTACAGTATGAAAATTGCGACGTATCGCTTTAATGGAGCGAAATAATATATAACCAGGAGAAAAGACTCGGATTACAATATTGAAGATGGAACACATTTTTAGTGTTGAAACATTTTAACATTCCTTTTTATTCTATCATTTCATTTGTATTGCAATAATTGTTTGATTTCTATAGTATATATTATCATTTATGTTCTATAATTTGTGTTATTTGCATTGTATATACTTTATACGTGTTCCATAATTTGTCCTATTTATTGAGACGACATAATCAGTATTGGAGAGTATTTGATGAAACTCTACAGTTCCGTGAGTATGAATGTTCCGTTCTCTGTTGTTCTGCGTATTTAATTTGTTAATATGTATTTTAAGATGTTTGTTAAGTTGTTCTTGTACATGGATAGTGAACCTAAAACGTCCTTCCTTCTTCAAAGAAAACTGACACATATAGCCTGATAACACTGCTTTAAAAACGTTCAGCACTTAAGATAGACAAATACCACGTAAGCTGAAATTTATTTATCCTTTGTCGGTATATTTTCTTTGGCTCTGTGCTCGTATATTTATTTATCCATTTGTTGACAGGATTGAGTCAAATACTTAATACATATCTATTGTTCCGCTTATACCAAACATGCGTTTTTCTCATTTACAAGTATAGACATAAGTAATTTATGTTTTGGCATTGCAAATATAGTGTTTGATTATTTCACCGTGGGAAATTCGGATTTGTGCGTATATGCGTAACCACTTAAACTAAAATACTGTTGACGTAACCTTTACAGTAACTGTCATATCACGATCAAAACATGCTATACATTAAAAACTGAATCAACATAAATGGTTCAGATATTACTTGCAAATGTATAATACGTGTCAAATACTTTACCGAAGGGAAAGTAAGTGTCTGGCCATAGCTGGTTACTTAAAGGCAGTGTGCATGGGCAAATCGCCATGGATATCTAAAATAAGAACACTAAAAGCAACATGATGAATACAAAGAATATCATCACTAACGAGTTGGTTAGTTAAGCAATACAAACAATTCATATTTCATAGTTAGTATATTTTCTCATTGGTGATGGGAGAGTTCTATAACATATAAATATATATTTTCATTCAAACCTATTTCTCAGGGAAGTAGCTATAAAACAACATTTCAAATATCACTCTTTATTTAATTTTCGGCCACCTGGCCATTATCAATAACTGAAAACTCGCTAATACAGCTATGTGACACCAATTTTTAACAACATTTGCTTTGCTATGGTACACAAATATTGTTAAATGTGGTGCCACATAGCTGTACTTATGAATGTTTATATATACATATATATCTTTTTTTCATACAAAATGCCACAGACCCATCAGCATACAATCATCAAATTACATGCAATTTAAAGAAGTAATCAATGGCAATGTTGTACAGTCTTTTCATATTTATAACAAATAAAGTGAAATTTAAACTTTAATAATTTAAATGTATATTGAGACAGATTTAACATATTGTAATGAGTAATAACGTTAAATTTAAACTTTCACTTGTATAAATGCTCATTTTTATAAAATATAGTCTTAGCACATCTGCCAATCTAGTCTTTATATCATGGTAAAAATCTTGGTTCTGTAATTTATAAAAAAAACAATAATCTATCGATGTTAGATACGCAATTCTAATACATACCACTAAAATACACATTATTATAGAGTAGAGAAGAAACGATCAAGTGAAATGAAATTTTAACTTTCGAAAATGGACATTGATATAATTTTGGGTATGTTAGTTTTTTTCTCCAATATCGCCAGTATCAGATTTTTTTAATCACAACGAAAAAGCTGTGAATTCTATGTCTGTCTCACAATTCATAGTTTTAACGCTTACCAAACTGTGACTACATTCGCCTTTCGCTAAACAACGAACCAATCAACGTGCTCAAACTGCTATGTAACGGACCCAAGACGGAAGCGTTGAGTGAGAAGTAAACTGTCGTTGAGTGCCAGCACCTGAGACCCCACGACCACGGAGGACACATTCCTTATACTTTTAAGCACACCAAAGGACTCAAAAATTGCCATGAACGTGTGTTACCGCATAAAAACCACTAAGATGAAAAGCTATTTATGTTATGACAGTGAAAACTGAAGGGATATGTGTGACAAATGTGACATTGAGAGTACAAAATATAGACTATGTTTGACATCAAGAACAACATTTCAAAGTTCCTTTACCATAAGAAGATCCCTTTTAAAACATGTACCCAAACAGTTGTTTGACGATTAGCTTTGAAAATATTGAACTATTAATCTGGTTTAGTTAATATGATATCGTTATTATAGTTTGTTCTTTGGTACGCTTATTTTTTTAATTGGGAACGTGTATGTAATGTCCTTTTGTCTGATCGTGTGACAACTTTGGCCAGTAGGTTTATTTATATTTCATCTAAGACTGATCATATTAATGAGAGATGTGGGCGTTTATGGAAATGGAACAAACATGTCAAAAGATAACATAAATTTACGTTGAACAGTACACGTACAGTAACAATGTGTCCTTCTCTTCGTTCAGATATCATTGACGACTTTCCTTCAAACGAAAACTTCTTACTTTAATAAAGATGTAAAAATATACAAAAACGAAAATAATTTTTGCAAACGTCAATAAATTATTTCAAGTAGAAACAAATCAGAAACACCGTAGAAACTGATTTTATTCCTTTTATTAGTTGTCATGGCAAACCAATGGCACAATACACATCTTAATATATGCGTTCATCAAATACGCACAGACATTTAGATTACACATTATGTGGAACTATTTAGTGTTACAATTAAACCTATATTTAACTTCAAAATAATAATAAATAAACTCTGATAATTTAGCATTCGATGATTGATTTGTTAAATGTATTTTGCACGTATATTTCAATAGAAAAATATCATCTGAATGTAAAATACAACCCATGGGCAATTCTTATTTAAACTCATATAGTACCTTTTACAGTATAAGCATAGCAAAAGCAATGTTCATTAACCTTCTAGGAAATATGAAAGTTTTTTTACTAATACTCGCTATTTCACAGTTGGATCTGGGAGTGTGGACGTATGAGAAAACCATTCGCGTTAATCAGAACAGTTATATATACAATACTGCTGTTACTTAGCATGTGCTTCTGGATCCCGTTAACCAAGTATTAGAGATAGGCTTGGAAAAGACTTCTCAAACAATGTCAAGCACGATACTAGTACCAGTTTGGGAAGAAAAATGTATTTATTATTATAATAAAATTAAGTGCCGAACTAATGATTTTTAATTCAATCATTTAAATATGTCTGTAATTAGTTTTCCCTCGGAAACAATACATGCCTCGGTACACATTGTTCTTTCTTTCATAATAATTGGCTTATTGATTTATGCATGGCTCATGTTTGAACCAAACAGAAAAATAAGAAAATGCTAAAGTTCATTCTTCTGCTATCATATTACAAACACAAAGATTATATAATAATTAATTTTAAATAATTGATTTAATATAACATTCTTGCTTTTCCATTTTGAAATATGAACAAGTAGCCATTTATATTATAATAATGACATAGCAAGCAATGGCCTTGTGCTACTTTATAAAAAGTTGTAATTGAACATTTATATAACGGCTATTCGTATGTTTGTATACAGTGTTAAGATAAGTCGATAAGAGCATAAAAACGTTATGTTTGCGTCTAAGCTGGGGTCCCTAAGTTGTTCTTTTTAGATTCGCAATTACATGGTAAATGCTTTTAAGAAAACATGAACTCTATCAAACTGAATACATGTGTCAATATGGCCCTATATATCTTGATAGGTAAACTATTAATAAGTAAGTATAATTTAGGCAACATTTAATTAAAGGACTTGATACTATAACCTAACACCCACTATTTGAGAACGTGACCGATAATCAATGGTCAATAAGTTTTAATTCTTGCGTCGTGATGAGGGAATTATGGTTATTGACTCAAGTACTTTGCCTACTGCCTATAAAATGCCAAGGCGGCCAGGACTGGGCAGCAGTTGGAAAACGACAGTTCACAAAAACATAGTAAGTTCACATTTTGTCTTCTTACTTGCTGCGGTTTATTTAAAAAAAAATTAGTTTTTGGTGACTTTCAATATAATTTGTTCGTTTTAAAAAAAAATGCTTTTTCTAGATAATTCTTTAGAATTTTTATTGTTTTTCAGTTTTAAAAAAAAAAGTTGTTTTTTTACTTTATTTTTATATTTTTAATTTGTTTAAAACGAATGTTAGACCCAACTTTTGTACCTACGTAGGATTTTTTTAGAAATTCAATCGGTTGTTTAAGCGGCATGCGGTTTTTTATATAAATTTTCATCTAACACTATGTCTAAAAATCTACATGACATAAACAATGAAATTAAAACCGCAATATTAATACAGACCTGTGTTTCTGTTTCTGTATTGGGAAGGAACATAAGTCGGGTAGATGAATGGAAGGATTAATATTTCGCATTGATTTGGACATTTGTAACCAATGAAATCTGAATACATTTTTTTACAACATTATTTTTTATCGGTATGAAATAAATAGTTCAAAATGTAGTTAAAACATCGGCATCTCGCCTCAATATCATATGGTGTAAAATAAATAGGTTAGAAAATTATAACTCTGAAAAGTGTATTTAAAAAATAAGTTATTGCACTATTACTCATTTCGCAAAAAAAAAATCCTATTTGTTTGATATTCCGTTTTTTTCATATTATTTTTTCTACTCTAAAATGACACACGACATTTTTCATTTTATAAATTTTCAACTTTTGCTTAAACAATTTTTGAAAATTGCATATCCATGTCATGTAAATGTGAAATTAGAATACACCAGTATGTGTGCTGAGAACAGTTTCACTAAACATCGCAAAGTGAGATTTTACTCTACTATGAAATCGCATTTTTTAAAGTTAAAATGTTTAATGAAATCAAGACCTAATCCTTTTTTCATTTCTTTTTTACTCTTTTAGAACGAATTGTCACAACTTTTGCAATTTGTTGAAACGAATCACTTTCGCATATTCGTAGTAAGGTATGGCAAATCGTGTGTAATATTTTATTTGCACAACGTCGCCGTTACATTCATGACATTGGCTTTGCGGCGGTTTAATGCGTATTATTTGCTTTTTTAAATATCAAATTGGCAAAAATAACATAATAGTTATATCTAAAATAGTTGGAAAATATAATGTAATATAAGGATTTAAAATCGATTTTTGATGAAAACTCAATATTTGGCTTTTAATCCTTAATCGAATTCTAACACTACCGTCGACACTAGAGTAGTTTTATAAAAAAAAATAATGTTAATACTATCTAAAATATGAAGTTTCAGATAGCAATGCTTGGTAACAACCATTCATGTTTAAACAATGAAAAATCAAGATTTTGTTTAAGGTAATGTATCAGTTACTGCAATAGAATGCAAAGGTCACTTGTCAAGTGGCAATGTAATGTTGAGATGTGATATAGCATGTGACTAGATGTTTCAGGTGTAACATGTCAATTTCATATTGATGTACTGTTGCATTTCTAGGGCCATTTATTGGTATCATGTCACGTCACTTCATCGTGACAGTAATTACACATATAACGAAGCGTTATACCATATATTGGTATCATGTCACGTCACTTCATCATGGCAATAATTACACATGTAACACAGCGTTATACCATATATTGGTATCATGTCACGTCACTTCATCGTGACAGTAATTACACATATAACACAGCGTTCTACCATGTATTGGTATCATGTCACGTCACTTCATCGCGACATTAATTACACATATAACAAAGCGTTATAACATATATTTCAAATCAATAGTTATCGTTTATCTGTTATTAACATCCAATAACTTTTTGTTTCAGATGAAATTGCTGATACTTTTTGTATGCCTGTTTGTTGCGGCAAACGCTAGACCACCTGTGAGTAACTTCGTCTCATTATTTAAAAAAATGAGCTTATCATTACCCATTTGCTTTAAGGTGTTATGCCAGACTTTGAAACTATTTTAAATGCATTTATTCGTTTAATAACTCTTATTTCATTATGAAATATAGTTTTATCTCCATATAGCTCAGCTATATCTAAGTAGCGTGTGGTTTGCTTGTAAAGCATAAAATCCAGACTCAGAGAATCGTAGGTTCGATACGCCTTGTATATCTGATGTGTTTAGGACAAAGCAATACTTTGTACTAATTTCCCAAATTTCGTCAAACCAAATGTGCAATAGTTGAAAGCAATATTTCAAAATTCGACGTAAAATAAATAGGTTTAAAGCAATGTCTTTTATAAAGCTGTTGAAGCAAATTAAACTCCAGGTACTAGATTTATATGTTAGGATATTTGTATTATTTTCTCATGTACGCATACGACCTGTTTTAATTGCTTACATATATACATATATATTATCATATGATAGTTAAGCGATAATCTCGTCTTGTTCTGTGAGAGTGATTTGCCTTTGATCTTTTACTTATATTTAGAAAAAGGAGGATGGACCACCAGGGCCAATCAAAGACCTTGTGAAGTTATGTTTGCGTATGATTGAAGTAGAGCTAGGAGACAGTGACGATGACGATGACAAGAGATCCATGGACGCAGCTTTTGAGAAACTTGAACCAGTGTGCGGGGGTCTTCTCTCCGCCCTCAAGGAGGTAAATGTTGTTGTAATTATATAATTAACAGAAAAGACGTATATTTTACTTGATAAATTTACATGTATTGAAATTGGTCGACATTTTAACATTGAAAGAGAAAATAGAATATGTTTATTTTGTTTCTTAAATTCCAATATAATGGTGATAGAAAACGAATACCATGTATTTTTTAATTGTTCTAAGTATACTCATGTTAGAGAAACACATCTGTATAATTGGTATATAGGGCATTCAGAACATGCAGATTTTTATCGATTGCTTCAAAGCGAGAATCCAGAGACTATTAGAAAAATTGCTCTTTTTATAACAAGACTGTTTGAAATTATAGATAAAACATAGTTCCACATTATATACTGTACCAGTTTTCAGACACTTCAAATGTATATTTAATATATTGTAACACAACTTTGTAAAACATCAATGATCAATAATTACTGTTGTATTTTGGGCCGGAGGCCTTTATTTACTCAATAAAACATCTTGTATCTTGTATCTTGTATCTTTAATAATATTATTTTACAAAGTACACGTAAAATAATATTATTAGTGCTACTTTAGTTTACAAAAATATCAATATTATATTATCAGAATTATTTACAAAGTGAATAATTCCTGAATGTCAATTGTTTGTTTTTGTTTTGTTGTTATTTTTTGTTGTAAATATTACACATGCCCGTGTTGCTTAAGTAACCAAGTTCAATATTTGTGGAATGTTTTGTTGTTGTTTGTTAGATTTTTATCTTGTAAAGATGAAACAGAATTCATAAAATCATTATTTCCTATTGAATAATTATTAATATGTCGCGTCAACGGGGTAAATGTGTATGCCATCTTTAGAAGTATTTACATAATCGGTGTTCTCTGTATAAATATTTCTCATGAAAGTGTTTAAAACCCCAACTGCGCTATAAAAGCCGCAAGATGGCCCTGGGTCAGGTTTTATTTAATTATATACATTATTCAAATCAAAAAACCCTTTTTCAAAATTTCACAGTCATTGCTTTTGTTATAATGTTGCATACTACTAGTGTATTGTTAATGGCATTTTGTTTTCCAAAAAGTATTTGTTATGTACAGTTTGAAAAAAAAAGGTTTAATTTCAACTGACAAAAATTTGAAATTTGAGATAGATACACTCTTTCTATACAATGCATCTGTATGAATGACCATCATCAGATAGCCTAGTGTAGCATTGTAATTTGATAGTCTCCTTTTACAAATATTTCTACCGTGGCAGTAAAAGTTGGGAGAGTGTGGAGGTAAGAAAAAGGTAATTGCCTCTCGACTGTTTGAAGGAATAAGTTCGATGCTCTTTTATTTGTATTAAGACTAATATAAATGCATTTCTGTAAAGAACTGACATGACGAAAAGCGACTATCACTCCGACCTCTGGTCATGTGGCCTTGTTTGTCCAAGTAGATACAATGTAATACAATGAGGTGTTTACTAACAGAACGTTAGTTTGTCTAAGGAAAATGGCCGATTAGCAACCAATATCGATCGCTGATTGGATTATCGACTTGTTTGATTGACAGCTCACGTTAGATCAATTCTGCAACATAAGGACACTTTTGAAATATAAAAACCTTTTGTAATTATAACTTTAAATTATTCAAATTAAGTCTACCATAAGTGTGTGTTTAATTAAACAGTTAATCCAGTGAATGTAAACATATATTTCAGGCAATGGACGCTGAGGTAAGTACATTGAGGAACTCTTTTAGCTGTACTTGCATATTGTTATAAAAATGAATATTGTTCAGTTTAAAGAAAAGTTTTACTCAGAAAGTAATATACTAGTGTTTGTATTTGTCAAGACAATCTTAAAATATACGTATTGGAAAAAATATAACACACTTTAACACTCAAATACATTAACTGTAACTTTTAATCTATGCTTAATGTATATATAATTAGATATCAAATTACATCATTCAACTAGACGAGTTTAATTGGAGGAAATATCAATATTACTTAGTTTTTCATATTTGATATAGTATACAATACTCATTCTGTGTATATTGTAATGTGCATTGACTGATGGTCTAGTCCGACGATTCCACCTATTGCGGGCATTACACGATTAATACGATTAATAATGTAGTTGCCTATATTTGTGTATTGCTATGTTAATACCAGTCTCTCTTTGAAACTAATAGAAAGTCTACAATATAAAGTATCGTCCGTATTAACTGGTGTAAATGAAAACTGAATTTACTTTCATCATCCAGCTAACAAACACCGGTGCGCGGTTACGATACGGTTGGTATAGAGTCGGTTGTTCATGCACGTCGTGGGTTCTGTCCCAGGCACGACACGATTGTCCTAAATCAATCATAACGATTTCAAAACCGATGCTTTGACTTACTACGCATGTATCTAAAATAAATGAGTATAAACAAAATAAACACGTGTATATCACACATATATTAGGTACACACAAAGACGTGTATATCACACATATATAATAAACAAGTGTATATCACACATATATTAGGTACACACAAACACGTGTATATCACACATAAATTAGGTAAAAGCAATCACGTGTATATCGCACATATAAAATAAACACGTATATATCACACATATATTAAGTACACACAAACACGTGTATATCACACATATAGTATATTCATACAAACACGTGCATATCACACATATATTAGGTATTCACAGACACGATATGTAAAGTATTGATCTCGCAATAACTACGGCTTCTTATCTATTATAGGAAAATGACGGCGCACAAGATAAGAGAATGGTAGGATTATGTTTGTATTTATATATTTTGAATAGCATAAGCTTTGTTATAGGTATTTTCTATTAAGTAAAATCACAGCGGTGGTCTAGTGGTAGAGCGTCCGTCTAGCATGTGAACGCTCATGGGTTCAATCCCAGGCCGAATCATACTTAAGTTTTGAATATGGTATAAGAAGCTTCCTCGCTTTGTGCTCAGCTTTCAAGTTAGTTCTGGCCGACCCGGTGTTAGTGTAATGTGACTGGGGGTAGAATAATACCATGTTTTGTGGCAATATAATCAGCTGTGCCAGAGCGCTTACAATACTGGATCAAGCAACGCACCGCCGTAGCATGGGTAAAAAATATTAAAATCAACGTTAAACACCATAAAAAACAATTAAAAGAACACCGAATCTAACGCTGAGGTGATGTCTATTCTTGTGCAAGTCGCATTAAAATGTTTCAATATGACGTTGGTTTGACGCCAGTCAACATCGTTATATTAATATAATTAAGATGATTCAATTTACATTAAATAATGTTAGCTAATTCAGCTGGTTTGCATATTTGAAGTTACTTATAAATGTATTGTAGTTACTATAACATTAATCATGTTTCGTGCTGACATTTGCATAAATGACATGATTCTGCATCATGCACTAAATTAACATATTAGGAATTGTCGAATAAAAGTTAAAATCTGGTTATTGATGGGCAGTTCCAAATTGGGATTATTATGGTCAAATGAATATCACGCAAACTTCATATTTCATAAATGTTCTACTGTGACTTTAAATAAATTTTGATCTATAAAAATATAAACCAGTGTTGTGGTTTCTACGCATTGCATAAAATAAATAGAATACTAGCTTGATTAATTACTTGTGATACTTTGCAATACTAAAATTAGAATGAATTACGATTTAGATGGATTTGAAAAGCGTTTGAAAATTCGTTTGAACTGTCCACTCGTTATACAATTACTGCACATCTGTTGTTGAAATTGATACATGCGCACGGGACCAATAGATTTAGATTACCAGTGGTGTAGCTGTCATTACATAAGGTGTTTGGTTCAAGAAGTTGTTGAAACAATACTTTCATAACTCTGTATTTTAATTAAATTGACATTTGTAATATATGTAGTACCAACATATTTATAAAGGTAGGTTGCTTTGAGAATTTACGTATTCGGAGGAAGACTCAAACGACCGACACGTTGATGTATTAATTTCAAACTTATTAACCAAATATTATTTAATCAAAAGAGAGGTGGTGATGATGATGATGATCGTAAACCAAAGAAGGGAGGACGCAAGAACGGAGGTGGTGATGGTGATGATGATAAAATGGGAGGCAAAGGTGGAGACAGCAAACCAAAGGGGCCAAGACCTACTGACAGCAGCATGCCACCACCCCCAACTGGCATCAGCGGCCCACCACCACATCGACCAGAGAGAAGAATGGTATGGACACTTGTACCACTTATATAGTGCATAACATACCAGTTTACCAGTTTTATTTTTATATTTCCTGAAGGTCTTAGACCCATGAGGACATTTTACATATACATGACGGCAAGCATAAATCGGTACGTTATAAATTAATGGATAACATGCATGTTAAGTAATTAATGACTTATAATTTATAATTAACATATGTATAATTATACGTTTTCTCAAATATTGAATATAGCATCGAAGCAATTTGCAATTTCAAATATATGTATTTGAAAAAAGTGACATATATATGTAGGTATTATTTGTACATTGATTTTCACTATAATAAAATTAATGTTTTATAAGATATATATTTAATACTGTGGTTTAATTCAAAGGGGATATTTTAGTTAAAAATCCAAATGCCTGTTTATTAGACAAAACTTTTTACTATCCGCCCGGCAACAGTCTCTGTGATGATTGATATACAACATTGTGTCTCATTATGATTCGTTTCTCACCGCTGATTCAAGTGGGAAAGTTATCAGTTATTTGCGGAGATGGGGTGTACTCGAGTACTGGTTAACCTTTCAGGATACCAGGAGATAGTGATTAGGTTAACTAATCGTCTGTTAGCCCTCGTCGGTATAAAAATGACGCTAAATATTAATCATTCAATCAATAAAATAGAGTAATTTAGTCACAATACGAGTGATCTAAATCATATAAGTTGTTATTGATTTGTTATTTGTAAAGATAGGGCTGAATCTAAATAGAAGAGCTTGTGGCCCAATTCGTTGCAAAATATTTTAACAAAAACATGTTTAAACTAAAACTTTAATCAAATTCATTATCGATTCTCAATTAATTTAAAGAGAGGTGGACGAAATGGAAAAGGGGATGAAGAAGATGATGATGACAGCAGACCACCACCACCAACTGGCGCCAGTGCACCACCACCACATCATGACAGGAGAATGGTAATCACATATATATATATATATATAGCAATCAACCATGAATCATATGTTTATAAATTAGCAAGTTTATATATTAGCAAATCGACTTGTTACATTGAACATAGGTCTGTCGTTGAAGAAAAGTGATTTGTTGATTGAAATTAATTTCGGATATTACTTGCATTTTACTATGCAAATAATACTTAAGCTGATATTTCAGATGTGATTGAGCTACTGATAACTACCGACATACTTTCCCACATTTTGATGAATTATTTAGTACTTCCTGTTAGATCTGACCATTAATTTTAACAAGAAAGACACGTATATCATTCTAAATTGAATATATAATATAATGGATGCACGTTATAGCGTGTTCGGAGAATGTGCTTATATTTGGTAACAGCTTTGATCGATTTCATTATACATTGTCGAGCAATTTTGAAAGAACTTATCTATTTGTGAAAAAGCACACGTGTATATTATTCTAATATAAAATCTATTGACGAGCACAAGTACCATAATAGTAGAATTTCGGATTCAATTTCTTTGATATATTTCATTATAAATTGTCAAGCGATTTCAAATGATCTCATTCCGAATAAGTCGTCAATAATAAAATTTTAACTGTTATGGTGGTAATGTCCTTTGATACTTTGTTTCCTGGTGGACATATACATGTATATAATAATTTCTCTTTCTTTTCTTTATAGTTGATGGTGGTACCAGGGAATTGTTTATCAAATGTTTTATCTAAATAATCAATGAATACTACATTGTTCTTCTGTCTATTTCAGCAAGGAGACGATAGTGTAGATGATGAGGAGATAGACATGGCACTGGCACTTCTTAAAGTATGCGAAGGACTCGCTAAAATGGCAGAAGAAGCGGTTAGTACTTATACATGCGATTTTGTGATGAATAGTATCTGAAATGGCTTATCCTTGATTAATGAACTACCAAAATCAGAATTAGATAACTTGAAGGAAATGGCATATGAGATTTTTCAAATAGAAACTGAATATTCAAATGAATTTGGGTAATATTTGTAGTCTAATTGATGTGCGCGTGGTCCAGTGGGAGAGCACCGAGCCCATGATAGGAGTGTCGTGGGTTCGATCCTCCGACACGGCAATGTGTGGTGTTCTTGAACAAGACACTTTTCCACATATGCTTGGTACTGGTTCTAACCAGGAAGACTTCGACCATGATTTGCTCATAAGTTGTAAGAACTTGTTTCAAAATCGAAGTATAATAAATAAGTTTAAACTAATTGGTTTTGGTAAATGGTATCAGTTGCATGACAAGAGAAACTGTGTGGCGTTAATCTAAAATAAAAAAAAAACAGCGCACAACACAATAACAATTAAATCATCCTCTGTACGGAATAATTATTCGTATAACGTAATGCTATTTATTTATAAGTTCTGCGGTGTTCGTAACATTGACACGTATAAAGCTTTCTTTGAATGTTTTTATTTCTTTCGTTTGTTTCTTACAATATATAATATATCTTTAATAGATGAAAAAGGGAGACAAGCGTAGTCTAGACATGTTATTTGAAGAAATGAAGGACGTTTGCATGGAAGCCGTTACTGAATAAATAACTCCCTACAACATGACCCGAAACCAAACTCGCCATTGAACGGAACCAGTTTCATCCTGTACAACACATTCTGAAGCATTGCAACAACGTCTTTTTGTTTTAAATTGTGTAGTATATTTGTACTGTGTATTGTTTTTTACATTATATATTAAAGCATTTTTTAAAACTAGAACTGACTCCGATTTCTTTTATACGTACTATGTAGACTAGTTGTAATTCGGTCGGACTAGAGACAGGTAAATTATGCTATAAGGTCCCATGTGAGTACATTGTAGTTTTTCAACACTATATGCACGGGATTCTGTTTCACCAACTTCTTACTTTAATACTTTAAAACTTAACTTAGTTTTTAATGGTTATTTATATGTTAAGTAATCAATATCAGTGAAACAATGTGTAGTTTTGCTTGAACCAGTCTAAGATCATGATCACCTGGTTGCTTTACTTAGATTATAGTTTTAAGTATTTAAATATCTGTATGTGAAGCAGGTGCCAAGTTTTAATACAAATTAATCAAATTATGAGAATGTTCTAAAAATCGTAAAAACCGTATGCATCGTACGCATTTATTCTTATACAGGCAAACTTGCCTCTAAGCATGAATAAACGTGACTCGTGAAATAATGATATTATTACCAAATTAAATAATAGCTGTGTACTTGCGTGTGGTCATCTTTACACGTCACGTGACTCCTATCTTTAGATATATAAATTACGCTATTGTGAAACGGCACCTACCTCATTACGGCTTTTCAACGAACACTATAAAATGAGTACAAAGATGTAACACAAACAATAACTTCCTGTATTGGATGGTTCTAAATATAAATAAAATGACGTTATTTCAGATAAATGTATTTGGTTTATACATTGAATTCAATAACAGTGGGATTTACCCACTTTCAAACATGGACTCATGGACATGAATAGTTTTGAAATGAACAATAACTAAAAAAAATAATGCATGTAATATTTTATTTTTTTAAATTATTATTAGGTATTTTCATATACAGAAATTGTTGATTTGATATTAAAGTATTTCACTTACATGCAAGCCCAAAATGTTTTCTTTTGGCCAGGGAGATAGGATTTAACGGTCACATTATATATGCAATAGTAATTGTATGCAAAATACCAATTAACCGTTGTTCACGGAGTCGTTAGTAAACAGGCATATTGTATATCTGATAGTATATGCCACCGTTTTTATGGAAAAAACAACAGCTTATAAACGTATGAATTTAAAATCTGATTTTAAATTTCACACCTGGTCATGGATATGTTAACAATAGAAATATTGAAGACATCATAATACATTCCATCGCTTTATATGCATGTAATGTTAGTCAGGCAAACATTAACGTACAACCTGTTTATTTTGAATATGATATTAAGGACAGCAAACACAGTTTGATGCTAAGGAACCAAGAAGATTAGCATTTAGATAACGAAAGAAATGGTAGTTAAAATAATAAAACATAAATCAAACAAAAGTACAGGAGACATACATAATACATACAAACATAATAAAAGAATGTGTATATGAATTGGTAGAGCCACTAACAATATATTCAAGAAATCATGAAAAGAACATAAACTACCAGAAATGTTAAAATGTACAAATTTGACAGATATACAAGGCAATGTGTTAAACATGTAAACTATTTATCAGTAAGTGTTACACCGATATGCTGCTGCCCGATGGAGTGGTAAATAAGAGATAGCAGTGTCCAATGAATTCTACCGATTTCAACATTAGTTTCGCCTAGACTACTTCACAAATACTCAACTACTAGACTGCGTAGAAAATTGGACAAAATCTATGGGTGGTGGACACGATGTGGCAGCATATACCTAGACTTCAAGACTGCCTATGCTAAAGTACCAAACAAAAGGTAATTATGGAAATTATGGGGATATAGACTAAGGAGTAGAGTATATGTGTGGCTAAGAAGGTTTTTTTAACAAACCACAAGTAATAAGTTATGATAAGCGTTGAAACAGGTAATTTGGGAAGTAAAAAAAATGCAGTACTCCTAGATAGTGTTTTAGGGTCATAACTGTTCCTAATTTACGTTAATGATCTGCCAGAAGGAAATAACTGTATTGTCAGAATGTTTGCAGACGATTTAAAAATTTGCACAGATGATATAAGATTAAAAAATATACTCAGCAAATGTATTGTCAAAACTAACCTTCAATATCAAAATAATGTAAATATATACACATTAAGAACAAACAGGTGTCCAGCCAATACTATATAAAAGATATATTAGATAAGATATTTTAAAAAGAAATATTACGCAGAAGAAGGACACACTTTCGAAAGGATTGTGGTTCTCATCAGATTCATTCTGAGGTATTTCTCCTCCAATCGCCCGTTTGGTGCAAAAATGTACAAAGTATCTTCTTATTTCATACACATTTGGTACCTTATTGCACCAATGGGACGCAATGAAACTGTATATGCCATATATAAATTGAAATGAGTTGAAAATGACCTTAAACCCCATTAAAATACAAAATTCAAGCGTATTTCAGGGGTTAATATGACTGCCACATTTTTTTCTTTTATATAAATTATGAATGGTGTCGCTTTTATTTTTAAAACTGGAAATATTGATAGCTATGCTGATTATTCTATAATATGTGAAACATCGAGTGATTCATAAAAATACATATTCAACTCAATGATCGATCCAATTTAATAAGCAGCTAGTGTACAAATAATACCATGTCATTGAATTCTGAAAAAATATAATGTATGGTAATTAATACGAAATACAAATTAGGAAGTAAAAAGGATTGTAAATAAACAATTAACAATATATTTATTGAAAACATTACCATTTAGAAATACGCTATCATGGAAAACTTAGCTTACTTAAATATATTCCAGATTAAACTGAAAAATAGCTATCTAAAAAGAATACCGTAGTATTTAACATATGATATGAAATTACTGTTTTACAATGCCTATATACTGTCTACATGTGGTTATTATTGTACTGTTTGTGTAAAAGGCAATTATCTATAAATGCAATATATAAAACTCTATTTAATATAAAAGAGCAGCAAGAATGATACTTAATAAATCATTAAAATGTCCAATGATTTACAATGGCTTCCTTTTTCAAAAATATGTTACTATCTACCACACTGCTGTATTAGTAGTAAAGGTTAGCCTAGTAAAAATACAGCACCGCTCTATATATTAAACATGTCGAGTTATTTAAACAATACAACATAGAAAATTACGAAATTACTTTAAAATATAATTTTAGCTATAACTGTACAATATTATGGAATGCTATACCAGTATCTATAATAAATATTTCAAGTATTGGCTCATTTAATTCTCAATATGAAAATTACCTCCCCCGATCATCTAACAAATGATATTTGTTGTTGTTTGTAAAAAAATGAAATACATATACATACTGCATAAATGTTACAATACATGTATTAATAGATTGAGTGTTTGTCCTAAGTATAGTTGTACATGTACATGTCAATTTTTGTTAGTATATTAAAATGTTGTTCATTTAAAGAGCCATTTAAAAATAGTATGTAGTACTAGCAGTAGTAGTTATTATAACCCTAACCCTATTATTATCATTATCATTATTATTATTATTTGTTCTTATTTTTTTTATTATTATCATTATTATTATTATTATTATTATTATTATTATTATAATACTATTATTAATATTTATATTATTATTATTATTATTATCATTATTATTATAATTATTATTACTATTATTATTATTATTATTATTATTATTATTATTATTATTATTATTGTTATTATTATTGTTGTTATAATTATTATTATTATTATTATTATTATTATCATTGATATTATTATTATTATTATTATTATTATTATTATATTATTAATATTATTTTTTATTATTATTATTATTATTATTATTATTATTATTATTATTATTATTATTATAAGAAGAAGAAAGTATATCATCAGTAGGAGACGGAACATTCAAAGGATATAGCCACCAAAGTAGTTTGCATAACGGTAATCCGTGTGTTTGTACAAATGGTTTAGGTAAGCTGGCAGGTGAATCGACAGGTTCTGTTTGAGCCAACACTGGGATTCCTGAGTTTCTGTGTTGACTTTCGCTAATACGTGGACAATGCATACGACAATGCATTACCATATGAAGAAGATTTGTCAATATTGCATGATATATTTTGCTATGTTTAATCTGAATTTCTAATCTTCAATAAATAAAAAATGTATCAAAATAAATAATTATGGTAACTTTTCAATGCTATTGAAAACGGACTAATATAGTATATAATATCAATCACAATATATTTATTAGAATTTCTGAAAAGCAAAGTTCAGATGCCATACATTTTAAAAACATAAATCCGTATGCCAACTACATTTATTCTATACCTGTAAGTGTATAGCCAATCACCTACTCCAGATGTTACAACGTGACCGTACAATATGTAGAAGTTTATTGGAATCAATAAATTTTATACTGTAAAGTTTAGAATTCATGATGGCGACTAAAATATATAAAAAAAATAGTAGAAATTTCAACGATAAAAACAAACAACCGACAAAATGTTCCGCGTGACGATGACGTTGAAAAAATCCGAATATCTGTCATAGCAACTTCCGCTATTTTCCTGCCACGTTGAACACACGGTTAATTTATTTAAAATGATCTTGATTTGTCTTTACTCTTTGATAAATTTCTTCCATATCAAGGTATAGAATAAAATGATCATTGTACCGTGTTTTGTACAATATGGGAAAATATTGTACTCGTACGCATTGTCTTGTCTCGTTCAATATGGTTTTCACCACAGTACGTACTCATACAATGTATTCCCATATTGTACAAAACACGGTAAAATAACTGTATAGTATTCAAGTAATTGTTCACTTAACATCATCTTAACATTGATTTTCAAAATTGTGATAACTGAACTGTTATTCGAAAAAGAGACGAAAACAAATGTTCAGTGAATAGTTCCGGGAACATTTATCACAATTTTGAAAACAATCACTAGTTCCCGGATAAAGTTTTTTTTAGCGGATTAGTCTTTCAGAACACCTCCCCGATAATTCTAAATGAGTGGATGACGAAATTGGTCGAGTACGATTTGGATTACAATAGATGTATCACAACACGTGACCTACTTGTTTTATAATATACGTGTATATTTCTATTTTTCTTTAGTATTCTTCTTTGTACAACAGTATTTCAGAACATATTCGTGAGAACTACATGCGGGATGGTGGTGCAGTAGAAAAAGTGTGGGCTGCTCATTTCAGGGGTCATGGGTTCGATCAACAGTTCGACCCGGTGCCTTTTCAAACACAAACCTCAGTACTGGATCTACAAAGGGAACGGAGAGCGATCTAAATAAACTCTGAGCTTTCTCCAAAATTGAGCTAAAATGATTTAGTATATTAAGTTAAAGAGCTACATATACAATGATTTTCTTGAAAGTCAAACATGTTTTGTTTGTTCTCAACATATTGTATTTGTTGTTTAACATATACAGAACGATAACAATCGAAGTATAGAACTCTCTCTCTCTCTCTCTCTCTCTCTCTCTCTCTCTCTCTCTCTCTTCTCTTTCTCTCTCTCTCATTCATTCTCTCTCTCTCATTCATTCTCTCTCTCTCATTCATTCTCTCTCTCTCTCTCTCTCTCTCTCTCTCTCTCTCTCTCTCTCGTTGCCATGAATGACGTGAGCATAGATACGAAACGGTTACAAGCGAAGTGTAGAACTCTCTCTCTCTCTCTCTCTCTCTCTCTCTCTCGTTGCCATGAATGACGTGAGCATAGATACGGAACGGTGACAAGCGAAGTGTAGAACACTCTCTCTCGTTGCCATGAATGACGTGTGTACAGATACCGAACGATAACAAGCGAAGTGTAGAACTCTCTCTCTCTCTCTCTCTCTCTCTCTCTCTTTCTCTCGTTGGCGTGTGCACAGAGGCCGTATCTTGCTACAATAGGACGACCCGGACTCGACCTTGAGCTAAACTACGACTTTAACATTTTAAGTGTGGCATAGCTCTATTGTATAATATATTATTGAATAATTGTATTGTGTGCCTTACAGTTTATAGTTTAGTAGTTTAATACATTATAGCCTTTATGAAAATCAAAACGTGGTCTTCGTTTTCAGTTAAACTTTTAGAGCTTGTTTTGAACTAGCTCTTTCCGAAAATATAATAAACACTTTGCGCATACACATACAAACTATGGAAATACGGATTTACAAGCATTAGAACGGTCAATGGCAAAACCGCCACTAAAGGGTTTAAAACGTCGGTGTACAACCTCACTCTTTCCTCAGATGTCACATCATTCAATGAAAGAGTGCAAACAAACAATACTGCTACAAATGAGGCAACGTTCGCCAAAATCAACGCCACTTGAGATCCTAAAACGTGGGTGTACATCCTTGCTCTTTCGCCAGACTTCACATCATTAAATGAAAGGGTGCAAACAAACAACGATGTCATAGATAAGGCAACATTCACCAAACATGCAACACACGACAAAACCAAAGGAACTCATCTTTATTTTTATATAACCTAGTTCCATATCTCGTGACATTATAAATTATAACAAATGTTCAAATGTGTACGTTTGATGAATATAGAATGAAAACTGCATGAGCAATCAAGGTCAAATGACGCAATATTTGATTATCTTATGACCATCAATCCAACAATATTTATCAATTCTGTCAGTTCAAGATCTCGTTCGAAATATTTTGGAACATAACTACTGTGTACATTTGGTAAAGACCAACTTAAAACATCCAGTGCTAGACCGCACACAACAACTACATTCACATTTAGACGATTCAAGGACAATAACTTTGACATTAATTATCCGATTGACCAGTTAAAGAACTCTTCCAAGACACGAAGATCAAATAAAAACTGCGGGTATTAGTGTGCACACAATGTCAAATAAAACAATATTTGACGATTAAAGTGCCATAACTTTTACAGTAATTACGCAATTTTGTTAAATAGATATTATGGTTATGTAACTACAGTGCATGTTTGGTGATGATAAATAAAATGAACTTGCCAGAGAGCAAACAAGGTCAAATAGTGCACTTTTTAAAGTTTCAAGGGCCATTCCCGTGACATTATTAATCCGATTTAGTTATTTCAAAAAATTGTCCGAAATATTGTGTTTATATTACTAGGTTAAGTTTGATGAAAGCCAAAATATGCGGGTAATAGAGTAACCACAACAACAGTTTACGAACGACGGACAATAGGCGATCAAAACAGCTCACACTGAGCTTTGTTCAGGTGAGCTAATAAAACTTCTGATGAATAAACAAAATGAAAGATTAATTGCGGACGACGGCCAAGTATTTATCACATACGTCTTGCGTAAGACAAATGGTTTTAGTGGGCTCCGAAGAGACGAACCAATTAAGTAGGGAACAATTCATGCAAAATATTAAAGTTTGTGTACCATGATGTAAAACATTCACACTATGGAAACAGCAAATATGAAGCAGTAGAAATTAGTCCAGTTTATACTAACTTATTTTATCTCGAGTGCTAATGTGAACCGCTCTCAAGTCTGCTTCCGCGGTGGAACCAAAACTGAGTGGTGAAGTTATTTGGTTTTCGGTTTTTATCTTTTGATATAAAAGTATTTCTTTCTTTAATGCTGGAAGTTGATGAGGTTAGCGCTAAAATTAGTTCCATGTTGTTAAATATTAAAAGAGAAAATAAATTATCAACTAATTCAGTATGCTAAAGCGTAAAAACGAATTCAATTGACGAAACACAACTTCCGGTCTAGGCGGAAGAAGAGAAGCACGTCAATTGCTTCTTAGAAGAGAAATAACTTTAAGTGCTGTTAAAGTTTATTGCTTACTTTGTTAAAAAAAACATATACATGAGAAATTACATGTTCTCGACAACACCACTTGATATTGAATTATTGTGTAATCTGAATTAGGCAAGATGGTCCTCCGTGGCCGATTGGTCTAAGGCGCCGTCTCAAGATCAGTTACCTCTCACCGCTAAGGTCGAGTCCCGCTCGCTCCAAAAACTTAATGTTTTTGAGAAAGTTTGCCAGTTTCTTGAGGAAGGACGGTGGTTCTACTTAGTCTGACTCAGTCTGAGGTCTTCCCCCACCAGTAAAACTGGATATGCCATATATAACCTGAAATTGCGTGAAACCCAATTAAAGCAAATAATTAGGCAAGTATCAACATCTATTTAATAAAAGTTATGAATGCGTTTATCATCAACTATAATTAAAACTAGACCTATCAATGAAAGTGAATGAACTTATCTAATGTTGAGAAAACTTGTGGCCAGAGCCTTTTACCTTAAATTGTATTCGACTTATAAGCATGATATATATATTGTAATATGTGTTTATATGGCAATAAAATATGTTTAAGCTGAAATGAAAGTAGTTAAAATCCCTGCGTTAATTGAGTCAATGCCAAATAATTCGTGTCACCCACGTAATTATACACTTACTGTTGATCGTGTATGTAAAGTATTAAGTCAATGAACGGAAGACTGTAGAAGAATTTCGCTTTAAAAAAATTGCAATATGGTTAATACAGACTTTATGCAAGGGCAATAACTCTGCATACAATTAAGTAAGCGTCACAAAATTAGCGTCACACACATCCACACTCGATGTTGATTACGGATACAAAGTGGCGCGTCAATGGCCTTAAAACTGTGGAAGATGTTCGCTCCGCAAGAATTGCTCTAGGGTAGTTACAGAAATTTGACTAAGTACAAGGCAATTAAGTCAGCGTCACAAGGTCAGTGTCACAAGGTAAGCATCACAAGGTCAAACGCCTAAAACTGAGAACTAGAATAGCAATAAGGTAAATACAGTGCAAGTTCAATAAACCAAGGAATAAAGCAACAAAACTATATTAATGTGTCATTTAAAAGGTGTGCATATGTCCATTCCCCAAACTGTATATTTTGAGACTGCGGCGTGGTCCAGTAGTAGAGCGTCCGCCTCGCATGCGGAAGATCGTGAGTTCAATCCCCAGCTGGGTCATACCAAAGACTTTAAAAATGCTACTAGAAGCTTCCTCGCTTGACGCTCAGCATTAAGAGGAGAGTTCTAGGTCTGGTCGGCCCGTTGTCAGTATAATTTGACTGGGTGTGGTATCATATCATGTGTCTGCGGCACGATACTCCAGTGTGACAGCGCTTAGAATACTGTCTCAAGTAGACACTGTCGCGATACGACTGAAAAATTGTTGAAAGCGACGCTAAACACCATACATCAACAACAACAACATCTACTGTATATTATGGGTATAACATTAAAACAAAAGTGTACGTCCGTTGTAAGTAATACTTTTATTGTTATTATTGTAATATATTTATATACAAACATGACCATAATTATATCAAAGTTGTGATGCTAAATGTAAATACAGGAAAACAATCTAAACATCTGTGTTAACAAAGAGCAATTATTAAGTGATACAGAAAATTTATATCAGCATTCGTCCATTATGCAAAATTTACAAAATAAGCATTTGAGTAGACACATACTTGCAAAACTAACAGGCAATCAGTTGCAAAACAAGCATTTCAGTAGAAAATATTTAATTGGTATCATTAAACGCAATTCATCAGGATTTTTCAAACTTTTAAAATTGGCTAAAAATATTTTTTTCCAATATATCATGCCTATACTGACCCTGTATTGCAGAATGTATATTTATTGAAACATGCAAAAATAATATTTTGGAAAAGGACTCCCTAACTAGGGCTACGCACCTAGGTTAGACTCAAAATGCAACATATTTTGGGACGTATTAACTGAGTCACATGATTTTATTTTGATTTCAATTTTATCTGTTATACAGGTTAACATGTAGTAAAAATTGTTTCATTTATGAGAGTCTGATTGACATCAAGAAGTATCTAAAAGCTGTCTATATTTAGAAAGGGGATTTTGTTTCAAGTTTACCACTCCAATTTGATAATGATATTGTCATGTTTTGGTGAATTTGACATACCAAACCATTTGGATTTTATTAATTTATGATAATGAGATGCTTTTTATCCAGTTTAATAATTATTTTATTTTTAAAGACATTAATAACTTCCCCACCCCCACCCGATATATTCCCTTTAAGATTTAACTCTGACGGTAGTTTATTTACATTCAGGTTTAAAGTTAAGTGTAAAATTTACATCAATTATCTCAGAAGTACCTGATCAGGCTTGTACAATATCACAAGTATCCAGTCTTGCACAATATCAGAATACTCAGGGTTGTGCAATATCACAAGTATTGTCCTGGTCCCATAGATTGCACATAAATCAAACCTGTCTTAAGCAGTCAGTCAATGGAAGGAGCAAAAGTAGTCTTTTAAGCCAGAGTGTTGTTTAATTCGGGTTAATTTGATCTGAAAGCATATACATAAGAAATAACAAATGTGACTGCTTAAGACAAGTGGCTGCTAAATAGAGGTGACCGCTTATACAGGTATGACAGTAAATGACAATAATAAAACTCAAGAGCTGTAGTTTGCAATAAATGGCAATAGATGACTTTATCAAAATTCAGTAAATATGTCACAAATGGATGATTGTTAAATTTTAAAAAAGAAAGAGTAACGTAGATCCAAGCAAACAAGAAGGTGGAAATATAAATTTTAAAGTTTTAAAAAAAGTTTATTACTTATTTGAAGACCACCAACTATTCATAAAACTTACACATGTATGTGACTTGATCCATGTAAAAACAATCATTATTTAAGTGTGGAGTGCATGGTCTAGTGCTAGAGCATCGTCCAATGATCAGAGGATTGTGGATTCAATCCTCCACCTTGGCAATGTGTCCAATCCTTCAGCAAGACAGGTTTTCTGCATAAGCTTAGTACCGATTCTGCCCAAGAAGACTTCAAGCATGATTTGTCATAACTTGTTTCAAAAAATCACAGTAAAATAAATAAGTTTAAATTATTTTATTTAAGTACTAATGTAACTATATAGGATATAAATATATAATTCAGATATTTGTTCTGGCGGTCTCAATTATTAAATGCAGAAGTTTGGTTATTTTGATACATAACAAAAGCCAGCGCGGCATGTATGAGGTAATATTTGAAGTTTGGGGACACAGGTATGACAGATGAGGTTTGTGTAAGGTCTGATCCAAAGGTATATACACTATAATGTATTTATGTCAGTATGTAACCCAGTACAAAGGTATATATACTGTAATGTACTTATGTCAGTATGTAACCCAGTACAAAGGTATATATACTGTAATGTACTTATGTCAGTATGTAACCCAGTACAAAGGTATATACACTGTAACATACTTATGTCAGTATGTAACCCAGTACAAAGGTATATACACTGTAATGTACTTATGTCAGTATGTAACCCAGTACAAAGGTATACACACTGTAATGTACTTATGTCAGTATGTAACCCAGTACAAAGGTATACACACTGTAATGTACTTATGTCAGTATGTAACCCAGTACAATGGTATACACACTGTAATGTACTTATGTCAGTATGTAACCCAGTACAAAGGTATATACACTGTAATGTACTTATGTCAGTATGTAACCCAGTACAAAGGTATACATACTGCAATGTATTTATGTCAGTATGTAACCCAGTACAAAGGTATATACACTGTAATGTACTTATGTCAGTATGTAACCCAGTACAAAGGTATACATACTGCAATGTATTTATGTCAGTATGTAACCCAGTACAAAGGTATATACACTGTAATGTACTTATGTCAGTATGTAACCCAGTACAAAAGTTTGTGATAAAATATGTTGACCTCAAGTTGTTTGTATGAAGGATAATCAAAACCATTTGTGGACTTAGTTAATATGTGCTTGGTTAAAAAATTTGGTTTCTTTCCAGCATCGTATTCCATAAAATAAACTTTTACCTGTTTCTTTCAAATATGGTAATAGCATAAAAGCCATCAAGGTCAATAAATTTACTACTAATGTGCATAGTTAGTATTTTGCAATTCTCCTTTTTAATGTGTTCAAAAATTATATCTCGTCATATCTACAGGTATAAAAATCTTTCTTTTTTTCAAATTACATTCCATCTCTTTACAATGTATTTATTTTGATACAGCCGATTTCTGTAAAAGAGCAGATATATTTCATACATAATAATGACTATAATTTGAAATTCCACATAAGTTTTTTCACATATAAATAAACATGAAAAAGTTGAACCGTAACAGTACTGCATTCAATCCCACATTTTTTAAGTTTACAATTATGGAAACAACAAATAAATTTGAACATTGCAATTAAAATTTCATTTTTTAAACTGTTACTCGTAATTCATTGTGAAATTAATAATAAATTAGGTGCTTCAGCAAAGAGCATGGCAACAATACAAAATATTAACTGATTATGACACACACAAAAAATCACCCTATGCTATAAACTAGCACTTTGTTCACAAAATCTTTTAACACAATATGACTCCTGTTTCATAAGTATATTAAGAATATACTCAAAAACTTTTTCTTACAAACTTTAAAAAAATAAATGTGAGATAAGCTGTCAGAGGATCCTGATTTTTAGACTGCTTCTTATTAAACTGCATATGATTTCATTGATATTGATTATTAATAGATAAATAACCAGTCAAAATTCAGTTAAATTTCTAAGCATTTAAGTAAAATTTAAGAAAAAGTTGATGAAACAGAAGATAAGCAGTCAGAGGATCCTGTTTTTTAGACTGCTTCTTATTAAACTGCATATGATTTCATTGAAATTGATTATTAATAGATAAATAACCAGTCAAAATTTAGTTAAATTTCTAAGCATTGAAGTAAAATTTAAGAACACTTTATGAAACAGAAGACTGCTCATTTAACACTTTTATCAGCAGCATGAGCATGTATATATTCAAAACATTGTAACAGTACATAAATTATAAAGTATATCCATGTGCTAAATGGAATAATTATATGCATACATTTAAGGAAAAAAGCAAAATTACCTACGTTTTAGATTACAAAAGCTCTATACAAACAAAAATACTTATAGTAGCTGAAACTTTTGTATGATTAATAACATATTCACATATATTATATGATTGTAAATGCACTATTAAAACACAGCAAGTACGAAAACACCTGGAATGTATCAGCGTCCATCGGAATGTCCTAAATCATATATACATAGCCTTTCATATATAACATTCTTAATTTATATGTATTGACTTCAGATCAATTTCAGCTCTTATGAATATCTTTCTGAGTGTTATTTATTAGAGCCCATGGGGTCCAATCTTGGATCAAACCTGCTTGCAACCTCTGGCATGAACAGCCAACTCCACCACACTACTTTAAATAAGAACATTAAAAAAATGTCAGTTAAATGTCACATTTGCCTGGTCTGTAGTTGCCAAGGCTGGTCACATACTTCTTTCCAATGTAACTATTGTTTAATCCCTTTTTTGTGTTGCGTGAGTCACCCCCAGTAATTGGACATGTAATTTTCTTCTACAGGAGGATTGCCTCAAATACTGGTTTAATATTAAAGAATAAATATCCACCAAACTCGTATAAAAAAAGCTATCATATATTGACATAAAACTGAAATTAGATTACAACAATCCAACTTAACTTATATATATTTTTCATTGCAATCTTCATCGTAATCCAAAGATCTGGCCCCAATTTCACGAAAATACATTAAACTTAATAGTGTGCTCAATTTCATACTAAAATTGAGCAAGATATTTGAGTTTATGCAAATAACTTAAACATTTTCATGAATTGAGGCCTATTCCTACATAAGTTTCACCAACACATTTATTTATTCTGATATACTAAAAAAAACATATTTAACTACATGCACATCATTATAGCTGAAACCTTTAAGTATATTACTATTTTTAAATATTTGTTACAAACTGAACCTAAATTCAATTTTTTTTAGGAAAAATAAACTTATAACTTCATAAACATGTTTAAGTGCTCAATATGAATATATATAACTGCAAAATGCTTAAAGAAAAAATCATATACCAAAAACTACAAACTAGTGAAAATACTTCTAAAATGGTGTTTCAGACATACATGATTGAATATAAAAATCACAAACAAGTTTTGTATAATTCTATAAAAAATAGTGGTAATTTTGATCATTGCATTCATGATATGGGGGTACATTTACTGTGATGAACATGGTAAATCTATTCAAACTTGCAGACAAATACAGTCCACTTAAGATTTAACTAATAGTTCATGCCTTTATTATAATCATTATGGAAAATTGGGATAAACAGTTTCGAAAAAAATATGAAAGAAAAGCTGTTAACATTCTACTTCAATGTCCTTTTGCCTGAGCTTACCGACAAAAACAATGTTTTTCATTTAACAGGTATTTAACTCACAAACATATGTGACACATTTTAAATAGATAATGGACACCAGTTTCATTAACAGAGTAAAATGTTATTATAATGTATTTGGGTAAACCAGTCTTTCTGCCAGTTAGTAGGTAAGATTTCCTCTTCCTGCGCCAGATAACAGGTCTAGAGATAACAGGTCTAGGGATAGCTGGTCTAGAGATAGCTGGTCTACAGATAACAGGCCTAGAGATAGCAGGTCTAGAGATAACAGGCCTAGAGATAGCAGGTCTAGAGATAGCAGGTTTAGAGATAGCAGGTCTAGAGATAGCTGGTCTAGAGATAAAAGGTCTAGTGATAGCAGGCCTAGAGAGAGCTGGTCTAGAGATAGCTGGTCTAGAGATAACAGGTCTAGTGATAAAAGGTCCAGAGATTAAAGGTCTAGAGATAGCAGGCCTAGAGATAGCTGGTCTAGAGATAGCTGGTCTAGAGATAACAGATCTAGTGGTAAAAGGTCTAGAGATAAAAGGTCTAGAGATAGCAGGCCTAGAGATATCTGGTCTAGAGATAGCTGGTCTAGAGATAACAGATCTAGTGGTAAAAGGTCTAGAGATAAAAGGTCTAGAGATAGCAGGCCTAGAGATAGCTGGTCTAGAGATAATAGGTCTAGAGATAGCAGGCCAAGAGATAGCTGGTCTAGAGATAGCAGGTCTAGAGATAGCTGGCCTAGAGATAGCTGGTCTAGAGATAATATGTCTAGAGATAGCTGGTCTAGAGATAATAGGTCTAGTAATAGCAGGCCTAGAGATAGCTGGTCTAGAGATAGCTGGTTTAGAGATAACAGGTCTAGAGATAAAAGGTCTAGAGATAAAAGGTCTAGAAATAGCAGGCCTAGAGATAGCTTATCTAGAGATAGCTAGTATAGAGATAGCTGGTCTAGAGATAGCTGGTCTAGAGATAACAGGTCTAGATATAACTGGTTTAGAGATAACTGGTCTAGAGATAACTGGTCTAAAATAGCTGGTCTAGAGATAACAGGTCTAGAGATAGCAGGCCTAGAGATAGCAGGTCTAGACATAGCTGGTCTAGAGATAGCTGGTCTAGAGATAACAGGTTTAGAGATAACAGGTCTAGAGATAATTGGTCTAGATATAACAAGTCTAGAGATAACAGGTCTAGATATAACTAATCTAGAAATAACTGGTCTAGAGATAACAGGTCTAGAGATAACTGGTCTAGAGAAAGTGTAGATAGAGGAAGTCCGCAGTGAAATGTTTGTTTAAATGTTTAACGTCATTTTTATGCCATCGAAGGCCAACAGATGATCAGTTAACCAAACCACTATTTTCCTGGGATCCTGAAAGATTAAGCAGTGCTCAAGAGCACCTATCTCCACAAGTAACTGACAACTGTCTCACTTGAATCAGTGGTGAGAGATGAACGACAATGAGAGGCAATATCAATCATTACGCAGATTTTGACCGGGGCTGGGATTTAAACTCTCGACCCCTGGATTGATCATCAGATGCTCTACTTACTGTGCTAACCAACTTTGCATGCCTGGGATTATGAACTAGAATAGTACTACAGATATTATAGAGTACTTTTTTATTATGCGATACAAATGAACACAAACATAATTTTATCACATACATAAATTATATGTAATCCCTATCCCAACCAATTGTAGCATCCCCATAATATATAAATAAAGGAAAGATAAGGTGTACATATTGTTGATATGAGTGCATGGTTATTTACTGGCCACAAATGTAATCTAGCAAACCATCGTAACATGGCTTTAATATATATCCTTGTATCTGACATTGAATGAGAAAGATTGGTGGTCATGTCCCAAAGTAACTTGTAGATTTTCCTGGCCTGGTCATTTTGTTCTGACCATCGTAAGACTGCCTTATTAAAAGTATTAAGAGTGACTTATATAGGTTAAGCATATACTGTACAATTACTCTAGTTTCAAATTGTTTTAGAATATGTTTAAATGAATGGATGAACTGACTGTGGTATAACAGCATATCGACACAAAAGGTTATACGACACCAACAAGAAACAGAAAATTAACATACAGATTGCAAATAAGCTCATTAACAAATGTATATGAAGTATGAGCCTAGAATCTTGATACCCACAGAACACAAGCAAATTCTTCCCAGTACTTGATTTGTCTCCTCTTTTGACAAGAATGAGAAAAATGCATAAAATTTCAGGTGGTGGGTTAGCTGTTCTGTATATTATAGATAGCCCTATATTATTTAAATAAATATCATTAAATATGTAGCTGCAAATCATAAACCTGATCAAAACCATTACATAATCTCCACGTTGAATGAGTGCTTGGCTAATTTTATAAAAAATATCATATAAAAATATGTTGAGTTGGTCCCAAAACATTACAGCCTATATTTCAAGTTTATACATAAAATCTTGTTTCATTAATTAGTACATAAATTACAAGTCAAATTCCTCATAAAAAATAGTTTCATAACAAAAAGGTTGTTTTCAAATTATGACAAATATAAATCCATTGAACTACCACTTTATACATGAGAAGGGTGATTTATGGTGAAATTAGGATTTTTAATTGGTATTTTAAGGCATTCTAAAAAAACCATCATTAGTTTATACTAATTCATTTTATCTGGATTGGGAAGTAAGCTCAGCTTATAAGAACTGCTTCCTGGGCAGAACTAGTTCTGAGTGTTCTTTTTAAAGACATCAGGTCATTCTGGGGATTGAACCCGCACCAACCAAGGTGGTAGAAGACCTCAGATACAAACATCTGATCCAAGACCTAACACTATGATATGGAAATTAACCTTATATAAAAAAAACACTGAAATCGTATTCATTAACAAAAGTTTAAATTAATGAGATTGGGACGACATCAGGAAAAAAAAAAAAAAAATTTACATTGGGAAGTAGAAAAATATCAGCCTCTACATTATGAGATAACCAACATCTTTCTACAATGTCTATCACATCTTGGAAAAATCTTTGATATTTGTCTTCATAAAACAGGATACTTTTCAGAATAAATGCCTTCAAAAAATATATTTTTGTTTTTCTGTTTCTTTTCCAATCTTAGTAGACTGCACATTTATACCTTCCCTAGTTATCATCTTCTTATTTTACCATAATTATACACAAATGGTTAAAATATCTGTGATTGATAAAAACCAAATGGTTGACATTTTTATTATCATTCACTTCTTCACATCACACAAACATACCAGATCTGTGATTTATAAAAAGAAAAGCTGCTGTGAGAGGACAGCATGCTCAACTTTTGTAAACTTATCACAAAGCAGATGACTGAGAACTGAACAGTAATACAAAGTATACTTTAAAAGTTTAGCCCAATTTTCTAAGTATAAAAAGGGATAATACTAACAAATTACAAATAAAGGTTATGGCCCTTGTTCCAACTAACATGCCTTATTTTCAATTAAATCCAATTTATATTTTCTGAGTTTTTTAAAAAAAAATTTAACCAAATTTGTACAAAAAAATTATAAAAGATTATAATTCTGCCTAAAACAGTCTAAGTTATCTCACCTGTGCCCCTAATGGTAGTGGAGACAGCGCAATACTTCATTGATGTACGACTGAGTTATAAGCATGCAATAACATTTTAGAACATGAAGTTTCATTGATGTATTGGTAGTGATTACTGAGACATGAACTTGATAAAAAGCCTTACCAAAAAACCAATGCTGATGCAAGTACCAAACAATAGCTCCACTTTTCTTTGAAAACTGAGCCAAAAACTTACTGATTTTTATACAAGTACCATTCACTCTTTCCTGCACCAAAGTATAGAATAATGTATACATGTATATCATGACAAAACATATCTGATTTCCATAAACAAACATATCAATGTACATGTAGCTAAATCCTGTATTGAAATTATGACCACTCACTCCATCTAACAAAAAGTAAATAATATGAATGTGTATAAAGTCAATCAGTGATTAAAAATACCATAGTACATTATATAGCTAATTCTTGTACTTAAGTGCTTATCAAAACATTTATATCACACAATTCTAGTCATTTCACACCAAGCACTATGTCATGTATACAACACAACAGCAGCGTCTAATCTGCTACTTATTTAATGACTATTTGGGCAATTCATCTTTTAACATAATAACATTGTTATCATGCAAAAATGCAATCCTGGCCATAAGAAATTATTTATAGTTGTCTGTCATTTTAACCATTTTTTTTATTTTTCAATAAATTGAAGAGCTGTGATTTTCCTGTTTGTTGTTTGATGAAACTTAAAAATTAAAACTTACACATCTTCTACTTAAATTGCTGACCAAACACAAACATTACTTGAATTCAATACTGTCACATTCTTATATATAACAAACACAATGCAGAAAAAGATGCTGAGAATGTGTAAAAGGTTACAAAAAAAACCTGCCCAAATCTTAAAATACAAGTTTGGTTACACCATCATTGTTGTACCTTGTAAAAAATTACTTAATTAGCTACTTAACCATCTCAGTGCCCTGTGGCTTGCTTGGCAGCCACTATAAGGGGTCTCAGCGTAGATAAATTCATTGATTTCTCGAGAAACGGGTGTGCCAACAAATCGCTGGCATTTGCACGGTTTTCTACGTTAACTTCTAGACATTTGTTCAGGAAATCTTGCAACTCTGGTGACAACTTGTTGAAGTTTTTCACGTCTGGTTTGCCTTTTGTTGCAATCTTGTATATGGCCTTGAGTGGTGTCTCATTCAGGTATGGTGGTTCACCTTCGAGCATCTCGATGATCATGATTCCCAGACTCCAAATATCAACCTTCTTGCCGTAGTGTTTTCTGAACATAAAAAACAAACAAAAAGAATTAGACAATGCAGCATTGTAAATATAGAAATTCTTATTGTAAGTAGGTTAGCTCAGTCGGTAGCACATTTGGCTATCATTCCAAGGGTCATGAGTTTGGATCCTTGCCTGGTCACAGTCTTTGTGACGAGTGATATACAACACTGTATCTCATTGTCATTTGTCTCTCACTGCTGATTCAGTGGGAAAGTTATCTGTTTCTTGCAAAGATAGATGTAATGGAGTACAGGTTAACCTTTCAGGATCCCAGGAAAGAGTGATTAGGTCAAAAATTGCATTCAAGATCTTTCCCTGCTGGTGACCATATATTTGATCATGTGTATATAGGGTTTAACAAGCAGTAGATTGTGTGTATTGGTTAAGTAAGGCCATCTTTAAAAAAATGTTTGTTTGCTGTGCTCCAACCCAGTATTTTTCATGTGGGTAGGTGGGTAGCTATTTTTTTTCTTCAATATTTTTATTTTGCATAGTCATTTATAAAATAAAGAAAAATTGACATGAATCATGGAACAAAAATTAAATGCTTTGAAAGTCAATAAAAAAGTTTTGGTAGCGGCAATTTTGAGTCAGTAGGTAGGAGCACGACAAACAATTTATTTTTTAGGATGGCCTAATAGTATGTTGATTGTTCATGAGATAAGAGCTTTCCATTCTGAGTGCACTGTAAACAACTTTGATAGGAAAATGTATTAAATTTTTTTTTGAAACCAACATATAATAAGCGCAAGTATTTTTTCTCATCTTCTCAACAGTGAATTCTTACAGGACCTTAAATAGCGAACTTGATCAGGAAAAGATAGAGGTACTTATATTGACAGTTATGGTATAACACTTTCCTGCTCAGTGCATCGTTTAATTTGCCATCACCATTTGGTTCATTAAATGTGACAAATTTAAACCATATTTCTAAATATAACATTCAGCATGTGGTTCGGAATTTTTTTTTTTTAAAACACCATCTTCAACACATTTCAGGTTATATATGGCATATCCAGTTTTACTGGTGGAAGAAACCCTCAGACTGAGTCAGACTGAGTAGAACCACCGTCCTTCCGCAAGTAACTGGAAAATTTTCTCACATAAAGTTTTTGGAGGTTCAGAAGTAAAGCATAGAACCCAGTTTGATCCTTCGCCATGGCTACGTGTGGTGGCCGGGAGCAAGATACATGTACTTTGTTAACATTATGTTCAGTACATGTATTAATTCTACCAAGGAAAAGTCTGAGTGGGATTTGTCTGAGTTTTAAGATTCACAATCGATGTAAATATCATTAAGTTATATAAACTAAAATGTGGATGATCTACAACTATGTAAAAGTGATAAAATTACTATAATAACAAAGGTCAAGCAAAGCTCTTTGTTCGTATCTTGACCTTAGAGTTGGTTTTCCTTATACCAAACTTGTAACTTCAGTCATTACAGATGTATTTTCTCGAATACAAATTATAATACAACTTGAATTTGTCACAGAAAACAGTTAAGTAGAGCTGGACTGTATGTTAGAAAAACAACATCAACATATGATTGTGTGATGTATTTATAGATGTATTCATAGGACAGCTTACGAGCTTACAAATATATACTTTTTGAGACAAAAACTGTTAGCAATAAGTAAGAAATTTTAATCAGTAAAAGATAAATGAATCATCAAACATTAACTTTAATTAAAGGGTAAGTCGTTAAGTTTATATTTCTCTATCTTTTATATACCAGGTAGTACCGATACAGTTTAGAAACAATATTACTCTCATGTGTGGTGTTCTTGTGCACTTATTCCGCATAAGCTTAGCATCGGTTATACCCAGCAAGACTTCTAGCATGATTTATATAAATTGTAACAATTTGTTTAACAATCGAAGTAAAATAACTAAGCTTAAACAAAACTCAATGTGTATGTTATAAATTATCTCTTATCAAACACATGGTTTTATTCTGTTCATTGTTCCTAACGAATACAAGTGCAGGTATAGAATGTTTTGATCAAGAGTTTTCATGTATCACAGAATGTAAAAGGACTTTGAGCATAAACAGATACTACGGAACGCCCAACCCAGTTTTCATAATAGAAACTAGATATGTATTCATACGATATGAATGTCATTGCTATATGTCAGTAAATTTCAACAAAAAATAAGTTGAAAAGAAGCCATAATTCCTGTAGAATTTGGCCACCACTGACAATTATCTTAGTTGATTTTTATTTTATGATTAAATAGCTACATACCATATATTAACTAAATATACATTATCTTGCAGAGGTTATTTATTGAAAATAAAACTCGATGTATGGACAGATGGATGCGTGGATGCACAAATGAATGGACAGGGGTAACATTTAAATTTAAATTTATTTTACTTTAATTGTGAAACATGCTATTACAACTTATACAAATCACACTTGAGGTCTTCCTGGGAAAAACCAGTAATAAGCATATGCGGAAAAGGTGTCTTGCTCAAGGACACTACACATAATCGTGACGGAGGATCAAACCTACAACCCTCTGAGCATGGATTCAAAGCTACACCACTGAACCACGTGCTCCACACAGCACTTACTGCCATTCTTGGTATGCTGGGGGCATAAAAAACAAGTCCTTCAGGAGTTTGGGGCACAAGTGGACCAGCTCATATAAGGTCATAATAGATTAAATGATTCCCACCCGTCCCCTAATTTTCATGCCACCCCGACCCTTTAAATTTTTAAAAAAAAAACTATTAGGACATTATAAATTAATTGCTACATTATCATCCCCTACCGCCCTGTAATTTTCATGCTGCCCGACCCATTTTATTTTCATAAAATAATATAAAAATAAAAAAAATCCTCCTGCCCTCCCTGTTTTTAAGAAAAATTTGGATGATAATCTAGAAATTAATTCATAATGGCCTAAATCTGTTGTAACAGGGAAGTTGGAACTGTGGTCCAACAGTAATCTGCTCCTGAGTTTAAGCTAATAAATGTGGGATGTTTATAAAAAAAGCTGAAGTGTGATTAAGGAAGTAGGAAATATTTATCAAATTGATAGGGATTAATTTGTAAGAAAATTACATAGAAATGTCAGGTGTATCACCATAATGACTAAATGTTGTAAAACGCCATTTTCAACTCATGACAGGTGACTAATATAGCATAATTATCCAGTTTTATTGTTGGAGGAAGACCTCAGAATGTAGTAGAACCAATGTCCCTCCATAAGTAACTGGTAAACTTTCTAACATAAATTTTAATTTTTGGCTGAGCAAGTTTCAAACCCACAACCTCAGCATCGAACAGCAGAACCTTAGACGACTAGGTCACTGGGGACCCACACATGATGGTTGAATTAAATAAATAATAACATAACAGGAAATTGCTATACACTCAACTTCTAATTCACAAAACTATTTCGGTAGGTAAAAAATAGAAAAAAGATTGTACTGATTGAATATTTAGCATCATCTTGTTGCCATAGAAGGCAAACAGACAATCAGTTTGCTTAACCACTGTTTCCCGGGATCCTGAAAGGTTAACCAGTACTCAAGCACATCCCATCTCCACAGTTTACTGATAACTTTCCCACTTGAATCAGCGGTGAGAGAGGAATGATAATGAGACACAATGTTGTATATCAACTATTACAGAGATTGTGGCCAGGTGGGATTCGAACTCATGACCCTGGATTGTTAGTCAGACATGTAACAGACTGAGTTAATTGGGCACGGCATAGAGAGAAAAAACATGCCGCTTTATTGTTGATTATGAGTAGCTTAGATAAACTTCAAACATGTACAGATAATTCGGAATTATAGGTTGTCCTAATCTGGTTTTCAGATACTCTGTCCTCTCCAAAATATAGATTTATCAAAATAATCAATAAATAAACTTCTCCTGTTGCACAATAGCTGATAGGATTTATAAATCAACAGATAACCTTTTGCCTCAAAAACTTTAATCGCAGGAAGTGTTTTTGAGTAGGTCAAAGTTAGTGAAATAAACTTTTTAAACATTATGGTGATTAGTTTACAAAATCACTATTATTGAAAAAAATAAAACAGCTTTAAACAAGAGGCCCAAGAGGACCTGAATCTTTCTACTGACAACAGTTGCTACATGTTAAATATCTAAAGCCTAGGCCTTAAACTTTCAGAAATAATGTTTTGAAATTTTTTACTTAAAATGTGCTTATAAGCCCTGTGGCGGGAGTTTGTGGTACAATCACGCTTGTTTTAGAACTCGTCTTGTGGTTATATAACTGCTGTGCAAATTTGGTTAAGATTCAATGAAAATTGAAGGTGCTATTGCGTCTACAACATTTTCCCAATGTAACTTTATGTAAAACAGTGACCCCTGTGGTGGCCCCAATTTTGACCCCAGGAACCAGACTTCAACGAATCATTTAGGGGACCTCAATACACTACTACATGTAAAATTTCTATGGTCTAGGCTTTGAACTTTCAGAGAAACTGTTTTTTAGAAATTTACTTAAAATGTGCTTATAAGCCCTGTGGCAGGGACATTTGTGGTCAAATTACGCTGGTTCAAAAACTCGTCCGAGATATTGTGGTTATATAACTGATGTGCAAGTTTGGATAAGATTTAATGAAAAATGAAGGTGCTATTGCACCTACAAGAAAAAGGTTAACAGAAAGACTGACGGAAGACAACGGACAATTTACTATCATGACATAACAGCTAAAAAAAACCCAGATATATCTGAATCAATAAAACAATAATTAATTAGTAAAATAGTAGATACATGTATGTGCAAATAGGACTATTAGGGAAGAATATATACACTATGTATATGTCTATGTCTGGCCAGTAATTAAATGGGGCAAAGTATTTAATTTAAAACAATTTTAAAAAAAAAACAACACTCAAAAGGTCAATTATACAATACAAGGCAACCACCAAATAGGTCAACCAGGCAACCAAATAGATTAACCATACAACACCAGGCAACCAGATATATGCAGGTCAACAACACAAGACCAGGCAACCACAAGGTAAGATAACTAAATAACATTAGGCACCAGATAAACAACAAAACATCTGGCAGCCAGATAAACAAGAGAGCCAGAATGGCCCTAAATCTCTCATCTGTAGCAGAGGAGACAATGGCAAAAAAGGCAAATTTTGCAGGTGCTAGAGCTTACATAAATTCATATGATGCAATTTATGTCAATTTAAAGAACATAACACCCGCATTAATTATCCAATTTGGCCAGTTCAAGAACCTGTCCAACATATTATGGTCACATAACAACTGTGTATAAGCTGTGAATGCTAGAGTTCACACTACATCAAATACACACAACTTTTGACAATTCAAGGGCCATAAATCTGACAATATTTGTCAGATTGGCCAGTTCAAGAACTTGTACAATATATTATGGTTTTATAATAACTAGTGTTTTTTTCTAGACCAGGAAAAGGGGCAGGGAGTAAGAAAAGGGGACAGGGAGCAAAGCTTGCACTCTATTGGCATATTCATTGCCAAATCTGTTCTTTGGTCTCTTTTACGTAGGGTTATCTCCCCTTAACATTATACATGTGTAAATCACAAGTACTAGAGTTTGGATAAGATTGGGATAAATGAGAGAAATTCAGTGAGAAGTGACTACGTCTCTATCAGTATGACGGACTTATTTTGTTGTATTTAGTCTTTGTTCTTTATTGACTAACTATCATTTCTGTTCTATCCAGGCTCTGTGGCAGTGTGGGAACAGAAGTTAGTTTAAAACATTATTTTAAATATCTTCTTTTCTGATGACCGCTAACTGTCACAACATACTTTTTTTGCAATGTCAAGCCTCCAAAGCTATCCAATCCATCCAAGAGAACTAAGCAATATGATAAATTAATGCAGTACCAAGAAAAGTGTAACTAGTCAACTATATTTCAAATATTAAAAAAAAACGCACAATCTATCTTAATTGTTGTTTTCAATGCTATATTTAAATCACTGATATGACTGCTAAAGAAAATAATACGTTGAAACTACATAACCAATAAGTTTATTCACTATAGTACTCCACCCACATTTTCCTTTACCTTTAACTAGATTCAAATATCAACCTTCATGTTTTCACAAAAGAAAATTTACATACATACAGTTCCAATACTGGAAACCTAAGAAATATTTTTAAAGTAACCAGAACTACATACATATTCAGGCCTAACATGAAATCTCTGCAAAAACATTATCAGATTATAGAAATTGCAACCATTTTGGCAAATGGAGATAATATTTTTATCAATCTTCATATTCGAGAAAAAATCAATTTACTTCCATTTTAAATTTTAATGGATACACGCGAAACACATCACCTATTTTTAGATCAAATCTTGGCGGATTTTGACGGAGGGAAAACACAGCTTGAGCCGATTAATCTGATAATTGATGTGTTAGTTTATTGTTTATAGTGATAAAGGGGGACAGTCAAACTGGCAAGCCATTATACAGTGTGACCTTTAGCAATTTTATGTAAACTTATGACAAAGTCTACATCGATTTTTGAACGAAGTACAAAAGTTAAATGACGACATTTTTGCTAGCTTGGACCCTAAATTCCTCTGCAATTTACCTTTCAAAGGCTAGTAGTGAGCATAAACACTAATTCTTAGTAAACAGATCTGTAACTAATTTTGAAAAATAATAATTTATTTAATTTCCTGCAATATGTGCATCGAAAAGTAAAATGGCATGATATTTGGCCCTTACACAAACTTCAAAAAAGACAGAAGTGTAACATCATTTGCTGTATCCACATGCGACAAGGACCTGATCAGCTGATGGTTACATATTTAGTAAGAGAAACCATCAAGGGCTGATGAATACCTGTTTTTTTGGCTAAGCGTGTCATATCGGTAAACTATCTACAAATGTCTAACACATGTGATTGACAGTAGATTTGTTTATACGAAATGTAACTGGAGCAGCGAGGTGCTTTTAAACAATGAAGGGCAGCATTTTTAGGGCAGAAAGGCGAGTCTAAAAGGTGCAGGGCACTGCACCCTTTTATTCCACTCTAGAAAAAACACTCATAATAACTGCAAGAAAACTGTATGAAAACTGCCAGTGCTAGATGCACACAAGATCAAATAATGCAATTTTTGATGATTCCAAGGGCCATAACTCTGACATTAATTACCTGATTAGGCCAGTTCAAGAATTTGTCCATTATTTTATGGTAATATAACAACTGTGTGAGTTTGGTGAGAAAAATGTGGGTGCTACAGTCCACACACATTCAAATAGCACATTTTTTAATGTTTCAATGGCCATAACTCTGACATTAATAATCTGATTTGGCCAGTTCAAGAATTTGTCCAAGATATTATGTTTATATAACTACTGTGTCAGTTTGGTGAGAATCAAATGAAAATGCAGGTGCTATAGTGCACACAAGGTCAAATAGTGCATTTGTTAATGTTTCAAGGGCCTTAACTCTGACATTAATACTACGATTTGGCCAGTTCAAGAACTTGTCCAAGATATTGTGGTTATATAACTACTACATAAGTTAAGTGAATTTATAAAGAAAAATGGGGGTGCTGGAGTGCACACAACAAAAAAGATAACGGATGGAAAGACGGATGGCAGACAATGATCAGAACAGCTGTAAACAAGTAAAGTTGAAACCCGTCAAATTTATTGTTTATATATTTTGTCAGCTGTTAAAATGGCTGATAAAATAATATCTTTTTCTCCATTGAACTAACAAATGAAAGTGAGTCCCAACAAGAAAAAAGAGAAATAATCCTTCCATTAATACTGTAATGAAATGGGAGCGACAGCTCAACATTTACACATGTTAAACAATCGTCCTTGGCTAGATCTAATTTTTTAAACGAATGGCCATTGGCTATATTAATTCTATAAATAGAAATGTGTGTATGTCTCAATCTCAATCTCTGTACACATGTTATTGTTGAATACATGATTCATATTTTTGTTTAGTTAAAAGTGTTAATTTATGATATATCATTGTATGCATTTATTTATGGTAGTATAATAAATAACAAAGAACATTTTATATTTTTAAATATTTTGTTTCGTAAAGTAGGCCTTCTGCTTTGAATTGTACCTTAACATATATAATAACCTTGATACCATTACCTATAAAATAAATACAAGCTAATAATGCATATAAAATAACATGCAGGCTTTGAAACAATTAATTTTGGGTTTATTAAGACATTTAGGACTACAAGTTTCTACGAAAATTGGTTTGGCTAGTTGGTTTTAAATTTGGCCAGTTGAAATTTTAGGCACTGGCCAAAATTGCCAGTGCACAAAAAAGTTAAATTCTAGCCCTGAGTTCTTCTTGAGCTTTGCTCAGGTGAGCTAACAACCAGCCAACCAATCTGGCAGCCTTGTAGGCCAACTACACCCAGTGCAAAAAGTATCTGCCAATTTGATTCAGCTGATATAGCTTGACTGTCCAGATGAGTTCTTAACAAGGAAAAAATATAAAAACAAATACATAATCTTACCTGGATACTACCTCTGGGGCCATCCAATATGGGGTACCAACCATTGTCTGTCGCTTTGACTGTTCGTTACTAAGCTGAGCGCAAAATCCAAAATCTGTCAGTTTCACATTGCCGTTCATACCTAACAGAACATTGTCACTCTTTATATCCCTGTGTATAATACTACGGGCATGCAGAAATTCTAGTGCTTTCAAACATTCTCGAGATACAGCAGCAATTTGACCTTCCTTCATTATGGTTTCAGTGACTACATCAGTGAGGGCACCACCATCTAAATACTCCATTATTACCCATAATTCCTGGTTATCCTCCAGGAAGTAACAGTCAAGAAAGTTTACAATATTGTCGTGACGATATGTCTTCATGACTTCTATTTCAGTTATGAGAAGTTCCTTTTTCGGCTGATTGGTTAAGTCCATTATTTTAATGGCCACCACTGAGTCTTCAGCATCTTTCGGCTTGGCCATTACAACGCTTCCTGAAGCACTGTAAAATATAGCAACATGTCAGAGTAAAATCTCCCAAAAATCTTTAAAGATGCTAGACTATAACAACTTATTTTTTTAATATGACCTGAAATCTCTTTTATATCATGGTAAAAGAATCTTTATTGCACATGCATACAACATTTAAACAAGATATCAGTGGAACTGATGGGTGCTCCCTGAACAAGTGCTTGATTGACTAGTAGCTGCATTGTTTGTAAAGGGAAAGGGGGTGTAAAGGGAAGATAATGTTTGGAAGAGATGTTTGGTTCTTCACTCTGCATTGCCACACATTGACCTCTATTGCATTATTCATGTCCCAAGTCTCATTGCACTTCCATGTTCTTGAAGATCAAAACAATGATGTGTGGTAATGAACATAATCTGTGAAAAATCATCAAACCAGAACACAAAAACAATGTGCGCATGTGCACTAAGTAATGATTCATCATAGCAAGTTTCACAAAATGCCAACATGAGGTTGTAGAGAAATAGTGTAGACAATAATTTGGTCACAGACTCAATAAAAGGGCCATAATTCCGTGAAAAAACATTGAACCTGAACACATAGACAATATGTGTATCTGCACTTGGTAATGATGCATCCTAGCATGTTCATAAAATTCCAACATGGAGTTGTAGAGAAAAAGTGCAGACAAGAATTTGGTCACAAACAGAATGAAAGGGCCATAACTCATTGAAAAATCACCGAACCTGAACACAATGACAATATGGGCATCTGCACTTAGTAATGATGCATCCTAACAAGGTTCATAAAATTCCAACATGGGGTTGTAGAGAAATAGCATGGACAAGAATTTGGTCACAAACAGAATCAAAGGGTAGCAACTCCGTGAAAAATCATCGAACCGGAACACAAAGACAATGTGCACATTTGCATTTGGTAATGATGCATCCTAGCAAGTTTCATAAAAGTCCAACAAGAGGTTGTAGAGAAATAGCCCTGACAAGAACTTGGGGATACACACACGGATGCACTGAGGGACGAAGCGGCAACTATATGCTTCCCCCGTTTGGGGAAGCATAATAAAAATGAAAAATTGACAGTTGATCTTAATTTGAAACCACTTACCCTGATCCAACTTTCTTTTTTGTCTCATACTTCTCTAAAGCATTTCCCTTGCTTGACAACTTGCCTGAAAAATACAATACAAATGTTACATTTGGAACAGGTAATTTACACAGGGGTAATTTTTATCTTCCATCCATAATGGACCATTAGATCGTAGAAAGACCCAGCTCTCCTGCTTTGTTTCCATAACATGGCATTGATATGAGCATGCTGATTGGTCAGTTTACTTTATGGTGGGAAAGCCCTCATAAATGTGAGTTTCAAGTTTTGGTAATTTTCTCACCTTATTACCTTTGTGGTGTTACATGGTGAATTAATAAACTATTTCACATATGTTTTATCTTGTATTGACAGAGTCGACCACCATTGTTGTTATCCATTCATAACATTCTTGTGTGCTTTGCATAGTTTAAACTTTAATATTTATTTTACTTCGATTGTGAAACAAATTCTTACAACTTAGGCTAATCACGCTCAGTCTTCCTGGTTAGAACTGGTACTAAGCATTTGCAGAAATGTGCCTTGCTCAATACACCACACATAGCCATGGCGGAGGATCGAACCCAAGACCCTCCGAACATGGGTTTGGTGCTCTTACACTAAACCATGTACTCCACACTACGCATTGTGAGATAGGTATGGAATTCCCTGCTTTTCCATTGGGGTTTAACAGAACGGATTTGGAAGATATCAGGGACAGTTTAACCTCAGTGAAAAGAAGGGATTTCCATGCCTGTCCCACAATGCAAAGCACACAAGTGTTTAGAATGAATAACAACAATGGTGAAAGGCTCTGTCAACACCAAATAAAACATAAAGACTTTCCATTCATGGATTCTCTCAACACTAGTTTGTCGGATTTCCAAAATGACTAATTGACATGTATACTATTGTTACCCGATGTTGTATTCTCATCGAACAATATCTTATGGGTGTAAATAAACTCTTAAACAGAGAAACTAATGTAAAGTTGAAAATTCAGCTATTTTGAATATTTATGAAAGAAATAGTACCAATCAAACTAGTTTTCATGACTCTTTACTTGAATACAAGTTAAGCGTATATTTTTCCTAAATTTTCATTTATATTTTATAAATATTTTATCTTATCCAATAATTACAATTTAAAAAGAAATTTATTTATTATATTTGAGCAGCATGGCGTAACAGTAATCTGTTCCATGAAACAAACAAAAAGAGAAAGGAATAACCTTGACATTTCACAACCGTAGAATAAAATTACCGGTACATTAATTTGCCAGCATTTTATATGAAGATAGGAATTTCACAGACATGGTAAATGTTACATTATAGTATTTCTAACAAATGGCATTACTCAATATTATATTGCATTGTGTTTAGTCGAAATACCGTAAACAAACACATGGTATGTGATAATGTGTGACCACTGTTTTTTGGCATAAACTAATTAAAAGCGATGTTGTTTATAACAATAAGAACTTGTTAACATTTCAGTCTGAATTATCAAGGTGTACAATGAGGCACAAATACATGGTCACAGTTTGGAAAACGTAATGAGCTCGCAAACACTTAACAATTAATTTTTTTCAATCAATTTATCAATTATTATATCACTAATACTTAATAATTCAGGTTGAAAATATCAATTTTAAATTTGGGAGCTATAGAAAAAGTGCACTATAACAAGATTCACATTATATCGGATTGCTTTATAACGGGACGCAAGTGTATATATATTCATTATATAAAAGGTAAACATTATTACGTAATCCGTTATTTATTTCTGTGTCCGTCATTGTTTTTTTCTGCTCCCTGGGACGCCTTGTGGCTACTGGCTCCTCCTTTGGTTTGTTATCAATCGTAACCTTGGCAAGACCATCAGCTGCTTTGTCCACCTTCGCCTGTAAACAAGAGACAAGTTTGAGTACGAATAAATGGATACAATATGTCAATGATAATATATTATCCATGCAATTTATAGTTATTGTCCAGTGGTTAATTAACAAGAGGCTCAACTTGGCCTTAGTCATTCACCTGATTTCATCTGTCATTTCTTCTCAAATTTTGAGTCAAGTAATCATATGAAAAAATGACAATTATCTGTTTTCCCATTGCATTCCCATTTCAAAACCAAAGTCCCCTTCCAGGTGCCAATGAACCCTAGTCCTTTTATTTAAACAAACCTGAAACCATTACTCACATCTAATAGCATCTGGGGCAGGGTCAAATTTGACCCCAAGGTCATCATTATAACAAACATAGAGAGCTTCATGCAATAATGCTGCACACAAAATTTGGTTAAAATCTGTCTGTTTCAGAGAAGTTGTTGACAGATGGTCGGATATGCTAACAAATGTGTATTTAAATTTTTTATGTGACCAGTTGATTATTTGTGTGACAAATTTTATTTAAGCCACATAAAAGCATTTTTAGCCACATATTTTTTTCAACTATTTTTCAAACATCCCTGAACCCTGGATACTTAAATAGCCGTTTGTGTGCAACGACTGTTGTTGTATGGAGTTTAGTGTCGCTTTCAATCCTTTTTCAGTCATATCGCGACGGTGTCTACTTGAGACAGTATTCTAAGCGCTGTCACACTGGAGTATCATGCCGCAGACACATGGTATGATACCCCACCCAGTCACATCATACTGACACCGGGCCGACCAGACCTAGAACTCTCCTCTAAATGCTGAGCGTCAAGCGAGGAAGCTTCTAATACCATTTTTAAAGTCTTTGGTATGACCCGGCCGGGGATTGAACCCACGACCTTCCGCATGCGAGGCGGTCGCTCTACCACTAGACCACGCCGCGGTCTTGCAAGGACTGACAGATAACTGAAGAAAAGTGATCAGATGAGCTGACTTAAGTCATGAGCCTTCAGCTCAGGTGAGCTAAAAACTGTTAAAAAGAGGTTTTATTTTATGTGGCCAATAAGTGGCTATGTGATCAAGATAAAATTTCATTTCCTTTTTGGTCAAACATGTTATCAGGTTTTGAGAATTAACATTGTCTTTTTAAATATTTACAGGCTTATGCATACAATCATCAATTTTATTATTTCATACATGTACATACTAAATGTCATTCCAGACATAATCCTAGACAAAATCATTGCAGATATTAACTAAGGGATTGTGGTTCGCATTTCACAAATCAAACTAAACAAACCTCCTCAGGTTCCGGTGTTGGCAATTCAGATTTCTTTGAAACTCCGTCTGGCTTAGATGATTGTTGAAAGTCCACTTTCTCATTATCATCATCAAACTCATCTTGATCATATGACTTTGCCACCTGGAACATTGGTATCATAGAAGTTTAACACTATATACAAATTCAAAACTTTATTTTTTTTTAATAGATCATTTTATGATAGAAATATACAGAAAAACCTGTGTAAGCTGCCACCTGTATTAAGCAGCCACAGTCTTAAGCAGCCACATTTGCTTTTCCCATTTCTATGCTTAAAGAACAAATTCTGTATCAAGCAACAATCTGTCTTAAAAGGCCACTTTTACTTCTCAAGTCCCCTTGACTGGCTGCTTAAGACAGGTTTGACTGTATACTTATTCAAAATGTTTTTCTTTTTTTATGTTTATGCAGTTAGAAAATAGGAAAAAAATGCAAATAACATCATAACCATAATGCTTAAATTAAGATCCATGAGCACAATGAAGGGATTGACATGTTATGTGCAAGTCCCTATACAGCATTTTCTGGGATAAGTTTGGACAGGTGTGTACCTTGCCAGTGTCCAGCTCCACTTGAAGTCTACCAGCTACAAAATGTTAAAAAAGTAAACTGATATTTCATACATGGTAAATTAAATAATTTAATCAACTGCTAAAACATTTTTTCTGAAACACACCTGTAAGAACTTTTTCGACGGCTTCTTCTTGATAGACTGGCTGAACGTTTTCAATGAATTTATGACAGCTTCTGGGTTTTCTTTCTGTTCTTCTTTGCTGAAAGAATCAATAGAAATGCTGTCACATGATAACATATCGTTTTTAAAATAAGATTCATATTCAAAATCTTGCCTTTCAACAAATACGTTAAGACCTCTGTATTCTAACACTACAGGTAAATACAGCACTACCATAGTTAACCATGACTGTATTCTGATCCTATGGTAAATACAGGTCAGCACTACCATAGTTAACCATGACTGTATTCTGATCCTAAATACATCACTACCATAGTAAATCATGACCTCTAATATACATATTCTGATCATAAATACAGCACTACCATAGTAAACCATGACTGTATTCTGATCCTAAATACAGCACTACCATAGTAAACCATGACTGTATTCTGATCCTAAATACAGCACTACCATAGTAAATCATGACCTTTAACCTCTGTATTCTGATCCTTAATACAAAACTACCATAGTAAATCATGACCTCTGTATTCTGATCTTAAATACAGTCCTACAACAGTGAAATAGTGTGCTCCATATACAGTACACTCTCGTGTGACATTTCATCTAAATTGCTTTGATAGCTAGGTACTTAATACATCATTATTTCCATTGGTACTTGTAAACCCATACAGAAAGCATTACAAAAAAAATGACTAAGAGCCATGATCCTAACTTCATATACATTATAGCTTTTGTAAGAAAAGCTGATCATGAAGTTCTCAAACCAAGAAAAATCAATCTGCAGAGATATCACAGAAACGTTTGATATCCAATATTTTGGCTATGACAAAACAATAAAATAATCATTTGTTTGGTAATGCAATTTAATTATTCGCATAGGGGCAGTATTATTGGGTAGGTAGGTGAAGGACAAACAAACAAAATTTCATTTTAGGCCTAACCTTAAATGTTTTGGAATGTTTTAAACATGCAAAATGCTACTGAATTAAAAACATTGCAGTTTGAAGTAAAAATTGAAAACACATTCTTGTTTTTTCAGTTTTTAGTTACAGTATACATAAAAATTTTGTATCGGTAATCAAAAGTACCAGTACAAAGCAATTTAAAGCACAATTTGCTGGGAATGGTCTCATTTTGTAGAGAATTAAATTGTGCAAAGAAAGAATTTTGATTGGTATTCTTGAGATAGATGGAAGTTATAACTGAGAACAAGATTTCACAAGATAATGCGTGAATACACAAGTGTTCATAAAATCTCAATCTAAACAATGTGAAAAGTGGTATTTTTTCTCACAATTTAAGTGCACAAAACTCTGTCTAAAATGGAATGGTTTTAATCATCATCTGAGGTCTTATAGCTGTTAGATTATAATTCCACCTGCATTCCAAGTATCTCGAAATATTGCCAAATGACAATATTTTTAAGTTTACAAACTTGGAACCAATGCCCCCAACTGATATTGATGGACCACAACTGACCAAAAATACTGGAATTGCCAATAAAACAGAATGAATGAATAGGGTTTTACTGCGTAGGTTATTCGACTCCACCAGGAGGGAAGATCCCAGGTTTATTATACATGTACAAAAACAACAAATTAACATACAGATTTAAAAAAATACACCAACAAATGAATATGCAGAATGAACTTAGAACCTTGATACCTGCAGAACTGCAGAGTTTCAGCAAATTCTTTCGTATTACTCAAATAGTCACTTCTTACGACATGCATGAGCCATGGTAGTCCTATTCTTGCCATCACTCATATAGGCTCCCTGAAACCACACAGGGGTTGATAATTTATCCACAATAGTGATCATGACAAAAAATGATAAAATGAACACGACACCCAATCGGAGGATTCCTACCTCTCTGCAGAGATTAGCAGTGATTCTATTCTTAGCCGGAACCACACAGGCTCCAATGAAACAATATAACTGGGTGAAAATATATAAGAATCTAGGGCTTGTATACTGTATAGATGCTTCTCTGTTGCTTTATTTTTATTAGGGCTCCAGATCACAACCAATGGTCTGGGAAACTTACATCAGAATGATGACACCAGCATAACAGAAGGACAGAATGATGTTCCAAGATGCATTTAAAGTTGAAATGAAGAAGATTGCAAAAAAGAAAAAAAATGGTAACATGTTATTCATACAGTATCTTCATTATTCCTGGCAAAAAACTTTACAGTGTTTTATATTTTTACATCCGAGGCAAAATAAAGTTTCTTCTTTCTTGTATCTTGTATAAGTTTTACTTTTCACACTTATTTTCCTATCTCATGTACTTACGTGATATCTGAACCTTTCAAGAGAAGTTCCCATGCTGGAGGTAAACCATTGAAGTCACCAGTTATTTTGTCAAAACCCACATGAAAATTGTGTTGTACCATGTATGGAGCTCCAATTTCCATGCCATCACTACTGCTAGTACTTGTGCTTTGTTTACCTCCCTTTGCCTTTGGGTTACCATTGGTAGTACCGGTGGATTTTACCTTAAACAAAGGCATCTTGCCCTGTGTTAAAAAAGATAATAGAAAGATTCATCAATATATTATGATGTTTTCAGCGTGTCTTACTATCCATTTCAGTCACATGCATCAATTAACAATGAAAAGAAAAACTCAAACAATAAACAGAAGTGCAACAATACCTGGTAAATTAGGTGATGTTTTAATTAAAAGACCTGAGTAACAGACAAGGAAAATAAACTTTTTGACCAGTATTTGTAAGTTACAAAAATAATACTTTTGGGACTTATTTAGATAAAAAAAAATCCTAATCTTACGAGTTACGAACATTTCCTGCATCAGACAACAGAGACATATCTAATGACTTACAGAATATAACGTAACAAGGGCTTTAAATTCATGTGAGATTAGAACATAACTTTGTCGTGAAAACCTGAAAACATCAAATATAGCATGCTGTCCTGTAAACATAACATAACATACTTAAATAACAATAAAATATATTTAAAAAATACTAACTGTAGTTTTACTCATGATTGCCTCTGTATGTTCACCGATTCAAAAACTCAGAAATGTTTAAAATCAGCCTAAAACTAAATGTTTTCCTTCAATAATGCATCCACTTCCTTGTCAAAGTATGCCGAGCGACAGTAGCAGGAAACTAAATCTTTACAACGTCACATCCTATCCATCTTTCCCACATAACTCAGATACAAGGTCTTTAAACAGGAAGGTGGTATTTATTCGTTATGGGAAACTATATGTTGTGAAACCTTGTGTAGAAAAACTGGGAATCTCAATCTGCAGCGAACTCTTATCATTTTTGTGACCTCAAGCAGTTTCAGTTTTCCATTTTACAAATTTGGGAAAAGATAACATTTGTTGTGTCATATATTTTTCAGTAATATAATTTTCAAAATGTAAGTTTAAATTGAGCATATGAACATTTATATAATTTAAAACAAACCATTTATGGTTGTTTTAAAACTTTGTTTTAAAGTTTTTACCTGTTTAGAAAGTTTCAAACCGGAAGTGATTGCATCTGCAAGGGACACAACTCTTGCAAAATAAATTACGAGTTGTCTATATGAGGCCCCCGTAGGGATGAATGAAACCACAGACGGGTATTTTCACGATCACCTAAATTAACTAATTTTGTTTTAAAATACTAGCATTCCAATAATTGATTTTAAAAAATAGTGTTTGTTTATATATTGCCGTAATTCCCATGCAAACGATTTTTTAAAAATAAAATTAAGTGGTAGGTAACTTTCGGTGTATTATGTAATGGTTTGATGATGCAATATTTACTTGAATTAAAAACATTGCAGTTTAAAGTAAGTTCAAGTTATTGTTGTATGCCCAGTTAGCTGGCCTAGTAATACTTACAGTAATCGAATATAATCCAGATATTTAATTAATTTTATACAAATTTATTTCAGCTCGATTGCGATGAAAGCTCGCATCTTATATAAAGTACTGCATGAATGTTGTTATATGAGAGTCGTCGGGCAGATCAGGGGATAGAACTCGCAACCTCTGGCGTGAGTGGCCAACACTCTATCAATTACACCAACGCCCCGCTTATCCAAATATTTAACATCATTAATTTTTATCAATTTATATGGTTATAAAACAGTGATTCCAAGGTTAATATTAATGATAACCAGACCCTCAAAAACATAAGAAATATACGCCAAAACGCACCTATGACAGCCTTGCTGAAAACAAATTTTCGGTGAGCAAGCGCTCGCCGTCCCCAAATCCTGCAACTGCGCATAAACAGCATTTTCAGCTACACTCCTGAATAGTAGTCCAATAGGTCCATTTTTTTAGCAAATTCCATCGTTGGAAGCAGGCTAAATATTTTAATCTGTATTCCTCAGATGAATGGAAGCTAATTGAAAACGAAATTTCCATATATGTTACGTGAATACACGAGCTAGCATTCACACAAACTGAATCAGTTGCTTTTCTTTCTCTTTATATCACTCTCTTGGTGAAAATGTACTGTAGAGTAGAATCGAAGACATATAAACAGAGATAAGTGACTGCAGGTGAGTGTTTAAATTTCGTGTGGTACATTTGGTGCTTTCTAAATTTTGTAAACACAACTCTTCCTGAGCTAACCAACATATTTTTGTGGTTTTAGTATCAAAAGAAAGAGCTTAATTGTAACTTTGGGTGGTGAAGTTTTCTTTTTGTATATTTAAGATATAAAGATTTGTTACGCTTACTGTTATTTTTTTTTTGTGTTAATATTTGTTGTTGTTTTTTGTTCAATATATTTAGCACACTTTTAGAGTATAAAATAAGGAAAATTTCTTTAAACATCTTTTTGAAATTTTCGGCATTCATAGATAATTGATTTTTCTATGTAAAAGTTATAGTTCTATGATGTGTTGTTTTTTGTTAAAATGAGTGTACTACTTTTTTTGTTAAACAAATAAATATTTCGTAAAATGTCCATTTATCCGTAATAATTTAAATTCAGAGAAGAAAACTATTACATCATTGTAACTGAAAAAAGTCAAAATTTTTATCAGCTTTACTTTGGTACCAAAGTTATTAAATTCAGAAAAAGGTTCAAAGAGTTATTAAAGAAATGCTGAAGGTGCCACCTGAAATTCAGCTTTGTATATTGCATTGGTATTAGCATGGTAGTCTCGGTCACCGACAATATATATTCTATATCCCTATATATTCGGACATATGTATAGGGATTTAGAATATATTTCACTAGTCCCTATGATCTCGGTAATTAAGTCAATGATAGAATAAAGACATTGATTACATTAATCACGTCACTGCTAGAAAGGAATGCTTAATTCAGGTATTGTTATGATTTTATAACTAATATTTTTTCCACCCGCTGGAAAAAATTAAACAATGACTTATATATCTCTATATAATTCCTTATATATTCCATATCCTTATATATGACTTCGAATGTGATTTGTGTAAGTTGTAAGAACTTGTTTCACAATCGAAGTAAAATAAATAACTTTAAACTATATGTTACCAAGGACTCTATACAAGTGGTATTTCAAACGATAATGTTTTAGCAAGAGTATTACTTTTTTATAATATCAGATTTCTATTTCAGATTTAAATGTTATCAGAGACCTATAAACACGTAAATATATCAAGCCAATAGTGTTATTAAGAATATATTTTCTATATAAGTGCTTGGTGATGGATGTCAATTATTTGATTTTGTAAATTCGATGCCAATATATATAAATATACAGGCCTATACTTAAATCAAAACATCGAATTACTTATCTAATTAACAAATATCACATCATTATACATACATTGTATTTCATTAAGTTCGTACCGTAAAGAAGAAGATAGGCCTAATATATTTCTTTCTATTTGTATATATCAAATTTTTTATTGAAAGCTGATGTGTGATATCATTCTAAATCGAAATATTGATATTATGGAATTGTTTTACTGATCTTTTATGGCATCCGTAAATAAATTTTGAATATATAAGACATATAAATAAAGAAAATTAGAAAATACTCTCAATAAACTCTGTCCCCGTATGTTGCCTCTGTCGTTACGCGCTGTTGAAGCAAAACACCGTACAACCAATAACGACACCTGGTGGACAGGTAAATAACTAAAACATGACAAAATGGTGAAATGGTCGGTGTTATATACAATTCACAAGTGTGTAGAATAACAAAGTGACATAGTTGTACAATACGAAAGAGATCTACATCGGGTTGAACACAGCGGGAATATATATCAACACCCACCAAGATAATCCTTGTAAAAGGTAGGACCTACATATTGTTTGTTTTTTAAATCTTTGTTTACCAATAATATTGTTTACCTTAAGAGTTATTCAGGACCGCCAACCAACACTATTTTTTTCGAGCCACTATCAACTGAACACCAAGTACCGGGAATGGATCTATGTTAGTCATATATAAACCAACATGACAAAGCCTGAACATGTCTAAGAAGAGTTATCTAACACGACATTTAATAAATGTATACATAAATAAATATATATGTACTACACGCACACACGCTGGCACATACAATACAAAAACTTTTATGAATAAATGAAAAAATAGCGAGGACTATAAAACGTATAAAAACATGATGTGATGTGTGTGTTTGCAAGTTTGTGATGTGTGTATTTGTGCTGATGATATTTATCAGTGTTTGTACAGAAAACACTTATAGATCTGTGTTTGTGCCGATGTTATTGACATCTGCCTGTGCTGATGATGTTTATTAGTATTTGTGCTGACGATATTTTGTCTGCATTTGTACTGATGACATTTATCAGTGTTTGTGCTGATGTATTTATCTGATGACATTGATTTGTGTTTTTGCTGGTGACATTTATATGTGTTTGTGCTGATAACATTTATCTGTATTTGTACTGATAACATTTATCACAGTTTGGTGCTGATGGCATTTATCTGCATTTGTGCTGATGGCATTTATCTGCATTAGTGCTGATGGCATTTATCTGCATTTTCACTGATGGCATTGATCTGTGTTTGTGTTGATGGCATTGATCTGTGTTTGGTGCTGATGGCATTTATCTGCATTTGTGCTGATGGCATTTATCTGCATTTTTTATGATGGCATTGATCTGTGTTTGGTGCTGATGGCATTTATCTGCATTTTTACTGATGGCATTGATCTGTGTTTGTGCTGATGACATTCATCAGTGTTTGTGTTGATAACATTTGTTTGTGTTTGTGCTAATGACATTTGTCTGTGTTTGTGCAGATGACAGTTATCTGTGTTTATGCTGATGATATTGGAATGTGTCTGCGCTGATGACATCATCTGTGTCTCTACTGATGGCATTTATCTGTGTTTGTGCTAATGACAGTTATATGTGTTTGTGCAGATGACATTTATCTGTGTTTATGCAAATGACAGTTATCTGTATTTATGCTGATGATATTTATCTGTGTTTTTGCTGATGACATTGATGTAATTTGTGTTGATGACATTTATCAGTGTTTGTGTTGAAGACATTTATCAGTGTTTGTGCAGATGACATTTCTATGTGTTTGGACTGATGACATTTATATGTGTTTGTGCTGATGACATTTATCAGTGTTTGTGCTGATGACATTTATATGTGTTTGTGCTTATGACATTTATTTGTGTTTGTACTTATGACATTATCTGTGTTTGAACTGGTGACATTGATCAGTGTTTGTGCTAATGCCATTGACACTATTTGTACTGATGACATGTATCTGTGTTTGTACTGAATACATTTATATGTGTCTTTGCAGATGACATTTATCTCTGTTTGTGCTGATTACAATATATGTGTTTGTCCTGATAACATTAATCAGTGTTTGTGCTGATGGCATTAAATGTGTTTGGGCTGATGACATTCATCAGTGTTTGTGCTGATTACAATTGTCTGTGTTTGTGCTTATGGCAGTTGTCTGTGTTTGTGCAGATGACAGTTATCTGTGTTTATGCTGATTACAGTTGTCTGAGTTTGTGCTGATGGCATTTGTCTATGTTTGTACTGATGACATTTATCTTTGTTTGTACTGATGGCATTTATCAGAGTTTGGTGCTGATGGCATTCATCTGTGTTTGTGCTGATGTCATTGATCTGTGTTTGTGCTGATGGCATTCATCTGTGTTTGTGCTGATGGCATTGATCTGCATTTGTACTGATGGCATTCATCTGTGTTTGTGCTGATGGCATTCATCTGTGTTTGTGCTGATGACATTGATCTGCATTTGTGCTGATGGCATTCATCTGTGTTCGTGCTGATGGCGTTCATCTGTGTTTGTGCTGATGGCATTGATCTGCATTTGTACTGATGGCATTGATCTGTGTTTGTGATGATGGTATTCATCTGTGTTTGTGCTGATGGCATTGATCTGCATTTGTACTGATGGCATTCATCTGTGTTGGTGCTGATGGCATTCATCTGTGTTTGTGCTGATGGCATTGGTCTGCATTTGTACTGATGGCATTGATCTGTGTTTGTGCTGATGGCATTGATCTGCATGTGTACTGATGGCATTCATCTGTGTTTGTGCTGATGGCATTCATCTGTGTTTGTGCTGATGGCATTGATCTGCATTTGTACTGATGACATTGATCTGTGTTTTTGCTGGTGACATTTATCTGTGTTTGTACTGATGACATATATCAGAGTGTGGTCTTGATGGCATTTATCTTTGTTTGTACTGATGGCATTTATCTGTGTTTGAACTGGTGACATTTATCATATTTGTCCTGATGAGAATTGTCAGTATTTGTACTGATAACATTCATCTGTGTTTGTACTTATGACATTTATGTGTGTCTTTGCTGATGATGTTTATCTCCTTTGTGCTGATTACATTTTTTGTGTTTGTCATGATGACATTGATCATTGTTTGTGCATATGACATTTATCAATTTTTATGTTGATGACATTTATCAGTGTTTTGTTGGTGACATTTATCTGTATTTTTGCTGAGTTCATTTATCTGTGTATGTGTTGATGACATTTCTATGTGTTTGGGCTGATGACATTGATCAGTGTCTGGACTGATGACATTTATATGTGTTTGAGCTCATGACATTTATCTGTGTTTGTGCTGATTACAATATATGTGTTTGGGCTGATGACATTGATCAGTGTTTGGGCTTATGACATTTATACGTGTTTGAGCTAATGACATTTATCTGTGTTTGTGCTGATTACAATATATGTGTTTCATTTTCAATCCTCCATACATCATGTAAATCGAAACTGTCCATTAAATTAAGTATTGTTTTATTAGATTTTGTATTATTTTTTTGTTTGTAATTGTATATATCAATATCATAATTTAAAGGGACATTCCAATCACCCCCAATAACTATAGAAATATTTCCAAAACCTTCGATCAAGTTAAAAATGTTGAAAAAACTGTGGCTGGTCTTCATTTGGACCATAGACTACAGCAGTTGTCATTCTTTTGGTCCTGAATAGAAATATCTAAAATTATAAAGTTGCCATTGCTATCAATAATATCATTATGAATAGTATAACCAAACATACTATTAAAAAATATTGCCGTACCTCTACTAGCACTAGAATATGAACAAAATTATGCATCAGTATCCCATTCATGTTTCCATTGACTTTCTACATCGTTTGAAGAATGTGTGTCCACTTAAAAGGTAATATCATAAATATCTTTGCATTTCGAAAAGATGTCAATCCTTTTTATTTTGTCTGAGAAAAGCCCCCTACAGTTTAAACTTCCAAAATTCTCTTTACTCATACAAACATAATACAAAAATGTTGGCAAAGAGCAGACAAATACAGCGTGTTATTAAAATTATAAGCTATGCAATAGTATTGATACATGTATTTAAATGGGTACACATAAAAAAATGAAATTTGATTACATTCAACTTCATTCACCATTTTCAAAGTCATGTGTAAGTTTGTGTCTGTGAAACATTATATATTGTAAATATTAAGAAAAACGGTCTAGGTCATCTATACAATTACTAGCAAAAACAAACCAAACATCATAGATTAAGGCACAAAAGAAATTGTGTTATTGTTTTGTTTGCACTGTCAATTGTTATAAAATACAATGAAATTGTATTATGTGACAATGTCTATCACACATTCACCGGCAAAGACAGCATATACAGCAATGTATATCACGCATTTACACAACCATAAGAGTATCAGGATACATTTACACCACATCCGACAAAATACAACAATGTATATCAAGCATTCACACAACAAAAGTATCAGGAGACATTTACACCAACAATATATATCAGGCATTCACACAACAAAAGTATCAGGAGACATATACACTACATCCAACACAGACCCCCTATACAACAATGTGTATCAGGCATTCACACAACAAAAGTATCAGGAGACATATACACTACATCCAACACAGACTCCATATACAACAATGTATATCAGGCATTCACACAACAAAAGTATCAGGAGACATATACACTACATCCGACACAGACTCCATATACAACAATGTATATCAGGCATTCACACAACAAAAGTATCAGGAGACACATACACTACATCCGACACAGACCCCATATACAACAATGTATATCAGGCATTCACACAACAACAGTATCAGGAGACATATACACTACATCCAACACAGACCCCCTATACAACAATGTATATCAGGCATTCACACAACAAAAGTATCAGGAGACATATACACTACATCCAACACAGACCCCATATACAACAATGTATATCAGGCATTCACACTACAAAAGTATCAGGAGATATATACACTACATCCGACACAGACCCCATATACAACAATGTATATCATGCATTCACACAACAAAGGTATCAGGAGACGTATACACAACATCCAACACAGACCCCGTATACAACAATGTATATCAGGCATTCACACAATTAAAGTATCAGGAGACATATACACTACATCCAACACAGACCCCGTATACAACAATGTAAATCACGCATTCACACAACAAAAGTATCAGGAGAAATATACACTACATCCGACACAGACCCCATATACAACAATGTATATCAAAAGTATCAGGAGAAATATACACTACATCCGACACAGACCCCATATACAACAATGTATATCATGCATTCACACAACAAAAGTATCAGGAGACGTATACACTACATCCGACACAGACCCCATATACAACAATGTATATCATGCATTCATACAACAAAAGTATCAGGAGACGTATACACAACATCCGACACAGACCCCATATACAACAATGTATATCATGCATTCACACTACAAAAGTATCAGGAGACATATACACTACATCCGACACAGACCCCATATACAACAATGTATATCATGCATTCACACAACAAAGGTATCAGGAGACATATACACTACATCCAACACAGACCCCGTATACAACAATGTATATCAGGCATTCACACAATTAAAGTATCAGGAGACATATACACTACATCCAACACAGACCCCGTATACAACAATGTATATCAGGCATTCACACAATTAAAGTATCAGGAGACATATACACTACATCCGACACAGACCCCATATACAGTAGGATGACTTTCTCAAAACATTTTTAAAGTTTTGAAACTAGCCTACTGTAAGGCATCACGTATTGTAAATGTGTGGTACTTTAAAGCAAATCACCTAATACTTATAGTAAAGACATTATGAGAGAGAGAGAGAGAAAGAGAGAGAGAGTCAGAGACAGAGAGAGGGGGGGGGGGGGGAGGGAAGGAGGGAGAGAGAGAGAGAGATTCATTGAAAAAAAGAAAATAAACAGATAAATATATACATGTACATAAATTCTAAAACAATTGTTAAATTACTGTTTTGAAATGTCTTTTAGTTGAGTTTTATTCTGATGTGTTGATCATATTTGATGAATAACCAAGCAAAACCAATACGCATGTATACAGAGACCTTCTTTTACAAGCTATATTTGCAAGTATGACCTAAGCAAACAATGCAATACAAAACCGTGAGCTATTATTATCGTAATGAATTGTTTTTCAACAACAGTAACTAATTATTATAAAACTCTACACAGAAATTACATGTGCTTTTTGTGTACAATGTTTACAACATTTTGCTTATATATATCTACATGGGTGTTAACTGAGCACAATAAGTAAATACTGGGGCAAACACAACTCAGCATGTGTGCCTCTGTATAATTATGTTTTCCAGCAATGGACACAATTTTATCCCGCTCAAAAATATGTATTTGATTGGCTGCTTTGTCACGTGTTACGCCTTATTCAAATACTCTTGACACAGTGATAGATTACTATTGGCTGTTGGTCACAAATTGGAATAATGATAAAGGTCATTTTTACAATTTAAATTGACATTTATTTTTACAAACAGGGCTTGTGATACTCCATATATGTTCAACAACAATAGACACAATTTTATTCCGTTCAAAAATATGTATTTTATTGGCTGCTTTGTCACGTGTCACATCCTATGCAAATACTCTTGACACAGTGATAAATAACTTTTTGCCGTTGGTCACCACGTGGTAATAATATTAAAGGTCATTTTTACAATTTAACTTGACCTTTTTTACAAACAGGAGTTACGATATTGTAGCATTTAATCCAGCAATTTGAAAGTACATTGTGGCTACATATACAAACTGTCTTGTTTTAATATTTGTCGTAAAATAAAATAAAACAAAATGAAAATCAAGATAAAAAGATATGAAGTAAATGAAATGAAAAAAACAAACAAAAAGGTAAACAAGAAATGTGTCAGGGGAAATGTGTGAAAGAGAGAGTTGAGAGAGAGAGATGAAAAAGAAGGAGGGAGAGAGGAAATATATAGAGTGGAGGTAGAGATAGAGAAATAGGATAGAGAGAGAGGACAAGGGTGTGGTGTGTGGCAGATATAGATGGCAAGAGAGAGAAAGAGTGTGTCTGTGTGTGAGAGAGAGAGAGAGAGAGAAAAAAAGAGAGAAATATAGAAAGAGGGGGAGAGAGAGAGAGAGAGAGAGAGAGAGAGAGAGAGGGGTGATATTTTTAAGTAAATGATAAAAATCATATAGCATTTAGACATTCATACAATACAAATTTACATCTAATCAATGGACATAACTCTACATAATACTACATGTTGTTTGGTGTCTGCTTCCGTTTGATTTTGGTAGTAGGCTCACTAGAACAGGCTCTTCCAGTTTTACAGTTAGTAATTCAATATTTATTATATACGTGAATAAATATTTGTGAACAGTGTATAATGTATCTTGTATAGATTTGGAGTAAGTTCAAAATTCTCTTGGTCACAAGGTAAACAGATCTGACGCCTTCCTTTTTAGATCGACGAATGGAAAGTCCCGCGTATATATCAGCTTGCATTCGCGCTTTTCCTCCTATGACATGGCCCCTGGTTTTGCTAACAACTGCCCCCTTCGCTTTGCTATCTCTGGTGGTAAGTCAGGAGTACCACTGAACCCTGAGTCTTCAGATTCTTCATGGCCTTCTCGAGTACCACTTCTCTATCTATAAAGCTGCAGAACCAAACTATAATGTTCTTCCGCCCTGCTTCGCCACTGGGTAAACAGTGAACCACCTGGAATGATATACTTTCCACCCGCGTCTTATCAATTCCCAACTTATCCTGAAGGAATGTCCTCAGATCTTGCCATCAGTAACATTGAAGTTTTCCTTTGAATCAGCCCCCTCAATCCCCTGAACAAGTATATTCCATTTTCTGCCCCACACGTCCAACTTAAGCCTTTCGTGTCTTTTGCCCTCATTTTTTGCTTCAAGATCCGTAATATATGTTTTTCATGGAATGTTCGGATTTCATCGTTTGTGTACTCAACAAACCCTTCTATGGTGGACACTTTATTTTCTAGACCAGAAATAGTTGTTCTCATGACCTCTAGTTTACTGTCAATCCGATTTTCAAGAGCTATGTGTAATTGGACAAAACATCCAGATATGTCTGAAAATTCCTTACACGTATATTTTGTGGATAGTAGCTTGAGTTTCTCACTCCCTTCCTGTCCACTAAGCGTTGGCGAAGTGCTCATTGTTCATGTTATTGTTATCATTGCAATTAATAGTCAACGTGTATACAACTAGACAAAACCATGTCCCAAGCGTTAAAAAGTGTGCAGACTGTAAAAAACATGTATGCAACCAAACAAATTGTTAATTTCAGAAGAATTCTCTGTTTTAATGTGTATTTTGAACTTACATTAGTTCCATATTTGTAAGTCCATAATTAATCACTTTAAACTCGTTTTAGCCATAAGTAACTGACAAATAACTACAATATTTCACAAGACCAAAAACACGTCGACTACTCCATGGTGACCAGAAGTAACGAAATGCTGGTAACATTTATCTGTGTTTGTGCTGACGACATTTAAATGTGTATGTGCTAATGACATTTATCTGTGTTTGCGCTAATGACAGTTATCTGTGCTTGCGCTAATGACAGTTGTCTGTGTTTGTGCTGATGACAGTTGTCTATGTTTGTGCAGATGACAGTTGTCTGTGTTTGTGCAGATGACAGTTGTCTGTGTTTGTGCTGATGACAGTTGTCTGTGTTTATGCTGATGACAGTTATCTGTGTTTGTGCTGATGACAGTTGTCTGTGTATGTGCTAATGACATTTATCTGTGTTTGCGCTAATGACAGTTATCTGTGTTTGTGCTGATGACAGTTGTCTGTGTATGTGCTAATGACATTTATCTGTGTTTGCGCTAATGACAGTTATCTGTGTTTGCGCTAATGACAGTTGTTTGTGCTGATAACAGTTATCTGTGTTTGTGCAGATGACAGTTGTCTGTGTTTGTGCTGATGACAGTTATCTGTGTTTATGCTGATGATATTTATCTGTGTCTGTGCTGGTGACATTAATCTGTGTTTGTGCAGATGACAGTTATCTGTGTTTGTGCAGATGCCAGATGTCTGTGTTTGTGCAGATGACAGTTATATGTGTTTATTCTGATGATATTTATCTGTGTCTGTGCTGGTGGCATTTATCTGTGTCTTTGCTGGTGACAGTTATCTGTGTTTGTGCTGTTGCCATTTATCAGTGTTTGACTGATGACATTTATCTTTGTATGTGTGCTGATAACATTTTATATGTGTGTTGTGCAAATGACAGTTATCTGTGTGTGTGTGTGTGTGTGTGTGTGTGTGTGTGTGTGTGTGTGTGTGTGTGTGTGTGCTGATGACATTTTATCTGTGCATTGTACAGATGACAGTCATCTGTGTTTGTGCTGATGACATTGGTGTTAGTCTGTTATGGTGATGTTTATATGTGTGTGAGTTGATGATATTAATTAGTATGTGTGTTGTATGAAATATGGTGCAATACATTAAAGGCATCATCTTTAAAAACAAATACTTCCCTTTCAATTGTTAAAATTTTAGTTTAAAACCATTAAATAGTAATGTTGACAAGATACGACTAGTTTATATTCATAAAATGTTTATATAATGCATGAAACATGTTATCACAGATGTATAGGATGCCCCATAAAGTGTGTACAGATGGGCCAGTCTATGTTATTAGTTTACCTCCAGTATCCTGTATTGTTTAAGTTTAGGAAATCCTGTTTTCAAATTAATTTATTTTGTGTTGGTGTATATAATCCGTGTATTGTATATAGAGCATGTTAACACTACATATCAAGGACATGAACGGTTGTGTTAATAGATTGATATTGAGATTATTTATATACTTGTGAAACTCTTTTTTGACACTTTTATAATTTTATTCAAATTTCACCTGTGTTATTTAAGGTAAGAATTTGTTTAAAACACAATTTTTAAAAAAATATTTGTGTGCGCGGTGGTTAGGGGATGCTCTTTTGTTCCAAATGCATCGGACGACAGACTAATAATGTGAAGGCCTACTTTGAGGACTTATGGTATATCACTGTGACAGTTATCTCTGCTTCTCTTCTTCATAGTTGCTAGATTTATTCTTCTAGTGGTCCGTCTTTGATGGCTGCATATGTACATAACTGTGTTTTTATTGTTTATCAATGCAATTTGTTTGTTTTTTTTGGTACAGGAATGATATATATCAATTTTCCTTTGGCTGCTTTGTCATTGTGGACTTACTTGAGTAAAGCTTCTTTGTTCTATGATTAAGTAACCAAAAGGTAAATGTATGTATATAATTTTAATTTGTCAACAAGTCAATACAATGTATTTAATATTTGAGATATAAACTATTCATTTTTAAAGAGTGACCTCAGTTCAATTCTACCACTACAATTAAAATATGTTTTGCACTTTTTGGCAGATTAAAAATTCCAAATCATTATTATTTTATTAACTCGACTATTCATAGAGTAGGGGGACTAGTGTACTCTCCCTGGTGCCGGCGTCGGCGTCTGCAATGGCACAACCGCTCTTCACATGTGTGTTCAGTATCATCAGTGGAACACAAGAACCATACCTCTGGGTTGCATTTTGGCACAGTTATGGCTCTTTTTTTATTTAATCTTTCAATTTAAAGTTTTTTATCAGGTAAGATATCTATGCAACCTTTTATTCAATATGAATGAAACTTCACATGTGTGTTCAGCATCATCTATGGAACACACAGAGATAAGAACCATTACTCTGGGTTGCATTTTGGCAGAATTATGGTCATTTTAGACTTAAAAAACTTGGTTAAAGTTTTTGAGCAGGTACATATTTCATCAACCTATCATTGGATATGAATGAAACTTCACATGCATGTTCAGTATTATAGATGGATATCACGGAGACAAGAACTATAACTTTGGGTTGCACTCTTAATTTGTAGTATAAGGTGTTTAGCTTAGATGTTGGACAAAATGGGTCAGTTTTTCAGGTTTTATTGGGGTTTTTTTAATTTAATTTTTTTCATTTTCATGAAAGTTTAATGTTCTGTAAATTTTTCTTCATTTTCATGAAAGGGTATCCAACTGTGCATGCTGTATAAGATTATTTCAACTATAGATCCATTTTCATGAACTGGTACTGAACTATGGCTCTATGATGTGAAGTTGGTGTCCTATATTGTATATATATATATATATATGACAGTATAAAACTGAACAACTTAGAATGTAGAAGGATATCCAGCATTGATAAACTGTATGTGTTGGTACAAGACTATAGATCCATTAACAAGAACTCGTATATTACCATATGATTTGAAGGTAGTGCATAATTGTATCACATAATGTAAAACATTGATAAACTAATCTTGAAACAGAAGATCATCTCAACTATAGCTTACACTATATTTTAAATTCTTACTAGAATTATTTTTATTTGTATTTCATGATATGCTTGACCAATTGATATTATTTTAGTCTTGCAATTGAAGTATTTAGGGTTATTATATGTACATGATGTGCCTTAAGTTAGGTATTGGCACTCCTGTTGGGGTTATTTGTCAGCAATGGTAAATGAATTTATAAAGCAATTTCAAAGTTTGAAAGACAAATGTAACAAATGACAAATGCTGAATTAAATAATATTAAGGCACTTTGTTCTTTTTAAAAAAAAAGAAACTGTTGATAATGAAAATAAACAGTGTTGGTGAACTATTTTGCTAATTTATTTTTAACAGACAAGCAGTAATTATAGCTTAATTTTACCAACTCTGAGTTTTAATTGTCTTCCGGACATTTGGTTCTTATTTCCTGAGAAAGCTGTTGTTTTAGAACAGCATCAAAATAGTCAAGTGTGCTGTCCCTCTGGCAGCTCTTGTTTATTATAGTAAAATAGATTATACTTTATATTCATTTTAAAAGTAATTTAATGTTTTAAGTACATTTACAGAGATTCCTTCCTGACATACTGCCTTGATACAGTACAGCGCGTCCATAGGCAGGCATTATATGTGCCGAATTTCACCATTTAGCGTCTTAATCTCCATTTTATTCGGGAGAGATGCTGTTTTTAATCATATTGCCTGATTAAAACTTTGTCTCAAAATTGTAACAAAATGTCATCAAAAATGGGTCAAATTGCACCAATTTTGGCATTTTTATTTTTTTCGCCATTGGGGTGAGCCAGGGATCGAACGAAAACCTGTCCTCTAGCATGAGCGAGGGAGGAAGAAGTCCGCTAACACCCTACCATATATGCTCCCCTGTATGTCAAATTCCTGGATCCACCACTGCATTCAGGATAAAAGACAACATCTATTGAAATAGTATCACCATTATCTTTATATGTTCACATTCAAAAACCTAAATTTCAATTATGGTTACATTAAAGTATTTTAACGTCGGTATCACACTGTTTAAACAAATCATATAACAATACGAAGCCATGCAGTATCATGTCTCATACCAGTTTCAATCCCTGTTGAAATAATGCTATGGCATCCTAAATACTTAGTACTGTACATGGTTCAAAACAGATGAGAACCCCTCATTAAGTAAGATGACTATTGGATAATTTCTCGTGTTCCTTGTTACCATGATTGAAGTTTCCTTTTCATGTAGTTTCAGTATGGCGTCTGCTGAATCAGATGATATTTCACAACTTGTTGATAATGACGAATTAGAAAACAACAATCGATCCCGATTTGGAAGAGCAAGCACACATAAAGAAGAAACTGGCAACAGTGTTTCACTTGGACAAATAAATGCCGCATTAGAAGAGTCTGAAGAGACTGAATCAAAAGTAAATATATCTGATAATTTGAGAGCGCGTGATACAAAAGGGGGTGGTGAAGTAAATGCACATAATGTATGTAACGATCAAAACACCACAACTGGTGACGTCACTGTGGCATCACCTCCTGTGTACTATAGTACACACTCAGGCGAATCTACCGTAGTGCAAGAACCAATTGTGATAAGGCAACCAAACGGAGTACACGTGATACGAATCCAACAGTGTTGCGAGCTTGCGCCGCACAGACACCGAGCAGAACGGCCATTGAAAATCAAACACATAAAACTTCTTCAAGCTTTCTCAATTGTTTCTATTTTTATTTTCTTTCCTCTGGGAATTCCCGCAATGCATTATGCATATAAATCAGAAAAAGAATTCAATGAAGGAATAATGCGCGGTGACATTGATAAAGCACGTAAACTGGTGAAGCGGACAGAAAGGTTGATAATTTTTTCAGTTTTGGGATGCCTACTTGTTGGTGTGGCAGTGTTTGCCATTGTTGAGCGCCACCTGATGGCGGATGATGAAGAATATTGGCAGCACAGAGCAAACACTGGAATTGTTCCTGCAGCAGGATAAGAAATTAAACTTTAAAGGGACAGGCAGCAATGTTGAAAAATCGAGCTAAAACATGAATACATACCAGTTTTCACCCCTACATACAATTGTATAACCATATGGAAAGATTAATTTTCAAATAGTGTAACTTGCAACAGCATAATAAGAAAATGTAAGCAGTTTCAATAAAACCAAATGAAATGGTGTCACTCTAGTTATAATTATAAACATTTTTAAAAGTACAAATTGATATTTACTATGGTTTTTTCTGTCATTACACTGATGAAATTTAAAATTAGTTTATTTAACGGTGTTTATTTTGTGATAGTTAACCACGACTGATAAAACTTTCCCACAGTTGTGCCCCTTTCCAAATTAGGATGCACACACATGCTAGGGTACAGTATTTTAATTTAATATTTGACAGGTGGATATGTATTCAGAAATATTCAGTGAACATATATCAAAATTGCTATGTATCCCTTTATATAATTGTCTCGGACAAAATGAATATCCATCTGATATGACTATTCGAAATTTGCCAAATAAAGTGAATTTATAATATAACACAAGTCGGACAAGGTACTGTCACTGTTTACGGCTCAGCAGATACCTATGTTTTTTCTGGGTTAATATTTGTTCATGTGAATTACCGGTATACAGTCTGATAAGAATTCTGGTTATGGCTGGGCAGAGGCCAGTTTTACTGGGTTGATATTTGCACATGTAAATCTTGTGAATAGTATCCATTATATCCAAACATAGCAAACTCATATTGACTTTATTTATTTATTGTTGTACAATCATAACAATTCACTATGCATTTATTCATCTCGCACTGTTTATGCAATTAACACATACATTTACAGAAGAACCTTGCTGGCTTGAACACCAACCACATATTGCTCAAACGACTTGTATGGTCCTGGCCAAATTCCTATTTCGATCTATATACATTGTACATGTACAATCCTTAACACAAACTATTTTATCCAGTCTTTTCCAGCTTGAGCCATTGAAGTTCTACTGTGTGTGATTATGATTAAAAGTGTAGTAATTTATGAAACCAAAGAGTCATATAATTATTGATATATGCTATGTCATTTTGATAATAGGATAATAGCAGTAAAAGACTATATGTTTTAGATAGTTATTTTCATGCAGGTATGTGTATTAATGTCTAGGCAAATACTGTGTTTTAACAAAATGGTAATTAGTGAAAGTACATGAATTTTTATAAATCATTCTGACATTTAGCATCTGCTTCCGTCAAAGTGTCTATCTCCATTGCTATGACGCCTACACCATTGTGACACACACATACAAACATCCAAGTAACACATACAAACATCCAAGTAACACATACAAACATCATTAAGAGATCTATTTACATTTCTATAGCATCAACAAACATTGTGTGACCCTGAAAACATTGTTGTTACAAAAACAAACATTGTGTGACCCTAAATACATTGTTGTTACACATCTTGCATTGTTGCGACACATACAAACATCATTGAGACATCTATTTATTTTTCTATAGCATCAACACACATTGTTGTTACCCTGCAATCAGTGTTGTAACACATACTTGCATTGTTGTGACACATACAAACATCATTGTGACACCTATTTAAATTTTTATAGCATCAACAAACATTGTTGTTACCCTGCAATCATTTTTGTAACGCATACTTGCATTGTTGAAACACATACAAACATCAGTGAGACATCTATTAACATTTCTATAGCATTAGCAAAACATTGTTGTGACCTTGAATACATTGTTGTTACCCATACTTGCATTGTTGTGACATATAAAACATCATTGTGACACCTATTACATTCTAATAGCATCAACACACATTGTTGTGACCCTACAAACAGTGTTGTGACGCGTACTTGCATTGTTGTGACACATACAAACATCATTGTGACACCTATTTACATTTCTACAACATCAACACACATTGTGTGACCCTGAATACATTGTTATTACACATACTTGTATTGTTGTGACATAATTATAAAACATCATTGAGACATCTATTTACATTTCTACAACATCATCAAACATTGTGTGACCCTAAATACATTGTTGTAACACATACTTGCATTGTTGTGACATATAAAACATTGATGTGTCACCAATTTTCATGAAGACTGTACACAATTGAATGAAGATTTCTTTATATCCCATGTTCCTGATCGTAATCTCAACTGACTTTTGTGATAATTTAAGCATATTACGTTGTTTTGGTGTGCAAGTTAATGTGTTGGTACGCCGTAAAACCCCATTCATTCATTCATTCTGTTTTTTCTGTCCAGATTAATGTTATAATGAGGATTTATTGACTTTTTGGTCATAATCTTTGAATGTAGACAGCCTGTAGTTGCAGATTTAGTAAACCAAATGAGATTTTACAACACTGAATCTCATATTTGACTAATATATCATGTGTTATTATTTAGAAAATATTTATTTTACATTTTATCTAGAAAATATTTCATTATCTATAAACATAGACGAGTGCTACTCTCACTATAAGGACTTAGATAGAGAAGGAAAAGCAACTGATTCAAATTTTATGAACACTGATGTGCATGCACATAACATCACGCGAAATCCCATTTTCAATTATCCTAGCTTTCATTCATCTCAGGAAACTTGAATACAAATCAAAATATTTTCTTTGCACAATGAAAATCTCTACAAAATGAGACCATTCCCATCAAATTGTGCATTAATATTGTTATGATTACAAAATTTGTATACTGCATCTAAAAAAACAAAAGTACATGTACTTGAAATTTTGCTTCAAATGGCAAATTTATTGCCTTTAATTCAAGATCGGTTGGCATGTTTAAAACATTATAAAACATCTTAGTTTACATAGCGTACATTTTATGTATTTGAAATCAGTTGCCTGTGAAATCTGAGTGATAAAAATTTGCCAAATTATCTTGTGTGCTAGTTTATAAACATTTAGTAGTGACATGCAAGTTTCCTCTCCTTCTATATATAAGTCCTTGTTCACATGAAGCTTGTAATGCTTCGTTTATACAAGTGTCCCACACTACGTGTTTAAAAAATCTGTCTTTAAAGGTGGAGAACCTGCGTCATGAGAATTGCAAAATATGGTACCGGAACATTGTTTCTAAAGCTGGTTAAGTGTTTTTTTTCGTTTTGATTTCTGGTACATGTGCATATTTTATATTTTCCAGTGACCATCTGGGTATAAGAGGAAATTATTTCACTGATGTATATAGATCAGTCACAGTAATCTACACAATTCCAGATTTACCTCAAAAGGGTTGTGCCTTCATTCTAAATGTAAACATTATCGGACATGATGCTCAACTGTTTTTAGGTATTCTGGAAATTTGTAGGCCACACAAATCGTTGCCCAAACAGCGCATATATTGAAGAGATATATATATACACAGGAGTCACATAAAGTAGGAATAATACAAAACATAGAATTTGAATATAATAATAATACCCGCCTATGCCCTTTGTCCATTAATGGCGATGCCAATTATATGCGCTATTTGCACAACGTTTTTTGGCATTGTTGCAGTGGCGCAGTCAGTAGAGATGTCATCATTAATGTGCTAGATGCTGACGCCATAGGGACTGTGGGTTCCAATCCTAAAGATGACAGAAAAATATTAATTTTTAGTTTAGGAAGCATGTAAATCAACTTATCCTATAAATTGTTGTTTATGATAATAACTTTGCAAATATATTTATATAATAAACTTGTAAAAAACTATGAAGCAGTGCTTTTGTGTTTAACATGAACCAGCTTATGTGTGTGACTACATCCTAACTGATGGTGTTCTTCCTTTTTGATTCACTGAGTGGTCATCTTCAGTGTCCAAGTGGTTTGATGTGGTCAAGAGGTTCTCCATTTGGGAGTGGTCTAACATGGCTGAGAGGTCACCACACATGTTGGATTTGTAAATAATTTGTTTCTATTTCACAAAGATGGGAATTACTTTAATTTCAGTGCTGAGCACACTCAACAAGAGGGACTGAGGATGTTCTACTGGTGTGTAATGGTCATAGTATTTTTTAAAATTTTACAATTTTCACCCTTTTGATTGTGGGGGTGGGGTGACTCTTGACCACATATTTCTGTTTCAGTAACTGCAGCAAATTTATTGTTGCATGGTGGCATTGGACATTTATCATCTTTTTAATTTTAACAAGCAAATTTGCTGAATTCAGGTGCCCCGCCGCAGAAGTTAGCTTACATGCTGTAAAAGATCCATGGAATTGGTATGGGGTTTTTTGGTAACTTTTCAATACCATTTTGTGATATCATGCATCTATCTGAATATTTGTTATAACTTCGAATACATATCACATATTCAAAATTAAAAGGGAGATATCACATATTTGAATACATTATTTCACCAGTTTAAATCTGTGACAATGAACATGTATCAAATGTGATATCACATATTTGAATTCATTATAAATTATCATTTATTCAAATTAGTAATATCACATAATTATTTAAATATCTGATATATTTGAATATGTGATATTCATGAGACAAAATCTTAGGTGACCTAAAAAGGGTGCACCATAGAAAGAGTAAAACTCAAGAATTCAAGAATACCCTGCAGTTTCAAAGAAAACAGAGGATCATAGTAATGGTCCCCATCTGCCCATTCCAACTTTCAATGTCAGGTTAACTCCCACACATGGTGGTGAACCTACATGATTTTATGCTACAAGGGTGGTGCAAAAAAATGGGGGGGGGGGGTGTGGAAAGTGGCCATTTCATGTAACATTTTTGCAGATAACTTCCTTTATTTTTTCTTAAAAAATCACGACAAAGACAAACGGCGTCTTTGTATAGAGACAAACCACTGGTTGTATACCGGTAAAGTGACCATGCAAATCTTGTATTTTTGAAAACTCAACAGCGATTTGTGCTCAGTTGAGACAATTATGATATGGAGCCATCCAATTTACAACAAAAAAATGCTATTGCACTTTTTGCAAATATAGGTTTATTATGCCCTCTTGATATCACTAGTTCATCTCTATACAGAGATGGCGTCAATCTTTGTTTCGTGGATTTTCATGAAATATAAGAAAGTTATCTGCAAAGATGTTAGCTGAAGTGGGCACTTTTCCTCTGATTTTTTCTGCACCACTCCATAGCATTAGGCCACGTGGGTCCAGCAATGTGTGTAGGAATAACCTGCCATGGCAAGTTGGAATTGACAGACTGTGAGGGACCATTAATAACGCCTGTTTTCTTTGAACAATAATTCGATCCTAAGACATTTAAAACAGAGGATGTTGTTTTCTTGCTCAAGTAAAAAGTCTCCCTACACCGCTGAATTTTGTACCTTGTTCTATGTTAAATAAGGTCTAGGATTTCTATGGTAAAAAAAGAATTCCATATAGAATTTTTAAAGTATTTTTTATCATAGCAGGAATGTATACCCACATAAAAATGAACAATGGTAGGTTGTCCAGCTTGTTTTTTTTTTAAAGAGTGTGCAGTGACACCCTGAGATTTTATGAAAAAAGAAGTGCTCAAATGCTCGTAAATACATGCATATGTTGAAATCCTATAAAAGTCATTTTTTAACACCAGTGATGTCTTATTGCAGTATATGCTATGCCAACTTTTGCTCTACTCATCTGCAGCAAGAGATCACAACCACTATGAACCATTTCGAAAATATTTCAAAACCAAATTACATAGGCCTTTTTGTTAAGCGTAAGAAGTATGTTACCATGGGGAAAAAGAGAGCGTAACGAGATATTAAATGGATTTAAAAGAATAAATCTGTACACTTTAAATAATACAACATTTAATATCAAATACAAACAGGAACTGCAAATATTAGATTCCATTGCACATGTCTTAAGATTTCCAGAACACACTGGCCAAATACAAAATATGAACAAATCTAATATACTATAGTGAAAATTAAAGAAAAATTTGGATGATAATCTAGCAATTAATTTCTAATGGCCTTAACTAGAATGACATAATTTCTGATAAGTGTATTTGGTTTACAGTGAGTGTATGTCTTGCTAAACACATCTTAAACATGTACAGGCACATTTGGATCACTTTAATCATACACAGATGGATATCAAGTTTTGGGACTATGAAATTGAACAAAAAATCCCTTTGGTATCAAAACATGTGAATATTTTCATCTTGTTTGTTTTCTGTCCCCGATACCATTTATAGATAAAAGAGACTTTCACGATAACGGCAGTAAGCGATGACATACAGTCTGCATACAGAGTATCCAAACCACACAAGCAAGCTTGTAGTATAAGCTTGGAAGTAGTCTAGAGGATTGGGCATTTGCTGTTCACACAAGAGGTCACAGGTTGGATCCCAGACTTAATTATATGGCCTCTAAGCACTGGTACTACCCAGGAAATGGACTCGAGAGGGATGCATATAACTTAAATGTTATCTAGCATTTTTTTAAAAAAAAATACTTTTGAAACTTTTATTAGCATTCTCTGGAAGTATAGTTAAAATGTTCTGAATTCATCAGTTCAACAACAATAACAACACATCAGATTGAGAAGATATTCTCAAGGGTGCTAAATGGATCTTACTTCTTAATTCTTAGAATTGCATCCTGTTTCTCATTGTTAATACATATACATATAAGTGTTAAAATTATCAAGACAAATTACAATACATTTTTTAACCATAAAAATTTTGTCAACAAATTAATGGCAAAAAATATATGAAATAGGATGCGCTTCAACCATTTACCAGAGTAATGCCCCTTTCAACCATTTACCATGGTTATGTCCCTTTCAACAATTTGCCAGGGTTATGCCCCTTTCAACTATTTACCAGAGTTATGCCCCTTACAACTATTTACCACAGTTATGCCACTTTCAATCATTTTCCAGGGTTTTGCCCCTTTCTAGATTCAAATTATCACAATGTAGTCAAATCTTGAACAAGCAGTGAAAGATGAATGATAATGAGGTGCAATGTTGTACATTAATCATCAGAGAGTCAGATACTGTGGCCGTGTGGAGATTCTTACTCTCCACCCCTGGATTGATAGTCAAACACGCTGCAAACTGAGCTAACTGGGTCTGGCTAAATTGTTAAGAAATAGTGTTATGTAAATATTTATATTTTTCTTTTAAATACATTACAATTATACCTAACACACACTTGCCAGCACAAGTACTGGGTATTACATGAACATATTAACACGCACTTTGTTACATTATGGTATGTTAAATTGTATATACATACAATACACATGACAGTTTAATATGATAGGATGACAGGGGAGATAAATAATATCTTGATTTATAGTTGACAGTTAGTCTGTGGGCGGGATCTTAAGATCTGTAATTATTATACTGACCAATTAAAAAGTAGCAATGAATTGGCCAATCATATGATAGTTGGTTATTCAGTCACAGACTGGTTTTAGTAGAGATAGGTCCTTCAGTCAGAATGTAGACATGGACAGGGTAACATGTCGGTTAGACTAGGTTAAGTTTAAACGAGAAAATGCAAGTTTAAATATGTTAGCTTGTGACTTTGAACTTATGCGAACTATATAAATATGTGAACAAAATTACTTATTATAAAAAGAACGTTGTTGAGTCGATTATGCCACAATTTGCCAGCACAAGTACTGGGTATTACATGAACATATAAAATACAAGCATTTTCCCATCACAACAGACATCAAATACCAATAACGCATACATCAAATAACAATAAAGTTAAACCTGCCTTAAGCAGTAAGTAAAGGTGAGGAGAAAAGTGGCCTTTTAAGACAGGTTGTTGCCTAATACAGGGTAATTTGTTCTGAAAGCATAGAAATGGGACATCACAGATGTAACTGCTTAAGACAAGTGGCTGCTCAATAGAGGTGATCCCTTACACAGTGTTGATTGTATGGTTGCTTAAGACAAGTGACTGCTCAATAGAGGTGACCGCTTATACAGGGTTTATTGTATGGTTGCTTAAGACAAGTGGCTGCTCAATAAAGGTGACAGCTTACACAGATTTGACTGTACCAACATTTTTTTTATTGAAACAGATATCCAATAACTATACAAATATTTTCATATTGCAAGACATCAAATAACAATACAAACATTATCTGATTGCAACAGACAAATAACAATACAAATGTTTTCTGATTGCAACAGACAAATAACAATACAAATAGTTTCTGATTGCAACAGGCAGATAACAAATAACAATACAAGTATTTTCTGATGGCAACAGATAAATAACAATAGAATTATTTTATGTCATGAACATACACTATAAATTTAACAAGAGGGCCAGAGTGGCCCTAAATCACTCACCTGTGGCAGAGGAGACAATACCAAAGAAGGCAATTTTTGCATGTGCTAGAGTGTACATAAATTCATAGAATTCAATTTTTGTCAATTCAAGGACCATAACACCCGACATAAATTATCCAATTTGACCAGTTCAAGAACGTGTCGAAGATAGTATTGTCACATAACAACTGTGTATGTTTAAGAATGGGGGTTTAACGCCATTTTCAACACATTTCAGTTTAGATATAGCATATTTAGTTTTACTGGTGGAGGAAGACTTCAGTCTGAGTAGAGCCACCGTCCTTCCGCAAGAAACTGGAAACTTTCTCACATAAAATTTTTTGGACCGAGTGGGACTTGAACCTATGACCTTAGCGGTGAGAGGAAAGTGATCTTGAGACGGTGCCTTAGACCACTCGGCCATGGAGGACCCTGTTACTTTAATGAAGAACAAATAACTTGTGAGTGCTAGAGTGCACACAACATCAAATGAAAAACTGCCGGTGCTAGCGTGCATACAAGGTCACAGAGTGCATTTTTTAATGTATCAAAGCCCATAACTCTGACATTAATTATCCGATTTGGTCAGTTCAAATACTGGTCCAAGATATTATGGTATATAACTACTGTGTAAGTTTAGTGAAGATCAAATAACAAATGCCGGTGCTAGAGTGCACACGATCAAATTGTAAATTTCTTAATGTTTCAAGGGCCATAATTCCGACATTAAAATCCCATTTGCCCAGTTCAAAAACTGTCTGAGATATGTCTGAGATACTATGCTTATATAACTACTGTGTAAGACTGGTGAGAATCAAATGAAAAATGAGGGTGCTAGATTGCACATGTCCCAGATATTATGATTATATAACTACTGTGTTAGATTGGTGAGAATCAAATGAAAAATGCGGGTGCTAGAGTGCACACAGTGTCAACAAGCAATTTTTTTATGTTTTAAGGGCCATAACTCTGACATCAGTAACCCAATTTTGCCAGTTCAAGAACTTGTCTGAGATATTATTGTTAAGATCAAATAAAAAGTGCGGGTACTAGAGTGCACACAAGGTCAAATAGTGCATTTTTTAATGTTTTTGAGGGCCATAACTCTGACATTAATAATCCCATTTGCCATTTCAAAAACTTGTCTGAGATGCTATGGTTATATAACTACTATATATGTTTAGTGAAGATCCAATGAAAAATGCAGGTGCTAGAGTGCAAACAACAAAAAAGTTAGCGGACAGATGACAACAGGAGATCACAATACAAACATTTTATGAATTTATCAGGCATTATAAACATTACAAACATATTATGAATTTATCAGGCATTATAAACAATACAAACATAATATGAATTTATCAGGCATCATTTACAATACAAACATTTTATGTATTAATCAGGCATTATAAACAATACAAACATTTTATGAATTTATCAGGCATTATAAACAATACAAACATTTTATGTATTAATCAGGCATTATAAACAATACAAACATTTTATGAATTTATCAGGCGTTATAAACAATACAAACATAATAATGTATTTATCAGGCATTATAAACAATACAAACATTTTATGAATTTATCAGGCATTATAAACAATACAAACATAATATGAATTTATCAGGCATTATAAACAATACAAACATTTTATGTATTAATCAGGCATTATAAACAATACAAATATAATATGAATTTATCAGGCATTATTAACAATACAAACATTTTATGTATTAATCAGGCATTATAAACAATACAAACATTTTATGAATTTATCAGGCATTATAAACAGTACAAACATAATAATGTATTTATCAGGCATTATAAACAATACAAACATTTTATGAATTTATCAGGCATTATAAACAATACAAACATTTTATGTATTAATCAGGCAATATAAACAATACAAACATAATAATGTATTTATCAGGCATTATAAACAAATCTATAAAAGGTATTAAAAGAACAAGTGAACCTCCACTGAGTTCAAACCCAAAAAGTGGGAGAGAAATTGTGGAAGATGGTGTCGTTGCTGGTGGGGGGTGGGGTCCATCATATGGAGATTTTTTTATATCTTAAAAAACAATAATGTATTTTAGCAAGTTTTAGTGTAAAATATAGTTGTTATTTTCTCTCATATTTTGTAACTTTAAATCATTTTCAAAATAACATACACACAAAAAAAGATTATGTATCAAAAATGGGAATTCCACCGGATTTCAAACAGGTACCTCATGTACTGCAAGCCAAAATGTGAGGAAGAGTATGGGAGAGGACTGGGCGCAGTCCCTCATTAATTCTTTTGATATTTAAAAAACAACTGCTGCATTCTAGAGAACTTTTAGGATAAAAAAATATGGTTGTCATTTACTCCAGATATTTGGCATTTTGTGACTTTTATCATTTTATTTAAATATTGGGGGAAGGTGGGATTGGGCAAGTACCACTTTCTTTCCTTATAAACAATTATTAAAAGCTAGCAACCAAAATAAATGATGAAACTTTCAAAATTCCACAAAGTCAGATAAAGAATGCGCCATTGTTATCTGAATTCTTGTCATCAAAATTTATCTACTCAGGTTTTCCAATTTGAAATTTCAAAATGATAGACATTTACTTCTGAGTCATGCATTGTCAAATAACTGAATGGGGCTGTAGTGTAGTAAATTTGAGTTAGCTTAAACTCGTTTATTTTACTTTTATTGTGAAACAAGTCATTACAACTTGGACAAATCACACTCAAAGCCTTCCTGGGTAGAACCAGTACTGAGCATATGCGGAAAATGTGTATTGTTGAAAGACACCACACATAGCCATGGAAAGGATCGAACCTACGACCCTCTAATCCTGGGTTCAATGCTATACCTCTGGATCAAGCACTCCACAATAGATGAAGTTAATAGAAGGTTGACTGATGAGGCAAGAGGATGTGGGTTCGATCCCAGCTCGTCACGTTGGCCTCTAAAAATCAACACCCAGGACTAGTTCTGCCCTGGAAATGGAAAGTGGTTCATATAAACTCTGAGCTTACTTTGCAAACTAGCTAAAACAATTTAGTATAAACAAACTAAATAACTGAACATGTGTCACTACAAATACTTAATGCTATACAAATAAAATTTAAAAATACATCTTCAAAACAATTATTATAACTACAGTATTTCAAATCAAATACCAAGGCTTGAACACATTCAATTTAAAATTACAACACATAATATCAAAGAAAATTCTTCATGAGCTTGCTTTCTAATAAATACAACAAAATTAAACAAATCCAAGTCTATGTGCAATATGTGTTAAACGGACAATCTTAAAAATGTCAATTGTTTGCGCAAAAAATCAATCTTAAACCTACAAATTATAACCTATAGGGATCTTACACAACAACATTTTCTAAAAAGAGTATATTACTGGGTGCTTGTTTATTATTGAATTTATTACACGAGTTGACAAAACTATATTATGTGAGGCTCTGCTGAGCATCACATAATTTTTGCCATAAGTATAATAAATTCAATAATATATGAGCACCAATGTAAGATTCTTTTTATCATGGATCATGCTACATTTACTATTTATTTTTCTAGATCACCTCTTTAGGAACAAGCAAAAAATCACATATATTAGACTATGGCAGTCATCGTATGACGTAACGTCTACAAATCAATATCATTGGTTAATATAAATCAATGACCTGAACGACCTGAGGGAAGGCTCGCTCTTTGAGCAAATTCATTAATGTTATGATTTGGGAAATTCAAAAACGTGTCTTTGATGATCTCCCCTCAAGACTGTATAATAAATGACCATGTCATATAAAAAAAACTGTCAGACATTCCATTGCTGCCAAGCAATTTTGTTGCATGTCTACCTTGCTAATAAACAAATTGCAAAAAAGTATTTTTTTAAATATGTTTTATACACTTCTGTTAAAAAGCAGTGAAAGTTTTAATGAGGGTGAGGGATTTAAAACTATTAAAAAATATGTAACTTCTTGATTTACCTTTTTATTGTTATTCAATATAATAAAACAACTATCCACCTTTAAAGTCATCAAAGGATTCTTAAAAATGACTATTGACCCAAAGCAGGGAACAATTAACCTTGTATGTATCTCAGTCAATTCTGCTTTACTTATAAAGTCATTTTCCTTGGGTAAATAATCTTAACCATTGACAACTTAAAAAGTGTATAATACTAATATCACCTTTAACAATGCAAGTTTGGGTATTGTATCGAATCTAGATATAAGACATAAATGATAAACCAAGACAAAACCTTCTTACACTGTTTTCAATTTATTTTAACAATTTCATAACTTTAACACACAAATTTAACAAATTAATTGAGGTGACATACATGAATCAATATAAATGATAGCAGATCTGGGTTGAAAAATATTTTCAATATTCAAATACCTGCGTTTTTAAGGCATTAAGTATACATTTCCATTGACCAATCACAGCTCTTCTTACTTTGTAGCTCTTATAAGCAGCCAGTCAAGGGAAGGAGCAAAGGTGGCCTTTAAAGTCAGGTTGTTGCTTAACACAGGTCAATTTACTCGGAAAGAATGAAAATTGGAAATAGCAAATTTGGCTTCTTAAGGTAAGTGTACGCTCAATATAGGTGACCACCAACACAGGTTTGACTGTATTTAACATTGCTCTCCATCTGGAGAGATTTGACTGGACTGACAGACCAGTCTCTGGGGAATTGGAATGGCCCAGGCTGATTTTGCCTGGCATCAGGTTATGGGACCACTGACTAAATCATTACCTGCATAATAGTAATGTATTTATCCTATCACCGGTAAACTTCTAAATTAGAAAAACTCTTAAAGTACATACAGACTAATAAGCAACTGTAACATTCAAATAATGTTTTCCAATCGATAAAAAGCCACTCATTATCCTTAAAGAGAGTATATCAGGGAAAAAATGCTATAAATGTTTTAAAAAATAAAAAATTATTAAAATGGATAAAAAGCATCTCATTATCATTAATTATTAGGCATGGTATATTGGAAAAATTGTTTTTAGACAATTTTAAAATTTTGAAAAATTCCTGATAATTATATTCCCTTTAAAGGGAGTATATCAGGGGAAAAAAAACACTAAAAATATCTTAAAAAATAAAATAATCATTAAAATGGATAAAAAGCATATCATTAACATAAATAAATAAAATCAAAATAGTTTGCTATGTCAAATCCACCAAAACATGACAATCTGAATACCCATTCTAAAAATAGACAGAACTTAAATACTGCTTGATGACTGTCACATCATCATTCAGACTCTTTCTAAGATGAAGCAAGATTTACTAAGTGTAAACATGAATTATAACGGATCAAACTGAAATCAAAATAAAATCATGGGAATCATTTAATGTTTCACGAAATATGTTGCAATTTTAAACAGGGAATCTATTTTAGTCTAACCTAGATGCATAGCCCAAGTTGGGAAATCCCTTTCCAATATATGTTTTTGGCATGTTTGAATAATATCCTTTCGGCAATTCAGTGTCAGTGAGTATATAAAGGCATGATTGATATATTTATCAATATATAAATATATAAATGTTCGAAGCCAATTTTAAAATTTTGAAAAAATCTGCTATGATCCCCTTTAAAAACCCACTGAAAATTTATTTGATTTCAATTAGAATTGCACCATTTTTTTTTTTTCAGTGATTTCAATATTAACTGGTACATTGTATTTCAGAAAAAGACAAATTCTTTATCAGCACATAAAATAAAACGCTTAAAATTTTACAAATTCAATTCATAAATACAAAACTTATAATAAAAGAACAAATATTCAGGCGCACAGATAATTCAATACAATAATCAACAAAGTATACCAAATTTGACCGAAACACAACACACATCATTATAAATTTATTGTGGAGTTAAAATGCCACCAAACAAACATAAATGATAGTTACATATTTATTCAAATTCTACGTGTGACTGACTTTATTTTCATGTTTTGTGAATTACTTTATGAGTATATAAATCACTTGTTATCTCCCTTTGATCACAAACCTTTAAAAATAAATATAAATTCTATAATAAATGTAGTTCATTTTATAAAAAATATATATTTCTCGAAATATCTTTATCATCAGTAATTCATTTAGAAATCTTATAAACCACCATTATCAAAAGAAAATCATGTCATAATATATAAAATAAACATGTAAAATGAAATGATCTATAACATTGGGTACCAATAGTACAAAATATAACTGTCGTATCCTAGACATATATTTCCCGTGGTTTGAACTGCTGAATGTTCGGACACCATTATTATATATAATTCCAAGGTTTGGAAAAAAACAATGAAAAAAAATATGGACATTTGTACAATTTGGGACAAAAAAACGTGGAAATTGGTATATAAAAACCACACAATTTTTGTAAACCTCTGAGTATTCAGACATTCTGAGTAGTTTTCTTATAATCTTGGAAAATATACAGCTGGGGTTGTTCTGAAAAGTGCACATTATAACAACATGTGAAACCCTTTCTTTAGTCTTTCCAAGGAATTATATAGAGGTGGAAAAGTTACTGATTGATATTTTGTGAAAGTTCGCATATTCATGCAAAATCTTGCAATATCTCGTTTTCAATTATCATAACTTCCATTCATTTAAAAAACAAAACAAAATTCATAAATTGTAGAATGAAATTCTCCTCAAAACAATACCGATCCAAGCAATTTGTGTTTAAAATTTCTGATTTCAAAATTTGTATACTGCAGCTAAAATAACAAATTACTAGTAGTTTTACATCAAATCTCAATATCTTTAATTCAAGACCATTTTTGTGATTGAAACATTTTAAATCATCTAAAATAACATACAACTTACATTTTATATACAAGAATTCAGTTGCCTGTAAATTATGAATTAATCCTTCATATGCTATTCTATCAACATTTAGTTAGAAGATGCAAGTTTCCTTTCCTTCTACATAAGTCCTTGGTCTTTTAATTCCTTTTGTAAATTCAAACATACATTGGAAATCATTCTTAATAAATGTTCTTAAACTGACTTCTGTTTCATCAACATTTTTTCATAAGTTTTAAATTCTTGAAAACTTAACTTAATTTTGACTGGTTATTTAAATATTCCTTCACCAATGTCAATGAAACCAAATGCAGTGTTTCTAGAGCCAGTCTTAAGCATCATGATTACCTGGATGCTTTTCTTTGATAATAAAATTTTTGGGCTATAAAGTATATACTTAAATTTGAAACTGGAGCCAGGTCAACTGCTACATACAAATTTGGGAGATCTGAATCTTAAGTTTATTTTTTCCAAATAATACTCCTATGAAACTTCATTTAAAAATTAAAACTGGAATAGAATAAAACAATTTGACTCTATGATGGCCATTAAAATTTTGTAGATTTTGATAAACTTTAAGTAACTTAGATAATAAAAGGCAAGTTTTAGTATCTCTGATTTCAATGATTCAGAGAGAGTGCTTCTAATAGATGAGTGTGAGTATATCCGATTTCTCTGTTTCAGAAAAATCTTTCTATATATTAATGAGTTTGAGTAAATCTGGCTTTTTACTCAGAGTCATGGATATGCAACCAAGGTCATTTCCGACAAATAAAAAGGGAGATCAAAATTTATATAACCTACTAAATGTTGAAAATGGCGTTGGACCAATAAATGAATAAACCTATGAAAGATCCAACAATATGGTGAACATTAATCATGTAAAATGTGTCTTTGGCAATAATTATGGAAGCTATGAAGAGAGAGAGAGAGAAGAGAGAGAGAGACCGACATATAGAGTGTGTGAGACAGACTGGAAGACAGAGAGAGAGAGATAGAGTCTCATATGACACAATACACTTTCTATCTCCATACAACTATTCCAAACCTAAAAAGAAGAAGAGGTTGAATGGCTTACAAAGACAGTAAGGCAGGTCTTAGATAAGTATAGTTACAGTATAGTGTTTGGGGTGCTTGTTCCTGCCAGCAGTACAGATATTTTATAACATTATTTTTTGTTTGGATGTTATATAATTCTTATCATATATATTTTCTTGGGATGAACATGTTTGTATTTGGATTTCCAATAATTTAATATACATGTACAGCAAAACATAATTTTACATTCATTTTTATTTCCAGAAATGTTTTATCTGTACATTTTCCAATAGCTTTGGATTTTAAAATTTCAAATCTAATGATATAAAAATTTCAAATGTTTTTTTTTTCAAAATTTGACATTACACTCGAGTTTTTGTATTGAAATTGACTCAATGCGAGAATGACTATTGCTCTGCTTGCTGTCCACATGTCATTGTTTGTCCAAGTAAATACAATGTAGTGTTTACTTAGACATAATTTGTTTGCCTAAGGAAAATGGTAGGTTATATATCAACCAATATCAATCCCTGATTGGATGATCGACTTGTTTGATTAACAGCCTGATTCAGGTCAATAGTCCACACTGAAATCATCTTTTGATGATGTTTCTAGAAAATCTGATAAATACATTGATTTTTATCACTAACACATTGATAATTTTGTATAATTTTTATTGGTACATCTAAAATTGTGTTTATGAATGGAAAAAATCCTATGGACCAAACAAGCACCCTGAACAATACCATATATTTAAATCTTAACATTGCAAACATGTAAAAACAATAGTAATCTATTTATCAATGGTTTCCATAGAAACATAGATGGAGCAGTACTTAATCTTCCACAAGGCCATCTACAATGTTAATAATGTCAAGATCAGGATACCGATTGTCACTTGCAATACAGGCACTATCTTTTTCATTGAGCAACTATGTAAATAAGTAACTATACTGAAATGATTAAGAAATTTCAGGTGAATTTCAGAATCACTTTATCAAACTATTGTTAGCCATATTTACAGTTTTATTTCATTACCATTTAATCAAGTGTTTTGTCAATATTGTCATTATAATGACAAAACTATTAATGAAATGAAACTACAGTCAAACCTGTCTTAAGCAGCCACTCAATGGAAAAAGCAAAAAATGACCCCTTCAAGCAGATGGCTGCTTAATACAGGTTGATTAAAATTGAAATAATAAAAATGGTTGACAGCAAATATGGCTGTTTAAAACAAGTGGTTGCTTAATTGAGGTGACCACTAACACAGGTTTGACTGTACATACATATTCTACAACTGTAAATATCACTTACAACAGTTTGATAGTCACTGTGGCTCTGATATTCCACCGACTTTTCCTTATCGTTTCAGTATATAAAAAAATGTTATATTTGATAAATGTATCAAAATTTATTAGACATCATTTCTTGTCATACATTATAACAGTTGTATGCAGAATAAATTATAGAAGTAAAACTTGTTGAAATTTGTGTAAATCTGCCAAAAAAGTCTGACATTTTTAAACTAATTAATTTTTCTTAAAACATTTATATACCGTATATCCCCGAATAAACACTCCCCCCAAATAAATGTACCAACCAATTTTTATGGAAAATTAAATGACTTAATATTCTGTGTGTTTATCTTGAATATAAATAAATTCCATGTATCAAGTGTGCTTTTAACATTGAAAAGTTGTCTAATTGTCTCATTGCTAGTAGTGTGTTTTTGGCACTTTACTCCCATTTTAGACATATAAATGCCCCCTTTTGTAAAATGCATCACAACTGACAGTGTTTATTCAGGGGGTATACGGATAATTGTTAAAAAGAAAAATGTCCTCCATGACACAATATATAACCAGAGATTGTATTCACTAACCATTCTTAAGAATATTCTTAGACTTGAACTCAAGAATGAATTTTGAGAAACACGCTTGGAAATGATTGTTTTAAGCCAAAATTTGCAAGCAGGTGGAAACAACTAATATATTGTGAAATAAGCTTTCACAATTATTCTATCTGTCATGTTAAACTTGATATCTAAGGTTGAAATTTGGATTTTTAAGTCTAAGAATATTCTCTGGATTGGTTGATGAATAGGACACCAGATCACATTCCTCGAGATTTTAAACTGTAAACAACTAACTCGGCTAAAATTAAAATTTATTGTATACAACATAATTAAAGTCAATCGATATGAATATTACATTATTAACAAACAAAAACATACCGATAAGCATCACCGGATATCAACATTTTCAATGCATGTGGGTAAAGATAAATAAATTGAAATACAATTAGCAATTAAATCTTATCATAACTGATGAAATGATATAATACTTACTGTATTTAATCCTTGATAAAAAGCAATTACACAGAGGTCCCGTTATAACGTGGTAGCCAGGATCCATGGAATGAAACAGTGATATACATGGAAGCGCATTATAAATATTCATAGGTGCACTACACTACATTATTTGGCAATACCGTTTCTTGTCGAAGTACCAAATACAAACACATGATAATGTTTGATAATCTGACAGACCACTGTTTGTCGGTGTAAATCAATTAAAAGCGATGTTTTTTATAACAATAAGAGCTTGTTATCATTTCAGTCTGAATTATCAAGGTGTAATTGAAACATAAATATATGGCCACAGTTTGGAAAAATGTAGCGAGCTCGCAAACACTTAGTGATTTTGTTGAGATTTTCAATCAATTTATCAATAATATTATTATTATTATACCGCAAGTTTTTAATGAATCTGGTTGAAAAAATTAATTTTAAATTTGTGAGCCATAGAGAAAATGTTGTTTTTTTTTAAATTTTACTTAAATGTGCTTATAAGCCCTGCGGCAGGAGCATTTGTGGCCAAATCATGCTGTTTCAAGAACTCGTCTGAGATCTAATGGTTATATAACTGCTGTGCAAGGTTAATTAAGATTCAATAAAAATGAAGGTGCTATTGTGTCTAAAACATTTTTCTTATATAACTCTTTGTAAAACTGTGAACACTGTGGCGGCTCCAAATTTGGCTCCAGTGACCAACTCCAACAAATCTTTAGGGGACCTCCATGCAATGCTACATGTAAAATATCTAAAGTCTAGGCCTTAAACTTTCTGAGAAAATAATTTTTAAAATTTCCTTTAAAATGTGCTTATAAGCCCTGTGGTGGGGGCATTTGTGATCAAATCATGCTGGTTCACTGAGAACTCGTCCAAGATCCCAAAATTGACCCCAGTGACCAGACTTCAACAAATATTTTAGGGTACCCCATACAATGCTACATGTAAAATATCTAAGGTTTAAGCCTTGAACTTTCAGAGAAAATGTTTTTTAAAAGTTTCGCTTAAAATGTGCTTAAAAGCCCTGTGGCGGGGGCATATGTGGCCGAATGACACTGGTTCAAGAACTCATCTATGATATTGTGGTTATATAACTGCTGTGCAAGTTTGGTTAAGATTCAAAGAAAAATGAAGGTGCTGTCTCGTGTACAACATTTTCCCTATATAACTATGTAAAATGGTAACCCCTGTGGCAGCCCCAAATTTGACCCGTGGGACCCTGACTTCATCAAATCTTTTAAAGACCCCCATGCAATGCTACATGTAAAATATTTAAGGTTTAGGCCTTGAACTTTCAGAGAAAATGTTTTTTAAATTTTCGCTTAAAATGTGCTTATAAGGCCTGTGGCAGGGTCATTTGTGGTTGAATGATGCTGGTTCAAGAACTTCTCCGAGATCCTGTGGTTATATAACTACTGTGCAAGTTTGGTTAAGATTCAATGAAAAATGAAGGTGTTATCGCATGTACAAGAAAAAGGTTAAAAGACGGACGACAGACAATTTATCATGACATAAGCCCTGCTGGCCTTTGGCTAGTAGAGCTAAAAATAGTAGAAATTCTCAAATTTATATAGAACTCAACTAGAGACAGAAAATCAATACAAATTGATGCCTTATATGACAATTACTGATTATTTCTGAAAACCTGGAAATTATTAATATTTACCTCCCCTCCTATATATTCTTTCTTTGTCTTGCATATCAAGTAAAGAGTTTTAAACATTCCTGGCATTTTTTAATCAGTTTTAACCAAAAATAAAGCATTCTTTCTTTGCTGCTGAGACATGTGTTTTGAATGTTAACATGTCACAAAGTTGTGTCTGATATTTGTGTAGTCTAATGGAAACCGGCCTGTAGGTCAAAGCATCATAGTTCTAATGAATGATCAGACATTAGAAGTATTTTTGAATATTACACAAACATTCAAATTTAAGCAGAGTGGTAATGTAGTGGATAGAATGTTTGCCGCTCACACCAGATACTGCGAATTCGATCCCCAACTTGACCTGATGCATCTCATAAAAAAACACTCAGTACTGGTTCCACCCATGATTGAGCAGGCTCTAAGTCGGTTCATATATTATAAGCTCCTGAGCTTTCTTCGCAATCAAGCTAAAATAAACTAATCAATTGATTTCTGTTCGTTCAATCAGATGCGAGGATAGATATAAACAAACAACTCTACTGTTGGCAGTCACATGCACCATGTCCCTCATCCTTGTGATAACGGCATTGTTGTTTTTAACCAGCGCAATGTAAAAAAAATCTAACTTGTTATGCAATGCGTAATAAATATTTAACTCTAATCAACTCAAATTCAATATTTATATAAATTGCTTATGATACTTAATTTAATTAAAAATTTATTTGACGACTTAAATATGGCTTAAGTACTGGTAATGCTATATTTTTTCTTTATATAGTCAAACCTGTCTTAAGCAGCCAGTCGAGGGAAGAAGCAAATGTGACCTGTTAAGACAGGTTGTTGCTTAATACAGGTTAGTTTGCTCTGACATCATATAAAAGGGAAATAGAAAATGTGGCTACTTAAGACAGTGACTTTTTAATGGAGGTGACTGCTTACACAGGTTTGACTGTACATCTAAATGAAAATAAAACACTTTTATTTAAACAAAACAAGAGACAATCACTACTACTACAGTTTTTACTTTTGTTGAATAGTTGTCATATACTTTTCATTAATTTCCATATGTTTTTGGTACAATGTTGACATTGTGTCACTCTCTGTATCAGACTCTGGAGGGTCCCACTCATCCTCGACTGGCAGTATGCTTTTGGCTTTGTCTTCTGGTGTCAACGAATTAACCTCATCAAATCCTGTGCAGACAACCTCCTGTAACTGGAATGGTTTTAAATCCTGCAGACAATTTTTATCTGAGTCACCGCTCTCTGTGTATACACTGGCACTTTCAAGATGGTCGCCGTATGGATCGGGATCCATCATGTAAGGACACTGAACGGGAGAGACAAAATCACTACTATAATAATTCTGGTTCTCTGTGTGATGAAGGGCAGATATCTGTATCCTTTCATGATGAGGCATCTGCGGTTTTGCCCATGGCAAATTCAAATTCCTGTTGCGATCACACCCATACCTTCTGCTGTTTCCAGTGCAGACCTGTTGTGTAGGATTTCCAGGTGGGAAATTTCCACAACTGGTTATATAGTTGTGGCCAGCTGGATTAAACACAGGAGGTTCGCTTATGTAACCTTGGTCACTACTGTCATATCTCTGTCGACTAATCAGATTATCCAAACCCTTGTCAACTACATCTTCCACCGGTATATCGCTAATAAATTTTAGAAGCTTTGATGTTTCTTCTTTGTGTAAAATTTCAGATATCAAATCCTTGCTGTTCATTTTACTGATCAACTCACCTACATGATCTTCACTGATTTTTAGACCACACCCTCCAGTTTCCTTATTCGCCTCTTTCGTTATGTTGAAAACTGTAACTCCTTTTATAAGCTCTTCAGAGCCTAATGGACGCAGACTTACATAACATTTTGTAATTTCCTTAAGGTCGATGCTTTTCAATGTCTGTAATAAAAACTGGGAATGTGGACTGATCAGCTGAGAATTTATAGAGAGGCCCTGATCAATTTCATTCAGTAAAGCAATCATATTCCTCGACAAAAACACAATTATCATCTGGCCAGAAAAGCTCTTTTTCACCATCAACGCTATTTGTTCTGGATGTGTGCAAACTGGTGGAAAATCGATCTTGTAATTTGTCCATTTTTGCAAACATGCGCAGAAGTCTTTTACAGCTTTTACAAAGCTTTCTGATTGGTCGAAGTAAAGAGGAAACAATATCGGAGCATCTCCTGTAAAGTAGATAAAAATGTGTGTTATATAGAAGAATGAAATACTATTGTTTTTAATTTGACCTTCACCTTTACTTAATTAACTACATTATATTAAACATATTTCACAATTGATATTATCTGCTTAAAATTCAAAAACTTAAGTTGGGTTACATATTAGTACATGTATTATAATTAAAACATATTCTTGTTTTTAGTTATTTTCTGGAATAGTCAAACCCAATTCAATGTGCATGCTTACGTTAACATTTGGTCCACTTTATACTCAAAAGAAAAGAATGCAGGTTCTAAGAAGATTTATGTAAGCAAACATGTACCAAATACAATGTCCCATCTTTTATACTTTAGTATATTTTTTTATTTAATATTCTGTTCCAAAACACAACAGGTTATATTTATGGCACTGCATGTAGAATCCAGTTTTACTCATGGAAGAAGACCTCAAAATAAATGCAAGTAGAATACCCGTCCTTCTGCAAGTACCTGGCACACATTATGGACTGAGCTGTGCTCAAACCCATAACCTTAGTAATGAGAGGTCATTAGACAACTGTGCCTAAGTTGCACACTTGGCCGTGGAGGACACTCCCAATTTTTAAACCAATGTAAAGGTATAACTATAAAACAGTCCAACACAAGCATTATCAGAGATTTTAAATTCAAATAGAGCATTTGACATGGGGTTTGAATATCCACACAACAATATTTGTTTGCAGTATTTAGATATTCATGACACAGGCTTTATTCATGGGCAACAATTATGAAAATTTGGAAGATATCTGTTCATTAAGAAAGGAATAACAGGGTGGAATAGATTTCATCTATGGAAAGACGGACAGATTGAAGGACAAATTGTTGAATCAGTATAGCCTCTATACCTTTGTGCAGGGTTCATTCATGATATATATAATGGCAAAATTACTACTTTATAAAGGTATACTTATTTGACCTTTAAGTGTGAACTTGACCTACAGGGCTGTGTCTTGCTTGTTACATGGCATGGTGATTATTTGTGCCAAGTAATTTCAAAATTCACCAATGAATAAAAACCTACAAACCAGACATTAATACAACTTTATATATACATATGACTTTGACCTACAGACCTTGGTCTGTGTATCACTACAGCTTTATATATACATATGACTTTGACCTATGTTCTACAGACCTTGGTCTGTGTATGACTACAACTTTATATATACATATGACCTATGTTCTACAGACCATGGTCTGTGTATGACTACAACTTTATATATACATATGACCTATGTTCTACAGACCTTGGTCTGTGTATGACTACAACTTTATATATACATATGACCTTGACCTACAGACCTTGGTCTGTGTATGACTACAACTTTATATATACATATGGACTTTAACTATGATCTACAGACCTTGGTCTGTGTATGACTACAACTTCATATATACATATGGCCTTGACCTATGTTCTACAGACCTTGGTCTGTGTGTGACTACAGCTTTATATATACATATGACCTTGACCTATGTTTTACAGACCTTGGTCTGTGTGTGACTACAACTTTATATATACATATGGCCTTGACCTATGTTCTACCGACCTTGGTCTGTGTATGACTACAACTTTATATATACATATGACCTATGTTCTACAGACCTTGGTCTGTGTATGACTACAACTTTATATATACATATGACCTATGTTCTACAGACCTTGGTCTGTGTATGACTACAACTTTATATATACATATGACCTATGTTCTACAGACCTTGGTCTGTGTATGACTACAACTTTATATATACATATGACCTTGACCTACAGACCTTGGTCTGTGTATGACTACAACTTCATATATACATATGGCCTTGACCTATGTTCTACAGACCTTGGTCTGTGTGTGACTACAGCTTTATATATACATATGGCCTTGACCTATGTTCTACAGACCTTGGTCTGTGTGTGACTACAACTTTATATATACATATGGCCTTGACCTATGTTCTACCAACCTTGGTCTGTGTATGACTACAACTTTATATATACATATGGCCTTGACCTATGTTCTACAGACCTTGGTCTGTGTATGACACATCGCATTATCCACACAACAGATTTTTAAGTGCCTGGTAACAGCCACATAATTTTTTCGACTGTTTTTCAACGTTAAAAAAAACACTACTAAACCTTAGACACTTAACTACCCATTTGTGAATGCAGATGGACAAATTGATGGACAGACAGACAGACATATAAACCAGTAGCTCCCTACAACTTCATTGTGGAGAAAAAATATTTTGAATCTTTAAACTGATCTCCACACAACCAAATTATACAGACCTTCTTTCATGTCTGGTGTGTTGTTTGGGATAATCTGAGAGGTTTGCTCATATAGTCCTCGTTTACACATATGTAGCCATTGCGGGAGTACACATCCTCCACCTGAAACAGGAGTTTAACACATCTATAATATATGTATATATGTTACTATATAGAAATAAACTACACACACATCTTGACATAAATTGATGCTGTAGTGGACAGAGTGTTGGCCGCTCTTGTCAGAAGTTAAAGGTTTTATCACTTATAAACTGATGTTCATGCATTTGAGGTCTTCCTCCACATGTCCACATACTCAAAAACTTATGAACATGTATTTAAGACCTTTCTCCACATGTCCATGTACTCATAAACTTATGTACATGTATTTAAGACCTTTCTCCACATGTCCATGTACTCATAAACTTATGTACATGTATTAAAGACCTTTCTCCACATGTCCATGTACTCATAAACTTATGTACATGTATTTAAGACCTTTCTCCACATGTCCATGTACTCATAAACTTATGAACATGTATTTAAGACCTTTCTCCACATGTCCATGTACTCATAAACTTATGTACATGTATTTAACACCTTTCTCCACATGTCCATGTACTCATAAACTTATGTACATGTATTTAACACCTTTCTCCACATGTCCATGTACTCATAAACTTATGTACATGTATTTAAGACCTTTCTCCACATGTCCATGTACTCATAAACTTATGTACATGTATTTAAGACCTTTCTCCACATGTCCATGTACTCATAAACTTATGTACATGTATTTAACACCTTTCTCCACATGTCCATGTACTCATAAACTTATGTACATGTATTTAAGACCTTTCTCCACATGTCCATGTACTCATAAACTTATGAACATGTATTTAACACCTTTCTCCACATGTCCATGTACTCATAAACTTATGAACATGTATTTAACACCTTTTTCCACATGTCCATGTACTCATAAACTTATGTACATGTATTTAAGACCTTTTTCCACATGTCCATGTACTCATAAACTTATGTACATATAGTTTAGATCATCCTCCACATGTCCATGTACTCATAAACTTATGTACATGTACTTTAGGTCTTTCTCCACATGTCCACATACTCATTTACTTATATACATGTATTTGAGGTCTTCCTCCACAGGTCCACATACACATAAACACATGTACCTGTATTTGAGGACTTCCTCCATACACCCACATACTCATAAACTATGTACATGTATTTGAGAACTTCCTCCATAGGTTCATCTGTTTTCCCCCACATGTCCACATACTTATAAACTCATGTACATATATTTGAAGACTTCTGCCATAGGTCCACATACTCTTAAACTCATGTTCATGTATGTGAAGACTTCCTCTGTACATCACATACTCATAAACTCATGTACATGTATCTGAGGACTTCCTCCATATGTTAATGCATTTTCCTTCACAGGTCCACATACTCATTAACTTATGTACATGTATTTGAGGTCTTCTTCCACAGAACCACATACTCATAAACTCATGTACATGTATTTAACGTTTTCCTCCACATGTTAAACTGGGTAACTTGACATGTACAGAGTAGTGCGTGTTGATGTGGCTGAACCTAAAATGATGTGCAGACCCAGAAGATTTTAACAGGGTCTGATTTTTTTTATTAGGATGCATTTCCTGCGTACTAGAGGCATTTCCAGGAGATAAAATGATGCAAGAAAAAACAAGCCAAAAAAATGCGCAAGTCCGGCTGTTATAGCGTAAAAGAAGCTATACCACTGAATGTTGATATTAACCTATTAAAATGAACTTTATTCTTCTTGACTTCATTTATATTTGTGCATTTCCTTATTCTGCTATTGCAGTCTGGAATAATATACCTTTATCAATGAGAAAATTGAACATTGTTGCTACTTTTAAATATGTGTACAAAGAATAATTGATTATTAAAGCATCTTTTTCATGAAAATAAATTATTGGACATTATCATTGTTAACATTTTATTAATTTCAGCAGGTATCTGCTCAAAATTTTGTTTATGTAAAACATTGTAATCATCATCATCATCATCATCATCATCATTATCATCATCATCATCATTATTATCATTATTATTATTATTATTATCATAATTATTATTATTATTATTAATATCATTATTATTATTATCATTATTATTATACTTACGCTTCCTTACAATACAGAACACCAGTCCAGTAGCCACGGCAACACACATGACTGTGATGGTGATGGAGATTATAGTCAGGTGACTTATCTCATCTGTTGTTTGTATTGGTTGAACTTCTGAAACAGAATGGAACTATGTTCAATGGATATAAGTACATTATTAATAATAAAAGTCTCTTATACACAGAGAGACTTTACAACCTACATTATTCACAAAATCAGTACCTCTCAGTAATCTCCTTGAGCATTGATGTCGGCACAACAGCGACTTTTCATTGAATGGATAATATTAGTTTTAGTGAAGTTACAAAATGGTGGTTGTATGTTCACTTCAATGAAAAGAAGTGATGATCGCAATAGTTTTGTTGAAAATTTCCAGGAAAGGTAGAAAGGTGATAATTTATCAAACAAAATAAATTTCAAACAAATTGCTGAAGAACTTAATGTTTTATTGCTGTTTATCTGAGTGTTGCATTTCTAAATTGTTTCAGTGCATTCATACCGGAATTGGGTATCAGAGACTAGCATGAACTTTACAAACTGAAAAGTATATATTTAAAATCAAAATAAAAAATACTGACAATGAGTGATTAATGGCTGATGTTTTCAGTTTCCACCATTTTTGTGTGGTTTACATGAATTGAATATTCAACAAGAGGCCCAAGAGGGCCTGAGGACGCTCTACTGACTCATAGTGGCCATAGCACATTTTGAAATTCTACTATGCAATAGAAACATCAGGGCAGGGTCATTTTTAACTCTAGGGACACCATTTGAACAAATCTAACAAAACTATAGATGGTCATCATTACCACATAAACATTTTGAAAATCTGTTGGACCATTCATGAGAAGAAGATTTTCTAAGATTTGGACTATTTTCAGTAACGGCAGCCATTTTGAATTTCAGATAAAAAAAAAATCTTCTGTATAGTCTCCTATGCAATAGAAACATCCGTGTGAAATTTCAGTTTAAATGGCCTAGTGGTTTCAAAACAAATGAAAGAAAAAGAGAATTTTCTGTTTTCCCATAGTATCCCTATGTAAAATTCTAAGTCCCCTTACAGGGCCCCTATAAATTTTAGCCCCTAAATTCTTATCTGCAATCAAACCCCTACACATAGGGATAATTTATGCAAAATATGAACAAATCTGACATACCGGTTCTTAAGAAAACAAATTTAGTAATTCCCAATTTTTACCCTTTTGGGGCCCCTCCTGACCCCTTAAGAGTGGAACCAAGTCATTTTTACAAATCTGAACCTCCTTCACCAAACAATGCTTCTGTGAAGATATAGGCAAAATTATTTCCACTTTAAAAAAAAAAAAAAAAAAATTTATAATGACATGTGTCCCCTAATTGAACCCTCGGGGCAGGGGTCATATTTAACCCTTGGGACACCATTTGAATAAAGTTAACAAAACTATAGTTGGTCATCATTACTACATAAACATTTTGAAAATCTGTTGGGTCGTTCATGAGAAGAAGATTTTTTAAGTTTTGGACTATTTTTATTAATGGCGGCCATCTTGAATTTCAGATTAAAGAAAAAAATCTTCTGTATAGTCTTCTGTAATAGAAACACCTATGTGAAGTTTCAGTTTAATTGGCCTAATGGTTTCAGAGAAAGTGCTGCTAACAGACGACAGACGACAGAAGGCAGACAACAGACGACAGACGACGGACGAGACAACGCGCCATCGCATAAGCACTTATGGCTTTTGGCCAGTAGAGCTAAAAACTGATGTAGTATGCAGAAATAGACAATATATATTATGTATTTAAGAGAAACAAACTTACTACCTATGTTCTGGGCTAACATTTACACTTTTTTTTGTTGTTGTTTTCATGGGGTTTAACATCATTTTCAATGTATTTCAGGTTACATGACATATTCAGTTTTATCACATAATTTATGTTACAGGAGTGTAATAAACCCATGAAATATTTTTATATTAACCTAGTGTTATATTATACTTCAGATTCATTGCTCGGTGTTCCGTATAACTCGACTCTCGTAAATGAATTGCTGAAGAACTTCTGACTTGACCGAATGTATAAATGAAGTTGATTTGTCATGATTAAATGAGGTTTCATTAGGACGTTTCTGCATAAGATGACTTATGGAAACAAATAAATGGTAAATGTAAACTTTTCCTGAGTTATATGATAAAATGTATCTCACAATCATGCTTATTTATTATTGAATTTATAAAACTTGTTGGGAAAAATAATATATTTTTTCCAACTCATATAATAAATTCAATGATAAATAAGCATGAATGTAAAATCCTCTATTTTTGGTGAAGTTTTAAGTATACACTAGTTAAGTAACAGTTGATTTTAATTTTCTTACAGATTGACAGATGGACACACAAATAAAGACATCAAACTCCCCTGTGAGGCTATCCTTGAACCCCGTGGTGAAGTGCTGCATATGTGAAGTTTTGTAAACGACAGTACATTAATAGTTAATGGAGCTTACATACTTCTGGTTCATGTTACAAAACCAGTCATCCAAGAGGATACACTTTGACCTGTTAACAGACTATAAAAATGTTGCTGTAATAATATCTATAAAAAGCAAACAAAAAAGATTCTATTAACTAACAAAGAATTTTTTGCATTCAAATACCCTATTGAAAGGGGCATACCTCCTGAGCATCCGAGCATGTCTTAGAAGGATTAAATAACAGATAGAGTTTGTTCTACATGAAAAATGAACATCCAATGCCAACATTTGACTCTGACACTTTGAGAGCTACACGTGTTTGTTGTGCTGTACACATTTATGACTGTGTTCTTGTGACCAATCTTATATTAGCATACATTAACAATTTCAAGTCTGAAACACAGCATATTTCATATTATTAATTTGCTTATTGAAGCATAGGGATGGGTATCATGAAGAATTTATTATCACAATATATATTGTGATACAGGACCAATGTATCATGATACAAATCATGATATTTCTCTATCTGGTTGCTTTGATAGATAAAAAAAATGCATCTATAGATAGATTCTATTTGAAAATAATTTAAAACGGTGGTTCTACTCAGATTCATTCCGAGGTCTTCCTCTACCACTAAAACTGTTTATGCCATATATAACCCAAAATGTGTTGAAAATGGAGGTAAATCCAATTAAAAAATAAACAAAAAAAAAACAAAACTATCCAACTCCACATTTGGAATTATTCATCCAAACATAGACAGATAATATACATACCTTTAACAATGAAGTATTTAGAGGCAAAGAAATTATATCCTTTGGCTCGTACTATCTGAAAAATAATATAACAAAATTAAAAGTACATGTACTCAGAAAATTTAAAGTACTCAGAATGTTTTTTTTATAGACTGATTAAATATTGTTTAGTTTACTTCAATTGTGAAAAATTAGTCATTACACTTTATACAAATCACACTCAAAGTCTTCCTGGGTACAACCAGTACTAAGCATATGCAGATAAAGTATCTTGCTCAAAGACACCACACAAAGCCGCGAGGAAGAATCGAACCTACGACGCTTCGTTCCTGGTTAGATGCTCTACCACTGGACCATGCATTCCACCAAATATTAAATAACAAATACCAGTAACTTTTAAAAATTATACAACTTTATATTGATGAATTGAATCCAAAAATAATTGGTAACCTATATATTAAACAAATAAAGCTATCAGCATGACATTAATGTATGCAATGTTTTTGGCATTCTGGAATTGCAAGATAGTGTCATTTCGTAATAATCAAAATATAATTTGAATATAAATAAGTTACTTTTATATAAAAGGATTCACTGATCGAGACTTACTCTAATTAATGTGTCAGAAAATTTTAGGAAAATTGCTGCATTATTTGAGTTTAGAGGATATATTTAGACAGGATGGTATAGTACAGGGAAATCATGGTAAGAGTTATTTACACGCTTATCATGGTCAACTTCACTGATCAGGGTCAACTACACTGGTCAGGGTCAACTACACTGTTCAGGGTCAACTACTCTGATAGAGGTCAACTACACTGATCAGGGTCAAAATGTACCATTATTGTTAAAGTTACCCTTAATTTATATAACAAATTTATTAATATCTCCATTTTATCCCAATAAAAAGACTCCTGTACAATTCCTACTTTTATTAGTTTCTTACCATAGTTTTAAAACACGTCCATTTTATTCTCCTCTGTGTATTAGTGGAATTATCAAATAGAACCATTGAGTTTCGGACAAAACTTTCATATAAAATCAAAATTCAAATTACGTTTAATAACTGTTAAACAAAAAATCCTTGGTAGTCTCTCATTGTTGACAGTGAAAAAGTGCTTCATGACGTAATAGCACATGCCACAGTGTACACGCAACCTGGGCAAAAGTGACCTGTCCAAACCAACATTCGGTTCTCATTGCTTCTCATTACATGCTGATAACACTGGGGAACAAGATACACTTTTATCAGAGGCATCAATATTTATCTTAAAACAAGAAATGTCACTGTTAAGTGTCACATGCCCCCCCCATTAAGTGGTCTGTGAATACCGGTAATAAGAATATATGATATAATAGGTAGCGATGTATCCATGAATATCAACAGTAATGGACTAATGTTTCAGACTAGACATGCAATTAAATGCTGTTGTTTTTTTTACATTAAAGCATGACCATGACCTTTGTGTAACCTTGACCTTGACATCTGATGTAATGGTCTGGGTATTTCAACAGTTAAATGCAGGTGAAACATTATCATGACATGCTGATTACTTGTGTCAAGCTATTTTAAAATCCCTTAATGTAAGTTACAGATCAATTGTTGATCAATTGATAAATTGAACCAAGTGTTTTTGAAATCCATCCATGTATGATAAAGTTAAAGGACAGACGTGAAATTTCAAACAGATTCAAAGTGTTGTCATACATACTCAAAGTATGACAGTGTCTAGGTTTTTCTTATTACATGTCATCATGTCATCTTGATAAATTGAGCCAAGTTAAAGGCAAAAACACAGACCAGACACACAATATCAAACAAATTGAAAGTGTGACCTTGACCTGTGAGGAAAGGTTCTGGGTCTTACATGCGACACTTAATTATGTCATGTTTACCAACTGAGCCAAGTGTTTTTAAAATATATCCATAGATGACAAAGTTATAGATCAGACAAGAAATCTCACACAGACTGAAAGTGTTGTCAAACAAACTCAAAGTGTGACCTTGATCTTTGAGGTATGCTTGTGGAGCTTACACGTGACACTTTGTAATGTCATGCTGATGAATTGAGCCAAACGTTTTTGAAATTTATCCATAGGTGACAAAGTTTCAGACCAGATACAAAATCTCAATCAGACTGAAAGTGTCATCAACCAAAGTTAAATTGTGACCTTGACCTTTGAAGTGGGATTCTGGGTGTAACGTGTGACACATCGTCATGCTATGTTGGTCATTTGTAGCTAGTATTAACAAAATCCATCTATGCATAAGAAAGTTATGGGCCAGACACGAAATCTCAAACAGACTGAAAGTATTGTTAAAAAAACTCAAAGTGTGACCTTGACCTTTGAGGTATAGGTATGGGTCTTACTTGCGACATGTTGTCATGTTATGTTGATCATTTGTAGCAAGTATTTATAAAACCCATCTATGCATGACAAAGTTACAGACCGGACATGAAATCACACGATAACTCAAAGTGTTTTCAAACAAACTCAAATTGTGACCTTGACCTTTGAGGTATGGGTTTGGGTCTTACTCGCAACATGTCATGATGTTATGTTGATCATTTGTAGCAAGTATCATTAAAATTCATTTATACATGATAAAGTTACAGGCCTGACACTAAATCTCACACAAACTCAAAGTGTTGTCAAACAAACTCAAATTATGACCTTGGCCTTTGAGGTACAGGTGTGGGTCTTACTCGCAACACGTCATCATGTTATGTTGATCATTTGTAGCAAGTATTAACAAAATCCATGTATGCATGATAAAGTTACAGGCCGGAAACGAAATCTCACAAAAACTCAAAGTGTTGTCAAACAAACTCAAATTGTGACCTTGACCTTTGAGGAACGGGTGTGGGTCTTACTCATGACACGTCGCCATGTTATATTGATCATTTGTAGCAAGTATCAACAAAATCAACCTTAGCATGACAAAGTTAAAGGCCGCAAACGAAATCTCACACAAACTCAAAGTGTTGTCAAACAAACTCAAATTGTGACCTTTACTTTGAGGTATGGGTGTGGGTCTAACTTGTGACACGTTGTCATGTTATGTTGATCATTTGTAGCAAGTATCAACAAAATCCATCTATGCATGACAAAGTTACAGGCCGGAAACGAAATACCGGACGGAAGGACGGATGGACAGTAGGATTGACAGACGGATGCTGTGATTACTATATGCCACTCAATAAAATTTGTGGGGGGTGGGGGGGAGGCAAATGCATAATGCATAATGTTGCCTCAATCCCTAACTTTACAAGTGGACCCCTTTTTCCAAGGGTCTTATCCACATACTAGCAGTGCTTTTCACTGGTACTAAAAATAAACCTCTACGTAGCCTGAATATGGCCACAACTGTGTAATCTAAAAATCTGCACTGAGTAAAATTGTTTCATTTTCTAATAGAAAGATTTGAAAAATTGTAATGATGCTCATAAAGTGACGTCTCACTCTCTGTTTCTTATCTCTGAGAATCTTGATACCATTTGGATATAATGTGTGCATCAAAATACATGTATTCATTTGTCCATTCCTGTAGATTGGTGGAGAATGTCAGAAAAGATAAATGTAAACAAATTCATTAAAAGAGCAACGTCATTGTTTAACGTCTCACAAAACAATTTATTTTGCACTGTTCTACATTATAGAGAAATATACATCTGGAACACTGGATACATTACCAATGGTTCTAAAAGTGTCTTGTTCCTAAAGAAAGTCCTCTGTTGGTCCAATTATGCAGAAAAAATAAGGAGTAGACCAGGTTGCTTATTAACAATGTCGATGGTTTGATGACACCCCTTCATTTTTGACAAGTCTACCTATTTGTTGCAGTGTATCACTACACATTTTTAACCCGTATTATAGCTTCATCTCATCAGACAGTACCCAATGTCATCCAAACTTGGCAGAAATCATGAAAATATTCCATTGTCCATATGCACAAAGAAATATGACAATTTTATGAATTTTCAACAAAAATAATGTCCAATTGGTTTACACAGTTCTAATTTCTTGGGCATAAGAATCCAGCTATTGTCATGTAAGGGAGGTAATTTTTAAGTATGACCTTAACAAATACACATTTTGACTGAAGCTATTTGTTTTGACAGTTAGTAAGGGATCGATGTGAATGTTTGCAATTATACATTTAATCACAATCACTATATCAAAAATTGTGTTTTAGGAAGTTTAATGGGACTTAAAGTTACTTTTAGACAGATCCAGGTTTGCACTATTTACAAATGGTATCATCACCAGCCAAATTTCATTTTAAACTTACCATGATGGTATAATTATCTGGCTTTACGTCCCTGAATGTGGTCTCATTGATACCCTGAAACAAAACAAGATGTGTGAGATGGCCTTAATTTGCTCCTGAGGTGATAAAAGTCAAGCAAAATACAATCTAAATACATGTACAGTCAAACCTGTCTTAAACAGCCAGTCAAGAAAAGGAGCAAAAAGTGGCCTTTTAAGACAGGTTGTTGCTTAATACAGGTTAATTTGTTCTGAAAGCATAGAAATGGGAGATAGAAAAATATGGTTGCTTAAGACAAGTGGCTGCTTAATAGATGTTTCCGCTTACACAGGTTTGACTGTATTCAGGTTTGAAATAATATCTCATTATCTAAAGCTGGAGTTGTTAAAGCAGCAAACTTATCAAAATTTTGAATCAGAACTATTAGTTAAGACCTTTGACCTTGTGACATGAAAAACGAGTGGTATTGAACTTTTCTGAGACAAAGCCCATATTTTTAAATTTTTATTAGTGTAACCATTCATAGTACTCTCCAAATTGGAAATGCAATTTTTGCAAACAAGAAATACATAACCAGAAAGCTGCAGTGTCGTCTGCAATTGATATACCCTGCAGACACTGAAAAATTATGGAATCATGAGCATTTTATTGTAGTATAACTTCAGCCAAACAACATTTTTTCAAGGAACCATGTCTGGAGAGTATGGCGAGTCTGGTAGTTGCAAGCAGTTCTCTTCCAGAAAATGCTGGGCAACTTGGCTCTTGCTGGTAGCTGTAATTTCATGCAGGAGGCATATGTCTCACAAACCAGTTACTTGTCATTTTTTAAATACTTGTTTGAACTTTCTCAAGACAGAAGTTTTGTAAGTAACCAGTAATTGATTGACCATTTGGGGTAAGAATCAGAATGACAAGACAGCTGGAACTGAAGAACAGCAGGTAGACTTTTTGGCATTCCTCAAATGTCTGGTAATGACTGGTCTTCTTTGGCCTTTTTTCATCCGTTGTTTATTATCAACTTGATGTTGGGGATCAAAATGAAACACCAAAGTTTCGTCACCAGTAAGCAATTAACACATTTGCTTTTTATTTAAATTTTTATACTTCTTAAGCAGTTTTTTTTTTTGCGTTTTCTATCCCTACCAGTGTGTAAAGACCATCTTTTACTATGTCAAAATTTCCATCTTTAACATTTTGTACCACCTGTAAACCATTGATTTGGATGCATTAGACAATCCATGTACATCACACAATCCAGAAAATGTAATTTATAAAGAATATTTAAAACGTCACACGTTTCAATATCAATTCTAATTTCATACTACAAATTCTCCATCATAATAATTACAACTAGAAATGTGTCAATGGGACACAGATGCCCCCGCTTTGTAAGTACATTGTAGATGGCAGCTATTGCTAATTTCAGCAAGTTTGAATATCGCAAGAGGTCAAATACCGTCAGCCAGTCAGAGTTCAGATCACCTAATTGAATATGTGCCGATTCCATCCATTGTCGAACGTGACCTGGGTTTTGTTGATATAAAACCAAATGTCAAGTTTCATCAAAATCAGTCCATCAATAAAGACTTTAGAGGTTGGAAACCAGTCAGCCAATCAGAGTCCAGATCACCTAATTAATATTTGCCAATTCCATCCATTGCCAAACTTGACCTGGGTCTTGTGGATATAAAGCCAAATATAAATTTTCGTCAAAATCGGTCCATAAATAAAGACTTTACAGGTCAGAAACTATCAACCAATCAGAGCCCAGAACACCTAATTTATATGCAGGGATTTTGACAGAAATCGATCATGAGCTGTAGTTTATCTCCATACATATTTCTACCAAATATGAATCAAATCCATCTAATCAGCTAATCCTCCAAGAGATATCGAGCGGAAACCAATTTCTTGACATTTGTCAATAATCTAGCTCTAAAAAGGGGCATAACTCCATTAAAAATAATAGGACCAGAACGAAATACATACTTGACCTGTATTACCTGAATGTGTCACACACCAAATTTGGTTTTAATCTGTCATTAAAACTAAAGATATGTCGGAAACCATTTTCATATTTACGTACAGACAGCGGTGATACTATATGCCACCCAATTGAAAATGGCAGGGGCATAAAAACCAACCAGTGTATATGACTGACCTCATAACTTCGGTAATGTACACCAGCATGCACAAAAAATTGTGCAGTGCGTAGCTAATGAATAACTTGTTATTTTGATAAAAAATGTTGCAGGTACAATTTTCGTATGCATGTTCATCTCAAAAAATATTTAATACTTAATGTGCTACTAAAGATGGGATTAAAAATTCCCCATCATAATGTATATTATTTCACAGTTAATTGAAGAATGCATTTGCAAGATTGCAAGACTTTGACAGCTGGTGTTGAAATGAAAAAGATAATATGAATGGGTTAACAAATTTGTCATACTGTTAAACGATAGATTTAATGGTATTTAAATTAAGCATTAATAATTGGACCCCTTTAGTTTAGTACTTTATGTAATACAACTCTTACAAGGAGTATATCAGGAAAAAAATAAATGTCTTAGTAAATAAAGTTTCTTCAATAAAATGGATAGAAAGCATCTCAATATTATTAATAAATAAATCCAAATGGTTTGGTGTCTCATTTACCAAAAAGTGACAAATTTGTTATCTAAATTGGAGTGGTAATCTTGAAAGAATTTATTGATTGATTGATTGATTGATTGATTGATTGATTGATTGATTGATTGATTGATTGATTGATTGACTGAATACTAAACATCACTTTTATGCCATGAAGGGCTAACAGATGGTCAGTTAACCTAACCACTGTTTCCTGGGATCTTGGAAGGTTAGTCAGTACTCAAGCGCACCCCGTCACTGCAAGTAACTGATAACTTGCCCACTTGAATCAGAGGTGAGAGATGAAAGATAATGAGAAGCATTGTCGTATATCAATCATCACAGGGATTCGGACTCATGACCCCCAGATTGATAGTCAGACACAGTACCGACTGGGCTAATTGGGAACTGCAAACTTGAAATCCTCATTCTAAAAATAAACAGCAGTTAAATGTTGCTCAACAACCTTCGCAACGTCATCCGGACTAAGATGAAACAAATTTTACTACGTGTAAACCAGTGTATGACAGATTAAATTAGAATCAAAAATGAAATCATGTGACTCATTTAATACATTAAAAAATATGTTGCAATTTTAAGCGGGAAATCTATTATAGTGTAATCAAAGTGCATTGCCAAAGTTAGGAAATTCCTTTTCAATATATCATTTTGACATGTTTAAATAGATATCCTTATGGCAACACAGGTTCAGTGAGTATTGGCATTATATATCGGGGAAAAAATGTTTTTAGTCAATTTTATTTTCTTTTTAAAAATCCTGATATATTCCCTTTAAGCTGTGTAAGAGCTATAATATACGGTATGCACAATCTTTAGATATAAAACTTACCTGTGTCACATTCTCTGTTTTGTAACAACTCATGTAGTTTTCCATGGCTGGAGAAAGGCACACAGTGTGGTATGAAACATTAGGCAGCAATGGTCCAAAGTTCACGTGCACGGTGTTGCCATTGACCTTGAAGTTGATGGTCATAACAGAAGTACTCTCTTTTCTTATTTTATTTCCAGTACCTGATCAAACATAACAATATACATATCTGATAATCAATATCTTAGTGTGTTTTGTTTGTTTGAATGTTTAGTATAATTTAATGCCATCCAGGGCTAACAGATGATCAGTTAACTTAACCACTCTTTCCTAGAATCCTGGAAGTTTAACCAGTATTCAAGCACACCCATATGTGCAGGTAACTGACAACTTTCTCACTTGAATAAAACGTGAGAGATGAATGAAAATGAGACAGATGCAATGTCATATATCATTCATCATAGAGACTGTGGGTGGGCATGGACTCAAACTCATGATCCCTGAATCAGACAGACAGTCAGACACACTACCAACTGAGCTAATTGACACTGTTTCAAATAGACACGGTCGGGATATAACTAAAAAATTGTTAAAAGCAATGCTGAACACCGTGCAACAATTGTTTTGCCCTCAGTCATGAAATTTGATAATAAAGTCTGAATATAGTGAAAATAGGTATCTCAGTCAAGGTTGGGATGACATAAAATTGAGGTGAAACTGTAAACTTGCTTATATGCACAGGTATATATGCACAGGTATTATAAGCAGACAAAAATATCCATCATGAGGAAAAAAGTAGTATAGCTTATAATACGATAGCTTGATACGGTTATCATATTACATGGCATGATGCATGTAGTCACATCGTACAATTAACGATGAAAACTTGGACATGACTTTTGTATAATATTCACTATAAGGCCGCAGCTTGATTACATTTGACACTTCCTATTATCTTATTTAGTAGAAAGCAAATGAGTATTTGGTTTCGATTTATGATTTTTGAAAGGTTTACAAAATTTGATGAAAAATGGCTTATCTAATTGTTCTTTTTTGTAAACAGGATGATGATATGATAAAATTAATGTCATCATAATCATGATCTTTTTTATTTCAATCATCTTGACATCATCTTTATATCATCCTCATGACAAGTCATCATCATAAATCATCATCATCATCAATCATCATCATCATCATCATCATTGATATTATTGTAATCATCATTATCATTATGATCATCATCAGGTCACGATCAGCATCATGGTCATGAAGTTTCACTGATGTACTATTGGGAAGTAGTTGCTGAGGTATTAGCATGTTTTCATCATCATTGATATTATCAACATCACCATCATCATGGTCATCATAAAATTATAGTCATCATGATCATTAATATCATTTCCATCTTCAGCATCATCATCATGGTCATCATCATCATTATCATCATAATCAAAATCATAATTATCATTATATCTATATAAATTTCAAGATCATAATCATTATTATTCTCTTCATCATCAACATAATCATCAGCAGCAACAGAAGCAGAATTCTAGTACATTGCCATTATTTATGTGATTGGTATTTTTTCATAAACTCACGACATTTGTATTCAGGGTAAAGTAAACATCCAATTCAAGGGACTCATGGTTCATGCATAATATAAATTTTTTTGCCATTCTTATGCAGGTCTAACCATATGGAAATATATGTGGTCTCTAGTTTTTTGAAAGTATAATTAAAAATGTTTAAAAATAAAAAATGATATTTTATTTGATTTTTTTTTTCATTCATACGAAAAAAATTTGAAATTTGTTTTTATTTGTCATTTTATATGACCAGTATGTTGAACAAACTTATGGTCCTTTCCATTCCCAGAGTCAGTATAATGTGACTGGGTGGGGTATCATTCCATGTGTCTGTGGCATGATACTCCAGTGTGGCAGTGATACTAACAGTCTCAGCAGACACAGTTGGGGTAATGAATGAAAAGTTTTTGAAAACAACGCTAAACACCATACAACAATTGATGTAAACATTTAAAAAATATTTCAGCAAACCATTAAAGATAAAGTATGGCATATTCCTTTATTGAAGAACATTTAATTTTGTGAAGTTGTAAACATTATAATGTACTTCGAACGATTGCTTGAGGTTACCTCAGAACAGTTGAGCTTCATGTCGGGTAGTGCTTACATTTAGAATGAAGCGCAACTGTCTTGAGGTAATCTGGAATTTTGATAGGTCTCACTGTTCTATGTATTGGTGAAATAGATTCCTCTAATAACGAGAAGGTTGGTTGGAACTATAAATTTTGCACATGTACCCAAAACAAAAACGAAATATCACTTAACCAGCATTTGAAACAACGTTCCGGCATTGTTTTTAGCAGGTGCGTGTGATGTAAGTTCCCAACTGATACCAGCTGAGCTACCAGGGCCTGGCTCTGGACCATCAGACCTTGACTGTCTACATGTTTCCTTTAGTCCTGACACAGGAAAGACAAAGAAATTCAGACTTAATTATCATATTGAGAAAAGTTTTAAATTCATCTTTTTTCATCGATTGAGAAACAAGTTCTAACAACTTGAACAAATCATGCTGGAAGTCTTCCTCAGTATTAAGACAGTATTAAGTAAGGTAAAGTAAATAAAATTAGAAAAGTGGTAGTTGGCTACAAATGTCTAGACACACTCTGGTAAGGTTCTATTAAGATTCATCATTTTGGGTCAGACGTCTTCCTCTACCAATAATATATAAGATATGTCATTTAAAACCTGTAATTTACAGGGCTGTCATATGAAAGCAGCTGTACTTTCACCACCTGCATCTTGCTTGTTTAAATAAGGCGTGAATGGTCAGCTTTTTTATTATTTTAATATCTGATCTGCTGTCCATAACTCTGGTGTTGTATAGTATTTAGACCCCTCTGTGAAATGACCCCGGGGTCAAATTACTATAGAGAAAAAACGACTCCATGGTCATTTTACTGCTATAGTAAAATGACCCCCCGATTTATCACCAATAAAGTTACTTTCATCTTAGTTTAAGGACTAATTATTGTTGATGGATACATCTCTTGATAAATAATTTAAAAAAAAAATAAAAATAAAAATAAAAATAAAAAATTTAAAAAAAAATTACAAAAGAAAACACTCACATGTGTAAAACAAGACCATTCTACTGTCTAGATATCTAGGTATGCTCTATAGCAGTTATTATTGTTTGATAATACCTATATCCCTTCACTGGGAAAGTGAAATTATTTGATATTTATCCACATCATTATAATCATTAAAGAATAATAAGTGCGGTGGGAGTGGGAGGGGGGGGGGGTCACTTTACTATGACCGTTGTATAGTGACCCCTCCACCCCACCCCCTCATCTCTCCATGTTTAGTTGCTATCACATTATAATTGGTTTATGTGACCATAATTTGTTCTAGCATTTGTCATTCTAAAAGAGTTTCATCATTACAGTCAATTAAATTTAAAAAAAAATTGGGGGGGTGGGGGGGTCACTTTACCATGGCCATTGTAAAGTGACACCACCTCTCCCAAAATTTATTTTTTTCAAATTTAACTGTTGTGATGGATTTCTTGTAGATTCATGAATTCTAAAACAAACTATGATACAAAACACAAGTTTAATGTGATAGTCACTAAACATTTAAAAATGGCCATGGTAAAGTGATCCCCTAACCCCCCAATTTTTTTTTTTTAAAATTCAACTGTTGTGATTAATTTCTTGTAGATTCGTGAATGCTAAAACAAATTATGATCACAAAACACATGTTTAATGAAATAATAACTAAACATAAAAAGATTGTGGTTGGGGGGGGGGGGGGGGGGGGGGTCACTTTACAATGGCCATGGTAAAGTGACCCCCTCCCCCCAATTTTTTTTTTATTTTTTACTGCAATAATGAATCTCTTTTAGAATCACAAATGCTAGAACAAATTATGGTCACCTAACACAATTTGATCCTCTGTCCTGGCTTTATATGTGTGGTGTACTTGAGCAAGACACTTTATCCTCATATTCTTAGTACTGGTTCTACCCAGGAAGACTTTGAGCATGATTTGTTTAAGTTGTAAGAACTTGTTTCACAATCAATGTAAAATAACTAAGTATAAAACAATATCATTAATGGGAACAGTAACCTAAAAAACTGGCATGTATACCATAGTTACAAAATATTTAAATTATTCATATTTTAACAATTATGCAAGAAATTTGATACAACATCAAAATAACAATATAAGTGTAGTGGTAACCGTGTAACATGAAGAAAGCATTGAAATTGTGAAACTGTGTAAAACTTGGTAAAAGTTATGTCACAGACACCTTTTTAATATTTACACCTAAGATGAGATGATCTTAATGATATTGTCAAATATTTGGATGATGCAGTATACAAAAACAAGTATGTTGATGTAGATATAAAAGAGGGTTGATGAAGGTCAGGAAGCAGGTGTAGTGTGACATATTGCACATCTCTATGGAGCCTTTTATGCAAAACTAGAGCTATCACTGAAGGTGATGAATACCCCCAAACACCGCCATGACAGAAAATGGTTTACCATTGTATGAAGTTTTATTAAATTATATCCAATAGTTTTAAAGTTATGCTCCGGACAAGGGAAATATATCAAAGGGCAATAACTCTGTAATTAGCAAGAATAGAGTTATGTTTCCTGTACACTGCACTTCCTGTCATTATATTCTACCATTGTATGAAGTTTGATGAAATTCCATCCAGTACTTTAAAAGTAATGCTCCGGACAAGGGAAAAATATCAAAGGGCAATAACTCTGTAATTAGCAAGAATAGAGTTATGTTTCTTGTACACTGCACTTCCTCTCATTATATTCTACCATTGTATGAAGCTTGATGAAATTCCATCCAGTACTTTTCAAGTTAGGCTCCGGACAAGAAAAAATATCAAAGGGCAATAACTCTGTAATTAGCAAGAATACAGTTATGTTTCTTGTACACTGCACTTCCTCTCATTATATTCTACCATTGTATGACGTTTGATGAAATTCCATCCAGTACTTTTCAAGTGATGCTCCGGACAAGGAAAATTGCAACAGACAGACCGACCGACAGACCGACAGACCGACAGACCGACAGACCGACAGACCGACCACAGGGTGACTCCAATATACCCCCTCAAACTTCGTTTGTCGGGGGTATAATTATGCAGATAAAGTGTCTTGCTCAAGGACACAACACATAAAAAGTTATGGCGGACGATCAAACCCATAACCAGTACTAAGCATATGCGGATAAAGTGTCTTGCTCAAGGACACAACACAATGTCATATGAAGTCGCGGCGGGGGATCAAACTCATGACCAGTATTAAGCAAAAATATGTGGATAAAGTATCTAGCTCAAGGACACAACACTGAGCCGTGACAGAGGATCAAGACCCTGGGTCCCATGCCCTACCACATAGCCATGTGCTCCAATTATTTTATTATTATTATTATTAAAGCTGAATTTATACTGTTATTTATTTATAATCTCAAAATATTTTTTTGGTTGATAACAAATTGGCGGAGTGGCCTATCATGAAACAATCAGGAAAATAACACCATAAGCACCAAATATATAATGCTTGTGTCTTTTATTGTATCAAATCTAAATTGAGAAATATAAATTGTTTAAACTAAAATAATTAAAACTATTCTGAGATATAAATTTAAGAAATCTGAGACCTTGAGGTAACCCAAGACACGAATGCCCTCATTATATAATTGAGAACTGGTCAAGGTGAAAATCTAAACAAATTTGGTTGGATGGTTCTTGAAGAGAAGATTTTTGAAATTTCACAATTTTTAAAAGAAAAATATTATTAATTTTGTCATAGAACGTGACACCTTACTCCACCTCTCAAATTGAACTTCTCCACTCATTCTCTTCAAGGACTCCACCCCCCTGCAATTTGCCTCAGTATAATTTTATCTCTGGTTACTCCTGCATAGCAAGCGCAGTCGAGGAAAAACGTTCAATTAAATTCTCAACTTTAAAATGTACATTGACACCTAATTTATAATTTATATGCAGGAGAAGGTATTGCCAGACAACTAGATACGCTGCCACATGTATTATGTCCAGTTTAATAATCTTGCTGTGCTGCTTACGAATTCATTCTTAACCAATATAAGGGGCAAGGAATTTTGAAATTGAATTGAATTTTATCAAACCTGATCATACTTAAGAGTTTCCACGAGAGAACAATGCATGAAGGTCAAGGTCATTAAGATAACTTGTTTGGAATAGGTCAGAATCAGAGAAATTATTGCGTAGAATTATTTTAATTATTTTACGAATATTGCCAACGTTGTGCTCGGAAGATGCTAACAGTGAATTTATAATTGAGTGAAGAAGAAACAGTTGAGGAAGTGGAAAAAAGAAATAGAAGTTGAGCTTACAAGCAGGAAAAAATATCGAGAAATCACGTTTAATCAGGCATACTTCAACTAACCCATTTTATGCATAAAATCAATGTTTACGCTGATGAACATACAACCATTATGAAGATATTAAAGGGAGTTTATCAGAATTTTAAAAATTTAAAATTGGCCATGAACATTTTTTTCCATAACATGATATCATCCTATATCATACTCACTGACTCCATATTGTCAAATGGATATTGATTTAAACAGCCAAAATAATAAACTTGGGCTCCATGCCTAAATAAGACTAAAATAGATTTCCTGCTTTAAGTTGCAACATATTTTGTGACATATAAATGGGTCACGTGATTTCATTTGAATTTTAATTTGACCTGTTAAACATGTTGCGTAATAAAAGTTGTTTCATCCAAGAAAGAGTCCGGATATCAAGCAATATTTCAATGCTGTCTATTTTAAGAACTGGGATTTTATTTCAAATTTACCACTCTAATTTAAATATTGATTTTGTTGCATATCAGTGGATTTTACATATGAAACTATTCGGATTTTATTTACCAATGGTAATGACATGCTTTTTATCCATTTCAAAAATAGTTTTATTTTTTAAGACATTTACAGCGTGTTTTCCTGATATACTCCCTTTAATTTCCAATATTACTACCTGAAATTTCAGACATTTACAAAAATTATTAAAACTAATGGTGTCAGCTAGTTCTGAAAACACGGTCAAACCTGTCTTAAGCAGCCAATCAAGGGAGGGAGAAAAAGTAGTCTTTTTGTTGCTTATAATACAAGTGAATTAGCTCTGAAAGCATAGAAATAGGAAATAGCAATTGTGGCTGTTGAAGACATTTGGCTGCATTAAATAGAGGTGAACACTTACACAGGTTTGACTGTACCAAGTAAATAATCCTTAAAAAATACAAATTGATTTTTCTTGGAATGTTTTCAACCATCCCAGTGAAAACTGATGAACATAAAAATATGTGTTACCCATTTTGTCCTAGAGAAGCAGAAATATGCGAAATATTATATGCAAAGCATTTTCAACTTACCACATGTTACGCTCCAGTTATTTTGTTGTTGTATGGTGTTGAGATTTGCTTTCAACAATTGTTCAGTTATATTGCAATGGTGTCTACTTGAGGCAGTATTCTGAGTGCTGCCACACAGGAGTGTCATGTTGCAGACACATGGTATGACTACCCACCCAGTCACATTATACTGACATTTGGCTGACCAGACCATCAGAACTATCCTCTGAATGCTGAGCACCAAGCAAGGAAGTTTCAAGTACCATTTTTCATGTCTTTGGTATGACCCGGCCAGGGATGCTCTGCTACTAGACAACGCTTCAGTTCTAGTTATTTTAAGTATAATTTTGTTTATTTTAACAGTTACCGTAGTGGTTAAATGACACAGACAGTTACATAATGGAAACACAAAATTTTTAGATAATTCTGTTTTTGCCTTTGGTTTGACTATAATGGAGCAATAACCATACAAAATATTTGAAAACAAAAAACATATCTAACTAGATTTTATAAAATTAAAGTGTCAGATGAAAAATACTATCCACAAAATATTATTAAATACAATTGAAGCACAATAATTAAACCAGAATAATGATGAACTTGATCTGAATTTGCTTAAATTAGTTATTTTGGTTGAAATATTTAAAATACCTTATAATCCATAAAATTTCTTTTTAATTTTTTAAGTCTTTAAGGTGAATTCCGTCATCATACATCTTTTTATTTTTATTAACAGTGACCTTGACCTTTAATTAATTTAGCTAATTCTCAAGGTTAATTTTCACATTATGAAAATATTTGAAAGAAAACTAATTTTTGAAAGTACCGTTATATAATAAAAAACTTCAAACGCCATTGAGGGCAAGTTATATCCGATGACAGACAAAGCAATCTGACAGACTTTGCAGGTGACGAAATACAATGGAATTCACTTAAGCAACATAGTGGCTACAAGAGCATTATGTCCGTACTGTATACAAAGTTGCAAGACTGGAACAAATGAAGCTTTAATGACTTTTTGTCTATCTGTAATTCAATTATTTACAGGTATTTTATATTTTACATTGATTGTGAAACAAGTCGTTACAATCTATACAAATTAATATATGCTACATAATATGGCCTTTAAATATTGTTTTATTAAAACAGTTAATTCTATTACTGTCTAGGTCTATACAGTTTATGTTACAGAGTGTAGTGTTAACGATTAATTGAAGCTACAAACTAATTAAGTATATGATTAATACAGAACATGTTATCTATACAAGTATATGATTACAACTTTATATAAATTATGTATATCATATATTTTGCATCAATCATTATTCATTCATGCATACCTGCAATATGCTTCTTTTTTATGTACAATGTTTTATACTTTTTTTCAAAAGTGTTTAAGTTATTTAACTGATCAGTGCACCTATAGCTTTGATTCCTTACATCAGCCAGGTAGTGTACTTCAATAGTATTAAACACACCTTTGGAAAGTGAAATCATATATATATATAAAGAGAGATAATTTAATTCGCAACAACAATATTGTTAATGAGCATCTGAAACGATCCCATTATCAGAAATTCTGTTGTGAATTTAATTATCTCCCTTTATGAAATAAAATTCATATAAATTCACTGTATCTTCATGATCCAACGGGTTTCTAAGTCTGTCCTTTATATAGCATGTGAGTAGTCATGAATCCTTAACTGGATCCTACTCATATAAAGCTATCAGTTCATGTATGTAAATTGTCAGTCCAGTCCATATGTGTTGCATGTAAATCCATAGTACATAAGTCATGGTTGACACCAAATTTATTGGTTTGGCAGAGGCCTTGATATTGTATCTATGGTTTGCATTGTAGCTAGGTGCGCTCGCGGTAGTCTGGTCTGTACATTTCTGTCTTGGTTATTCACAAATATATATTTAAAAATGTTTAAGTGTTTTCAGTAAAGAGAAACCTAATTGTGATGTACATTTGCTTGTAAACAATTATCAAACAGCAGGACAGTCTGGCCTTTACCTGGGTTGACTACGGACAGAAATGTCAATGTCTCCTTAATTGTCCCAACCTGGGGAGGGCAAGGTTTTCAAATGACAAGTAGGTACATAACTGTCCCAACCTGGGGAGGGCAAGGTTTTCAAATGACAAGTAGGTACATAACTTGGGTAAGTCCGTCCATTTACCCCATCCCAATGTATTGAAAATTGATGAAAATCATCACTGACACAATCCACAGACAACTCATTGCACACCTCAATAATTTGAAATCCTGAATTCGCTGCTGGTATCAATTTTAATTGTCCTATTAACTGCAGCTGCTGCATCATAATTCAAACAGATTGTCAGTCATATCCCTGCAGTTTCTCCAAAACTCACATTACTGATTACAGGCTGTGAAACTTCCAATTATTTTCTTATTAACAAAACTGATTAAATTACATACAAGTTTGGTTGTTAAATTGCCAGTATTTTTTAAAATTAGAGAGGAAACTAAATTAAATACCAGGCCAAGGTTGCACAATAGTACTTCTTACTTACTTAAACTCAAACAGTGTACTCAATGTTAGTATGAAAGTGAACACACTTTTGAGTTTAAATAAAATAATAGACTTCAGTATTTTCGTGAAAATGGACCTAGAGCTGCATTTCACAAAATAACTTGTTCATTTTACAATTTGTTTTGTTTTATGTTTAAGTTTTGATCAACATTTAAAATGATGGTATTTCCAGAAATGTACAATTTTCTGCATGATTTCGTGATTTGGGTTCATCTGAACGAATATCTAAATATTATAAATAATTGTTGGTTTAAGTTTATGACGATTTTGTTGCAAGTTTAAGTGAAATGCATCCCTGAGGTATTCATTTTATATTCAGTATTGTCTTCTCTCTCATTCACTCCAATTATTCTCCACAAATTATTGCTGGTAACTATGTGCGCAAACTGGTCATTGCAATTGAGAGCGAGCCCGTCATGACATCTTGTGTATTTCCAAAGGTTGTTATGGGAAAAAATATTTTGTTTATATGTCACGCTGACTGATGAAATGAAATTTAAAAAACAAATACACATTCTAAATATACTGAATGGAACAGCTAACCCGCCACCTGACATTTTATGTACCTAACTTTTCATGTATTTTCTCAAAAAGTATCAATGCAATATACATGAAATATAGACTTGAATAAGAAAGGATATTTAGGTTATGTAAAAATACATAGTTATCTACAAATTTATAAATGAATATATACATAATGGTGACAAGACTTGTGATCTTACATGTAGATTAGCCTGTCATTGTCAAATATATATAGTTTACTAGTATTTCACATCTACTGAAGTTTAATTGTTTTATGATAACTATGTTGTTTGAATAGTTTTTAGCAACTATAAACACAAACCAGATGCTGGTATATTGTTTGAATTGTTATACATCACAATTTGTTTTAGATCATTTTGTGTGCATCAAACACAAATAAAACTGCTTTAAAAAGAAAATCTTACTTGTGATCAAAATAAAGCAACATTACAAGTAACAATATGAAATAGCCACAGTGTACATTAACTTAAACTGTGTCACGCGCATTATATGTTGAACTGTTTTTTAACTTATTGGACTTATTTATGTTTATATTGTTTACATTTGATAAATTTCATATTTGTGAAATGAACAGAGGCAGCTCGCCACACATGTCAGTACTAGTACGGTACTATTATTTTGCTTTCATTTTCTTGACTGAGGAAAGCATTGATCAAGGTGTCAAAAATAGGTGGTGCATAGGTCTTATTCACAAATGCATATCAAATATAGGCATAGTTTTAAGAGGTTCAGTATAAAACTGTCACTAAAATACACTTATTTACCAGATTCTACAGTAAACATTTCCTAAAACCAAAACTGTAATGACCTTGATCTTCACCTGTCTTTTCTCTCATGGGGAAATCTTAGGTTACATGATAGTTCAATAAAATTAACTGTAACTATTTTGTTAGTCAGTGTTAGTATATATAATTCAAGCAATATAATGCTTTATAGATATCACCACCAAGTCCATCATGCAGAGAACTGTATGTTTAAAAACCTTGGTTTAGCTGCATCTCTCTTTTTCTTATCCTTCGTTTCTTATCAGTTGTTTTATAAATAAATGGATTCCGTTGCCGATCAGCTGAAAATCAATTTATAAATGAACTTGTAACCTAAAGAATGAGAACATTAAAAAAAGAATTACTCTCATCTTTTAGTTTCACTGCAACAAAAATGCAATGTGTTTCCCCAGATGATGTCACTAAAAAAATTAAGCTCCATTTGATCTGTGTACTTAGACACAACACTAACTGATCTTGGTTAGTTATCACAGTGCCGAGTGGTTAGAATGTATGGACTTTTGTCACATGGCACATGTCCTTGAAATAAATGTCAATAAACTTCAACGTAAATAATTTGAATTTAAAGGGAATAAATCAGGATTTTCAAAAAAATTTTAATTGGCTAAAAACATTTATTTTCAATATAGCATCCCTATATATACTCACTGGTCCCGCATTGTCAAAAGGATATCTATTTAAACATGCCTAAATATTATATTGTTACTGACTTGGGCTACGCGCCTAGGTTAGACTAAAATGGATTTCCCACTTAAAATTTCACCATATATTGTGACATATTAAATGAGTCGCGCGATTACATTTTGATATTATACAGGTTTACACGTAACACAATTTATTTCATCTTAGAAAGTGTCCGAATGACGATACAAAGGTAATTAAGTGCTGTCCATCTTTAGAATGGGGATTTCTTTTCAAGTTTTGCACTCTAATTTAAATATCGGTTATGTCATGTTTTGGTGAATTTGACCTATAGTTACCAAACCATTTGGATTTTACTTATTAATGATAATGAGATGCTCTTTATCTATTTTTAAAATAATTTTATTTTTGAGACATTTATAGCGCTTTTTCCTGATATAATCCCTTTAAACAAATATATACAGTTTGCCCCTAGCCATAAAAAGTTTGCAAGCTGGTATCAATTATTCAAATATTCAAGGTCTCACTACACGGTTGAATTGAGTGTTCTTCGTTCTATATAAAACCCTAACCCTAGGATTTCCATAGTAAAAAAAAAATCCACATAGATTTTTTATTAAGTACTTTTTTTTCATAGCAGGAATAAATACCCACATGAAATTGCACAATAATTGGTAGGTTGACTAGCTTTTTTTTTTTAAAGAGAGTGCATTGACACCCTCAGATTTCTTGAAAAAAGAAGTCCTCAAATGCTCATAAAAACATGCATATGTTGAAATCCTATAAAAGTCAGGCTTTTAACACCAGTGATGTCTTATTGCAGTATATGCCATGCCAACTTTTGCTCTACTCATCTGCAGAAATAAATCATAACCAATATGAACCATTTTGAAAATATTTCAAAACCAACTTACATAGGCCTTTTTTTTAAGCATAAGAATCATGTCACCATGGGAAAAAAGGGGTGTAACTGTGTAATGAGATATTCTATAGACACATATGGTATACTAATAGAACAACCTTTACAGACTATAGGTACTACATGTATATGGAACATTATATATTGTTAATGTACATTACTATTTCACTTAATAAATCACAATACAAAATGTAATTCAATCCAACTAATTGAAGACATTTTCTAAGAATCATGACGACATAGTTATTGATCTGGATCAAGTCTAAGTGTACATCACTGGCGGATACAGACACAGCAGGGTTGAATTGTTGTTTTTGAGGGTGGTGCTTTAGAACAGCTCTCTGAGCTAACATGATTGTTTTCCTATACCACAAGTTTACAACCGTGTATCGTGGTAATGTAAACATGACAACCACCAATCAAATAATTCCACCCCCTGATAAGCGTTTGAACTCACTATAAACAGTATATTCGCCTATTCCAACAAAAACATTAATATTATAACAGACATCAACGATTTATACCTATAAACACTTGTGTATCGTATATTAAATTCCAAGTTTATATTCAATGCTATTAATCAGCACACTGGAATTAAAGCGCATGAATACAGGCGCGCTTTACTATGGTCACGTGACCAAAATATTTTTTCAAGACGCCATCTTGGACAGCGATTCAAGACAGACAACTGCATTTTTAACTATAAGTCGTAAATATATTGACCATATTTCATTGAATACGGGAACGAAACTTTTCTAGATCCGTCCCTTATGCCAAGGAAATATACTTATATAGTTCCTTGCTTATGGCAGTAAACAATCAATACTTGTTAGATAAAAATAGAGATACATGTATGCTAATATGGATCATGTGACTTGCGGTTTCTCCCAAATGTTTAAAAATAGACTTGTATTCCTAAAAAGAATTCGAGATTGATCGAGTTATGAATTATGTCAGTGCTGTTTTTTTTTGTCATTTAGTAAATATTTCATATATTTCCAATAATTGGAAAGGTAGATAATTTCTATTTAAACATATAAGAGTTAAAGCATTTGTGTTTCCATAGCAAAAATACGCAAACATCCAGATATGTCTAAAAATAACATAACATATTGGCTAGTGTGGTTCCGTTTATGGGGTGATATAGGACCCAGAAAATATAAATGTAAGAATCAATTATTAATGTTGACATATACATTTCTACTTTTCGTCTTTTAAATGAATTGTTTCACTGTTAGGCTAGAGAAATCAATAAATAAAACAGTAAATGAATATACTCAAAGTGGAATTTATCATGCTAGATTCAGAGCACTATGATAGAAAGCTTGTCATTTCTGAAAATATCAAAGCTGAGTTGAACATAATTGAGTTTAACTTTAAATGTCTTGAAGTTGGACATTTGCCAAATTTAACAGTTGATATTCCTACTATAGCAGAAAATACACTTTCAAAGACAAACCATTCAGTTACATTCTCTGACTTATTCAAGGTAAGGGTCAAGGTTCAGCATAGAACATGTAGATTTTGTACCCTGTATAAGAATCAAAGGTAAACGGAGTATTCTACTTCAACATATGTAAACTGACCTGTTTGTCTAAAACAATAGCGACATTTTACATTTTATATGCTCCGCCCCCATCAGCACTGTAGTGCTTTGATTTAATGGAGTTTAATGCCATTTTCAACACATTTCAGGTTATATAATTATGGCATATTTGGGTTAGACCTCAGAATGGATCAGAGCAGAACCATTGTCCTTCTGCAATTAACACCGTAGCAAACTTTGTGCACTAGGCATAATATATTGAGCCAATTTTAATAGTTTGAAAAAATCCTGATATATTCCTGTTAACGTCATTTTAAACACAACTGGCAGGTCAGACAATAATGAAGTTATTTAAAGAAACTGTGGAATGCCAAGGACCTCAATAAACATTGGATGACATTGGAAAAACTTGCTACAGAAACAGCACAGCTTACAAGCTATTCTGAGACAGGCTAAAAATAAAACAAAATTTTCTAAATACAATGAAACTCCATAGATCTGATCAAACAAATGAGAAGCTTGCTATGCATTATAATGCTTCTATATCTGTATACGTTACACCAGTGGCACATAGAGAATACCATGTTAGTGTCTGATTATCAACTTTACCAGGTGAGGCTTAGAAAAAAACCAGCCGAGTCCTTGTTGTTGTTTTTTTGTGCCAACCTGATATTAGACACTTACATGGTATTCTATTTATCATGTCAATACTTTTAGTTCGTTTTTTATTCATTTTAGGTAGGGATAAAAGAAGTTGTGTGCCAAAATGTGTAATTATACATACTGACGTCATGTGCCTGATAAATTTGCATTGATGTGATAAACCTATGTTTATCAGGCAGGCAGTTTATCAACAGAAATGAATGCAATGACATGATAAAATTGATGGATCATGTAAACTGTAAATTGCACATGTTTTTAGTTTACAACATTAAGTTTTGGCTTCATTGCAAAGTAAACTTATATATTAATCACTCTTGAGTCTGTTGCCTAGCTAACTAAGATCCAGTACTGACTTGTTTTTGAGATGCCATTGGGCAGTGCCTAGGATCAAACCCATAACTTCAGGTATAAGCGCCCAACACTTTATCCACTACAGCATGCTCCACTATTACATAATTAGGCTCTGATCACAGTCTGTTGATTTTTTAATTAACACCCCTCATAAAGGATAATAGAATGGTCCATGCGGATGGAAAGAAGGTCTAGGATAATGAACTCTTGCATCTTCCATCCCTGGCTTGAATATTAATAAGAATACAGTACAGAAAGGCATAACAATGTCTCCCTCCAAGGTTCTCACACATACTGTTTCAAAGTTAGGAGAATACTTCGCATGCCAGACATCAATTATGGGATGGAGAAAATATGAAAATAGATAAATTCATTTACAATGTTAGTCATTTCTTCAATATTTCTGAGAAATTGTCATAAATCATTGTCTGGCAATAATGGATAGGGCTTGTCACATACACCTAGAAGAGACTGTGGTGACAGATTTTAATGTACATGTAAGTTCCCTTTCTATCCGAAACATTTTCTTGATCATCATTTTCAGAAATGGATTTGAAATGGGAAAATGGACAAGATTGTGTAAACATTATGCATTACGTCATTATAAATTATTGCTAGACTGTCATTCAAATTTTTCATAAAAAGAGGGAGGCGGCTGGGAGGATTTTATTTTTTATGAAAATCAAAAATGTCTGGGCGGCATGAAAATAAGAGGGCAGTTTGTGATGATAATCTAGCAATTAATTTATTATGGCCTAGCTGCTTTTTTCTTAAATGAGAACATTAGATTAAAACTTCTACCCTTAGCTATTAAACTGTTGAAAAACTACTTTCTTGGTCCTTAGGTATGATGCAGTCTTTTCTGTGACCTCTTTAAGTTTTAATTGAATAAACCTGCTTTAGTGGGCATGCTTATATCATTGAAAACGAAGGTGAATATATATTTTATAACTTTTATTATTTTTTGAATGCTTAAATAAGGTTAGTTTAGTAAATCTTACTCGTCCTGGACAAATGCTTACTCGTTGTGGTGAGTGAGCAGACAAGTGGAATTTTTCAATTATACGCTGTACACATAATGCAAATATGAAATTAGAATACCCCAGTATGTCACAGTGCAGTCCCTTAATTTAGTTTATACTTGTCAATGAGCAGACAAGTGGAATTTTTCAATTAAACGCTGTACACATGATGCAAATATGAAATTAGAATACCCCTGTTTGTCACAGTGCAGTCCCTTAATTTAGTTTATACTAATTTATTTCAGCTCTAATGCGATGAAAGCTCAGAGCTTATATGAACCACTCTCGAGTCAACCAGTACTGAGTGTTGTTTTATGAGAGGCATCGGGTCGATCAGGTGATGGAATCCGCAACCTCTGGCATGAGCAGCCAACACTCTATCCATTACACTACCGGCCTTTAATTTGGTTTCTATTTTTTGTAAAGCGGAATTGTTATAAATGGTTGAAAGGCGTCATATTTCACATGTTCATGACCATGTGTACATGATAAAAAGTGTAATACCATAATTTATTTTCATCAGTTTTTATCAGTTTGCTGTTAGATAAATTCCTAAGATATGCTTTTATAAAAAATGTCAATTATTTCTTTTTATAAGAATTACCTAATTGTAATACACATAATTGAAATTTGAATATTTTCATTAAGGTCTTCCATTGCTGAGTGGTCTCAAGATTACTTACTTATTACCACAAAGGTTGCTGGTTTGAGTCCCGCTTGCTCCAAAAACTTCATTTTAGAAAGATTGCCAGTTACTTGCTGGAGGACGATGGTTCTACTCAGATTAATTCTGAGGTCTTCATCCACCAAATACAACTGGATATGCCATATAAATATTTTCATATGTTTAAAATATCAAGTCCATAGGTGAAAAAATTCAACAGAAATGATCATGATCAGTAAAATAATTGACTGATTGATTTCGACATTGGCCATCAGGGCATGAAATTTCTGATAAAAGCTACTCATCCTCCCTTTCCAACATTTCTAATTGAATGCTTTAAATCAAATAAATATTATGATCAGTTTCTTAAATCTTATTTGTCCTGACCAAATGTTCACTCGTCATGGCAAGCGGACGAGTGGAATTTTCTAGCCCTGGCCATGTGTCCCCACAATAATACCATTTATTTGAAAAATCTAGAACGACATTGATTTCTGTTGACTGACTGACTGAATGATTTTTTACAAAAGCAAAATTGAATTTAAAAGTTAATGCAGTTAAACATAAGCATACAGTAAAACCTGTCCAAAACAAACAAAATCTTACAAAATACAAATTCTAAGCTTAAGAATATGAATAATACAATTCTGGATTTATCTGAAAAGATATTCCAACAAAAATTAGATTCATAGTCATCTACTGTCTTTTGCTGAATGACTATTCAGTGGTTGCTGACTGCCCACAGTAACCAATTGTCACATGACCATAATATAAACAAGTGGGATTTAACCAATCAGTGGAAATTATTTCCCGTCAAATTCATTTTGTTCAAACAACATGAAATACATTTTCTCTGAATAAACACTTCTCCCTAATAAATGCCACACACACCACCACCACCAATTTTGGCCCAAGAAATCAATTTTTTTGTTATCACTTAAAATAACCTACAAACTGTCAAACTTTAAGGTAATTGATATGTGTAGCTGTAAACTAGTCAACCCCAGTGGCAATTATGTACTCATTTCTCATTCCATCTCATTTTTTACTTCCATTGATTAATTACTGTATTTACATTTTAAAGGATGTAAATCAAAATTTTTCAAAATTTTAAAACATGAATATAATACATTGAAAAGGGATTTCCTATCTTGGCAAATGCACCCAGGTTAGATTAAAATAGATCTTTTGCTTAAAAATGCATTGTATTGTCTGACATATCCAATGAATCACATGATTTCATTTTCATTTCAATATGATCCTTCTAACAGGTTACACATTGTATGATTTATTTCATCTTACAAAGAGTCCGAATGACAAGGTGAAGATCTTGTAGAACTGGGATTTCATTTAAATTCCACCAGCTGGGCCTGATTAACTCAGTCTGTTACGCATCTGACCATCAATCCTGGGGTCGTGAGTTCAAATCCCTGCTCGACCACAGTCTCCATGGTGATTGATATACGACATTGTGTCTTATCATCATTTGTCTCTCGCTGATTCAAGTGGGAAAGTCATCAGTCACTTGCAGAGATGGGCTGTGCTAGAGTACTGGTTAACCTTCCAGGATCCCAGGAAACAGTGGTTAATTTAACTGATCATCTGTTAGTCCTTGATGGCATAAACATGACGCTAGATATTCAATGAATGAATGAATGAATCATTAAATTCCACCACTCCCAATAAAAGAACAGTTTTAATTCGCACATTTGACAAATCATTCATTTGTACTTTATTTATAAATAATAATTTGATGCTTTGTATTTTTTATAAAAAGAGGTCCTCCGTGGCTGAGTGGTCCTCCGTGGCTGAGAGGTCCTCCGTGGCTCAGTGGTCTAAGGTGCCGTCTCAAGATCACTTGCCTCTCACCGCTAAAGTCATAGGTTTGAGTCCCACTCGCTCCAAAAACTTAATGTGAGAAAGTTTGCAAGTTACTTGCAGAAGGACAGTGGTTCTACTCAGTTTAACTCAGTCTGATGTATTCCTCCACAAGTTATACTGGATATGCCATATATAACCTGAAATGTGTTGGAAATGGTGTTAAACCCCATTAAAAAAAACATCTTTATAAAAAAAATTTAGTTTTTGTTCAGAATTTTACCGCAACTTTTCCGGATATACTGCCTGTAAATCCTTTTACAATAACCTAAATTTGATAGATATGAAGGGAGTGGCCATTATCAAACATATTGAGGAAGTTTATTTTAGGACTGTGGAAATCACCAACCTTTACAGATGACATAATCAGAGATGAGGATAAGTGTCTTTGTGTACTGGAAACGCCTTGATTTATACAGAATTACTAATGTCTGTAAAACAATTGTTAACTGACATTTGATTGATGTCTTTATTGTGAGCAAACTATTTATTTAAACTTATTTATTTTACTTTGATTGTGAAGTAAGTTACTACAAGACGAGTCTTCCTGGGTAGAACCAGTATTAAGCATATGCAAAAAATTACTTGCGCATGGACACCACACATGATAACGGTGGCAGAGGATCAAATCCATGAACCTCTGATCACGGGTTTGGTGCTCTACCACTAGACCATTTGCTTCACTATTAAAGACGTGTGTTAGAAAAAAATGTTATAAATGTCATAGAAAATAGAATTAAGTAAAAAATGCATACAAAGAATCTAATTTTCATTCATAATTGATTGATTGAATATTTTGCTTCATTACTTTGCCATCGCAGGCTAACAGATGTTCAGTTAATCTAACCCCTGTTTCCTGGGATTTGAAAGGTTAACTAGTACTCAAGCATACAACTGACAACTTTCCCACTTGAATCAGCGGTGAGAGATGTATGATAATGAGACACAATGTCGTAGATCAATCATCACGGAGACTGTTGCAGGGATTCGAACTCACAATCCCTGGATTGATTGTCAGACGCATAACCGATTGAGCTAATCGGGCCCGGCTCATTTTCAACTAAAATATGTTATGTTTATAATTTATGCAACATTTCAAGTCAGCCTCTGTAATATGCTGTTTCTTCGACAAGAATTGCAATACGGTAAATACAGCAATTTTTCTGGGTGCAATAACTGGGACAAAATTTATGTAATGCACAGATGTATTTGATGTTGATCACATATGCCAAGATTCGAGACAATCATCTGAAAACTAAAGGTTACAGTTAACTCCAAAAATTGCCAGTCTGCTAGCTGACCGACTTATCGTCAACTTCCTAAACATCATTTTATTTCTCGCAGTCTATTTTGTCACATGTGAGCAATTCAGCACTATTGTGTCCCTCTTGTTTCATTCTCACCAAGGCAGATTTCAGAGCTTTTAACCAAACTGAAAGAAGTTGTAACTTCATTCTATTATACATAATGTAGTTACAAAAAAAGACAACTGCGGTCATATAATACTAGTGCAATATTTTATGCTTGTCTACCATTTATATCTAATATCCACATCTATAATGCGATATAAAACCAATGAAGAAAGTTATGTAAATGATACAATTATGATAAGTATGTTTACATAAAATGAGGACAAAAGCTATAATTCTTTTTTCTTGCTTTTATGATGCATTTCATTTTTTCATAAATATTGGGACTACATTATGTAGAAGTTTTATCACTTGTGAACTCCTAAAATACCATGATTTCAAAGGAGTCAGTTTTTGAATTGGGGTTTCAAACACCATTTTCAACACATTTCAGGTTATATAATTATTACGGTATATTCAGTTTTATTGATGGAGGCAGAAGACCTCAGAATGAATCTAAGTAGAACCACCATCCTTCCGCATGTAACTTGCAAACTTTCTCACATAAAGTTTTTGAAGCCAGGGGGACTCAAACTTACGACCTTTGCGGTGAGAGATAAGTGATCATGAAACAGCTCTTTTGACCATTCTGCCATGGAGGACACTAGAAGAAGTCCGATTAAAATATATAAAAAAAAAGTTATTTTATAAACACCATATCTATAAATATCTCATAAGACGCTTGAATTGTCTAATTTTAAATAGGAGATTTATAATTTTACACCAAGAAACCATCGGATATGGAGGTTCCCACTTCAGTTTTGCTTAATTTTTTAAAACATTGCTAAATTTTGAGTCTATGGCATTCAATTATCCTTAAACAAGGATTGTGAAGCAGTCCATATACTGTATAGACATGTGAACTCTCCCAAATTGTGTCAGGGAGTCTCCAGGAATAAAAGCAAAAATCTGCGAGTGTTGGATGGGAGTTAAAATCTCCTGCAATCACAATATCCTGTGTATTATACTTTCACTCCAGTGCAATTTGTTGTAAAAACAAACTAATTTGACATTATGAATGTCAATCAATGTCATAAACATGACCCAGATACATAAACTCCGCCCTTATCGATTGTAAGCCAATCAAATTGCAGATAGTATCAGAAAATCTTGAATGTGATTACACATGAGGTGTTACAAGCTCTAAGCAGCAGGACTTAATTGGCACAAATTGCTTTAACATAAATATATTTATAGTAGATTTTTCTTTTTGTTTTGTTTCCACAACAAAATGATAAGTTCAAAATGCAAGGGTAGACAAACACTTATACATGCATACAAACTTTCACATTTTACTGCCAGTGCAATGATAAAGAAAAATCAATTTCTATACGTCTAGTATATCAAAAACAGCCTTTAACAAGGACTAATAGTTTAGAAAAATAAGTCGATATTCAAAGCACAAGACCAAAAATAAAAACTCCTAAAAACTGTGAAAAAGAAATAACCTTCAAGTTGCTCCTGAAAATCGTTTTCAATCTTTCTATATTTCAATACAATATATAGCAATACATGTACTTTCAAATTTTATTGCACGAAAAAAAAAATCTATCTCCCTCATTAATTTCACAGCCACTATCTCCTTTATTTCAAAAGTCAATCTTCCTCATTGCTTCCCAAAAAGGTTCATATACATGTATAGACCTACAATAAGTATAAGATACATTATAAACAAGAAAATATTGATGCAACTCATCAAAGTCAACAAAAATTGGAGGGTCCAGGATTTGATTCCTTAAAAAAAACTTTAAGATTTTGTGATCATTCTGTAAAAGAAACTAAATTTTAATGAATGGACTTTTGGGATCTGTTGATGTTTGGTGTTAAACACTGCATTCAACAATGTTCAGCTATATAGCAACGGTTCTACTTGAGACAGTATTAGAAGCACTGTTATACTGGAATATCATGCTGCAGACACATGGTATGATACCCCACCCAGTCACATTATACTAACACCGTACTGACCAGATTCAGAACTATCCTCTAAATGCTAAGTGTAAAGTGAGGAAGCTTCTTGTACCATTTTTGAAGTCTTTGTTATGACCCAACCAAGGATTGAACCCATGACCTTCCACATGCAATGCATATGCATAATTTATTATAATGTTGACCATCTTGTTATCATTCTTTTGAGAAACCATTAGTCCCACCAGATTAATGAGTTAATTTCAGGCAGTGAGGTAGTGTAGTGGATAGAGTGTTGGTCTTTAATGCAAGGGGTTGTGGATTTGATCTTTTGATGGTCTCTCAAAAAACACACTTATTACTGAAAGTGGACTCGAGAATGATTCATATATCATTAGCTTTGAACATTCTTCACAATCCAGCTAAAATCAATGAGTATAAACAAACAAAAAATTTCAGAGATGCAGATGCAGACTCAGACAGACAGATGTGCAATATAAGTCACATAAACACCTCCACACAAAACTTCATTGCCTCAGTGTCTACATTGTGCATAGCAATGTAATTTAAGGTGCTACAAAAACTGTTTAGAAAGATATCATCACAGAGTTATGTCCCTTGTTGTCTCGTGCACCAATCAATTTTGTACTGATCTACATGTAGAGAAATGCACTTCTGGAACACTAAACACGTTGTCAATGGTTCTAAAACTGTTTTGTTTCCATAGATAATTCTCTGTCAGTCCAATTATGCAGGAAAAAACATAAGATTGACTTTTTCACAATTCCGATGGTCAAATTGATGCCACCCCTTCATTATTGACAATTTTACCCATTTGTTGCAGTGTATCACTATATATATATCTAGTAGACAAAAATTGAATGCAACATCCTGACAAAATGCTCAAGTCTACTTGATATTGTAACAGAATAAGATCCTGATTATACTAACTATCTGTTTAAATAAGACTTACTTGTGAATACTGCCATTACCAGTAACACTGTCCGCAGTGGGGTAATTCATAAACAATCATATTAAAAGAATATGACATTAATAAGACTATTTCTACATGTAACAGCAATGATTATATACATAATCATCCATATTTACTATATATGAGCTCACCTTATGCCTATAGATTGAAATATCAACATAAATCCAAATATTGATTTGACATGAAATCTGGCACTGGGTGGGGTAAACAAAATATCTAGTATTCAATTATTATATCTGCATAGTTTAATACTATGTGTAAATTAAACGGTACTTTAAATTTATATGTAACTTTTAACATAAGTATAATCAGTCTAAACATGTTCCATTGCCTTTGATTTTAAGGATAAATGTAAATATCATTGAATGACCTTTCAAAAACTCTGTTGCCAGATTTCTGCCATCAACAAGTTATACTGAATATCTGTTTCGGGACTAATGTAAAGCTTTCCCAACCTATAAATACAAATTATGATGCTAACTATTCACTAAGAATAATTATAACAATGTCTTACCTTCAAATAATGCTGTGTATGTTCAAATAGAAAATTGTATTTAAATTTCCCTCTGTTAAAGTTGCCAGAGTGCGAAGATTTGAAAATCTGTCCACCTCAAATCTGGCATCTTCATTTCTACTTTATTTCAAGTTTTAATATTAACTTGCATGATTTGCATCTGAACTATGACATTGTGACATTCTTTTCATGCTAATTTATGATATGGAAATTGTGTTTTTATTGTGTAAAATGAACTTTTCGTGTATCAAATCTGGCAACATGGCGGACATTTGCCAGATCAGCCAGATTCTGGGAACATGTGCTACGAAATGCACAATTTTGATTGGTAAAGAAGTGCCAGAATCCAGACTTTTTGCCTATATAAACGCTCAGAAACTCTAGGTTTCAGCTCACTTTAAATTCCAGACATCAAGAAAAGCAGTTCCATCACTTCCGGTATTTTAACCTTCGTGTGAATAAAGTATATTATTCATTGACTGTATATCAGATAGTCTTGCCTTATTAGGTAACTAATCATATAAACTGTATAAATCAGCTATATCATCCAATCTTGTTGTTTTCATATTTTGCTAGCCATCATCTAATAACACAGCCTGGAGTGTTACAATATTGATGATATATACCAAGTTTTGAGCTGAATTCCATGTAATCTCAAGGTGTTGAAATCACAAAGTACAAATATAGAGCATTAACTCATGAAAAAAATATTGGACCAAAGAAAGTCCCAACATTTCATGCATGTTTACTTGACGTTATTCACATATGCCAAGTTTGATTTGAATCCCATGTAAATGTAGGAGGAGTTGAGGTCATTTAGTACAGATGTAGTAATACTATATTGTAATATTGTAATGTTGAAAAGAGGGCATTAACACATGAAAAGAAACTGAAACATTCCAACAATATGTATGTCCATATGATGTTGATGATGCATGGCAAGTTTGAATTGAATCCAAAACTGTAGCAGGAGTTCAAGTCACATATTATAGATGCAAAATGTTACAGTGAACAGAAGAAATGATGAATGGAATACCTAAGATGAAGCAACTTTTACTACCTGTATATCTGTAAAACGAATCAAATTGTATTCAAAATAAAATCATTTGAATCTTTTAATACACCACAAAATATGTTGCAATTTTAGGCAGGAAATCTTTTTTAGCGTATTTAGGCACTTAGATATTTTTGAACAATATGGGGTCTGTGATAAATTTAAAAAAAAAAATTTTCAGCCAATTTTAATTTTTTTTAAAAATCTCGATAAATATTAATAGATTTTGAAATATCGTAATCGATTTAATATAATATTATATTGAGACTGACAGGAAACTAAAAGACAGTAACTAATTATGTATTCTTTCTTAAATTACCCATGTGTATTGTACTTGAATGCAGACTTTCAACTACATGTACATGAAACCCAGCATCTAATACAATATTACAGTGGTTTTTAATGGGTCATTTTTTGTGTTGTTTATCAAATTTGCATTTTTTTGAATGGACCAGTTCTTAATAATTGTATTATATTATTTTTCCCAATACATGTATCAATGAGACGTTTTTTTTACAAAAATGGGACTACATGGTCCACAGCCCCTATCCATTCCAAACACTACAATAAAACAGTGGAGGTAGTATAGTGGAATATAGGTGTTGGTCACATCATAGCACTGGTTGGATTCCATCCCGAGACTCAACCTGATGATTCAGGAAACAGACTCAAAGCATTTACTAAAGTTCTGAGTTTACATTGCCAATGAGCTAAAACAAATTAGTAGATTAAAAAATAATACAATAACTGAAAATATAATTCTTATTGTACTATACTGGTCAATAACAACAAACACCAAACATGGTAAAAACTAAAAACATTCACAATAAGTATTTTCACCACCTGAATCCAAGGACTTATATTGGATAGGAAACTTGTATTCCTCTGCTGATAAAATAGCATGTGAAGAATTATTAAATTGCAAATTAATCATTCATGAGTTCTTTTACATAAAATGTAAGGTGTATGAAATAGATGTTTTACAATGTTTTAAACACAAAAATTATCTTGAAATAAAACAGTGCAGTTTGAAGTAAAATTTCAAATACTTTCCTTTATGTTTTAGTACAAATGCTGTATACAAATTTTGTAATTACAAGTTCTTTTACAATTATAAACACAATTTACTGGGAATGGTATCGTTTTGTAGAGAATTCCATTTTGTAAAGAAAGAATTTTAAGTTGTATTTCTGAGATGAATGGAAATACATATAAGTATATTTGAAAACGAGATTTAGTGAGATTTTGGTCAATCAGTTGCTGTTCCTTCTCTTTATAAGTCCTTGTCTGTAAGCACACTCACTCTGGAGCTAGCATCAACATAGACAACACTCATAAAAAACTGGCAACATATTTACAATAGGCAACAACAAGAAACTACAAAAGTTAATACACAAAGAGTTACCGTCAAGTAGGAACGTGACATTAGCGTGACCTGCACCATCATGTGGCAAGGGAGTGCTCTCCAACCTCAAATGGATGTTAGCCTTCGACGGTACCTCTATTTGCACACAGTCAAAATGGAAAACAACCGACTGAAAATAAACAAAACTGTCCAAATAAAAAACTTCAAAAAAGTTATTAATTTTTCTATACAGACAGACAGACCACTTCCACAAAAGAACATTTAACATAACCACACTTGGAAGATAATGTTGACAAATAGACAGAAGCAAGAACACCACAAGCGGGTGCAGAGATAAACAAATTATTTAACCTACAGTTTTATAATCTAAATTATTGAAACTTAGATAACGAAGCTATATAAAATTGTTTGTGTAACATGATCATTTTTATGAATGTGTTTATAAAGTTTAGTCACTATAACACAAGTAGTTTATTCAGAAATAGACAACAAGCTGAGCTAAACAAAAACTTTAACCAGACAATGCAAGTATTAACTAAGTCCATTATGAAGATCAATTTTAAGGTCAGTTATGTAAACTTTTTTAAATGATGTGATCAGTTTACAGAATGAGACCTATTCCCTAAAAACAAAACAGATTTAAAACACGCACACACACACACACACACACACACACACACAAAGAAACAAGCTAAACAAAACACTTTAACCTAAGGTTAAAGTCTAAAGAATAGAAATTTAGGTAGTTTGCTCAGAAAGAGAGAAAAAGCTGAGCTAAACATAAAACTTAAACCAATGAACAATAGCTCTTCAGTTTTTTTTTCAAAATGACAAGCTCAAAACTAAATCTAGACCAATCTGCAACTCAACCAAACAATTTATGTACAGAACATTTCCTCGTGTATACAAAACAAATGCATGAACATGTTGCTTCAACCACTGACCTGATGCAGGCGGTCAATCAAGCAAGTAGACAATCCAATCAGTGATCAATATTGTTTCCAGGGCTGCCTTTTCCTTAGACAAGCTAACGGTAAGAAAACACTAAATTGTGTTATATATTGTATTTACTTGGTCACGCAATACAACATGGCCAGTGGGTGGAACCATTATAAGTTGCACTCTTGTGCAAGATAAATTAGAATTAATACATTTCATCATATCAACAGAAAATCTCAACATAATATAAATTATCACATATGGACAAAACATTCAACAAATAGATAAAACACATAATGCAGAGAACACTATCACATCATTGACAAAACACTATCACCTTATGGACAGAACTACTATCACATTATGGACAGAACACAATTACATTATGGACAAAACACTATCACATTATGGACAGAAGAACACCAGCACATTATGGACATAAAACTATCACATTATAGACAGAACACTATCACATTATGGACAAAACACAATTAAATTATGGACAGAACACCAGTACATTATGGACAGACAACTATCACATTATGAACAGAACACCAGTACATAACAGACAAAAAACTATCACATTATGGACAGAACTCTATCACATTATGGACAGAACACTATCACATTATGGACAAAACACTATCACATTATGGACAGAACACCAGCACATTATGGACAAAAAACTATCACATTATGGACAGAACACTATCACATAATGGACAAAACACAATCACATTATGGACAGAACACTAGCACATTACGGACAAAAAACTATCACACTATGGACAGAACACTATCACATTATGGACAAAACACAATCAAATTATGGACAGAACACCAGCACATTATGGACAAAAAACTATCACATTATGGACAAAACACTATCACATTATGGACAAAAAACTATCACATTTTCGACAGAACTTTATCACATTATGGACAAAAAACTATCACATTATGGACAAATCACTATCAAATTATGGACAGAACACTATCAAATTATGGACAAAACACTATCACATTATGGAATGAACACTATCACATTATGGACAGAACACTATCACATAATGGACAGAACACTATCACATTATGGACAGAACACTATCACATTATGGACAGAACACTATCACATTATAGACAGAACACAATCAAATTATGGACAGAACACTATCACATTATGGACAAAACACAATCAAATTATGGACAGAACACCAGCACATTATGGACAAAAAACTATCACATTATGGACAAAACACTATCACATTATGGACAAAAAACTATCACATTTTGGACAGAACTTTATCACATTATGGACAAAAAACTATCACATTATGGACAAATCACTATCAAATTATGGACAGAACACTATCAAATTATGGACAAAACACTATCACATTATGGAAAGAACACTATCACATTATGGACAGAACACTATCACATAATGGACAGAACACTATCACATTATGGACAGAACACTACCACATTATGGACAGAACACTATCACATTATAGACAGAACACTCACATTATAGACAGAACACTATCACATTATGGAAAGATCACTATCACATTATGGACAGGCCACTATCACATTTTGGACAGAACACTATCACATTATGGACTGAACACTATCACATTATAGACAGAACACTATCACATTATAGACAGAACACTCACATTATAGACAAAACACTATCACATTATGGAAAGAACACCAGCACATTATGGACAGTCCACTATCACATTATGGACAGAATACTATCACATTATAGACAGAATACTCACATTATAGACATAACACTATCACATTATGGAAAGAACACTATCACATAATGGACAGTCCACTATCACATTTTGGACAGAACACTATCTCATTATGGACTGAACACTATCACATTATGGACAGAACACTATCACATTATAGACAGAACACTCACATTATAGACAAAACACTATCACATTATAGAAAGAACACTATCACATTATGGACAGTCTACTATCACATTATGGACAGAATACTATCACATTATGGGCAAAACACTATCACATCATGGACAAAACACTATCACATTATGGACATATCACTATCACATTATGGACAGAACACTATCACATTATAGACAGAACACTATCATATTATGGACAAAACACTATCACATTATGAAAAGAACACTATCACATTATGGACAGTCCACTATCACATTATGGACAGAATACTATCACATTATGGGCAAAACACTATCACATTATGAACAGAACACCAGCACATTATGGACAAAAAACTATCACATTATGGACAGAACACTATCACATTATGGACAGAACACTATTACATTATGGACAGAACACTATCACATTATGGACAAATCACTATCACATTATGGACAGAACACTATCACATTATAGACAGAACACTATCACATTATGGACAAAACACTATCACATTATGGACAGAACACTATGACTATCACATTTAGGGCAAAAAACTATCACATTATGGACAGAACACTATAACATTATGGACAAAACATTATCACATTATGGACAGAAAACTATCACATTATGGACAAAATACTTTCACATTATGGACAAAACATTACCACTCAATGGACATGTAGTTGAATCCAACTAATCTGATTTGTAAGCAGATTTCACTACTGATTTATATCTCAGATTCCCTAAAATGGGAGAGCACAAAGACTTGCTTGAAACTTAAATTGTTTTTGCAGAGATAAATTAAAGGTGGAACTGAGAGTTGGGGAATGTGATGTCCGGCGATGGACGAGCATATGGAAATGCTTCATTGGAAACTGATTTTGTTTCCATCAGACACAGACGTGGGAATTGTGGTACCACTGTGAAGCTTGAAGATTGACAACATGAAGTGTAAACATACCCTGAGAGGATGCGTTTTGCGTATATACAGACAAAAATATCACTGTACCAGTATGAACGCAATCAATAATCTTGAACTTTGTTAACATGCTTATCAAACACATAATGGAAAGACAGCACATCAATACAACAACATGTCCGGCTACATTTCAAAAGGGGAAGGTAACATGAGAAACCAAATTTAGAACTTGGGACTTATCAGTCAATGGGGTTTGCCATATGGGTTTATCAACACTATTACTAATGTTTCTGGAGGCACACCGATACTGTCGTATATTACACCATACACACCTATTTCTACACAGTCAATCAGGTCAGGGAATACCAGCCAGTTGTGATATTACATACACGTGTTTCTAAAGTTCAATATGGAGTATTTAAACTACATCAAAGGGTTCTATGTGTCTGTACCCAATGACCTGCCGTCTACATGGGAAGCCATCACGGAACCCAACTACTGAACGGGAACCTGCTGACTACTGCGCGGCATGAAATGGGTAATGGATATTCTCCAATATCAGGCAACAACAGACATCTGCCATAACAGGATCCACTGGCCAGCAGCAGATCAATAGGTGGGAAGTCAAAGTCGGTTCGCATATGCTTTTTTTTTTTTTTTCTCTTGTGGCTTCTTTTCTACGTGATTTACTTTAATTCTCAGGTGTCTTTTTCTGTTTTCAATTCAACTCTAATACTGACAATGTGATATATTCACATTTGGTACATGATTACAGGAGGGGAGATTATTCTTATACATATTACTTTCAAAGTTTCTTGATGTCTTTCATCGGTTAATAATTCTATACCTGAACGAGGATGTCTGAAACAACAATGGATATAACCAGAATCTGGACAGTGTTTAATTTAGCTCTTAATTATATAATATGTACCGTCTTTTACAGAATGTCTAGACTTTCATATTTTATGTGGATTTTTGTGTTTAATAAGGTTTCCGCATTATGTTTTATTTGACATACATCTTGTGTATTGTGGGGTTATATGTACTTTCTTTTTCAAGATTTCAAGACTTTCATATTTTATATGGATTTTTTGTTTTTAATAAGGTTTACACATTATGATTTATTTGTCACAATTATCATGTATTATAATCCATTGTTAACATTCTCTAACGGTCAAAGTTCAAAGCTTAACCCTTTACTTCATAAAGACACCTCTAAAGACACCTTTGGACACCTCTAATATTGACGCCTTTGGACACCTTATATAGAAGCCTTTGAATTATTGGATGAATTATGTTTATATTAACTGACACTCTTCCTGCACTGTTTTCAAAGGCCTTCTGTGATTGGTGTGGGAAAACGCGTATCTATGAAGTATAGGGTGAAGTTGATCTGAATAGCAAGACATGTTATCACGCTTCTTCATCATCCATTATATTCATTTCACTTACTATGATATTCTTTCGCTAATTAATCAATTATTATTATCATATTGGTAATTTCACTATATAATTATTAATGACGAAATTTTGGTTATAGACTTGCATATACGCTGGCAATACGATGAGTTCAGATACACATTAAGATTCATTTTATCAAAAAAGGTTGACTACAACAATCGAGATCTAGTTGTACCATATTTTCTTCATATTTGATCTTCAATCATTTAATTCGTTTGTCAATATATGTCCACAGCTTATCAATTATTATGCTGTATTGGTACTTCAATTATATAATCATTGGTGATGGTGTTTCAGTTTATACTACGATACATGCTGGGGAAAAGATGTGTTCAGATTCTCGTTGAATTCAGTTCTCTTCTTTTAATTCACTTGTTGGAATTAAGTCGGATTAATTCCTAGGATTATGTAAAGAAAGTGTAACTAAATCCAACTTCTCTTGCGATTTGTTGAAAATATTGGCAGTTTCTTATGTAACAGGGCATATTGGGGTTAACACAGAAAACTAATTAAAAGCATACGCCACAGGAAATGGCACGGACGGTTTCATAATGTACGGCGTTTGGTCTAAACATATATGTCAAATGTCACATTATCCGTCATGTGTATGCATTTCGGTTGCTTAATGTAGTAAACCACTCGAATTAATAAAAGAGTTAAAATAGCCTCAATAGCTAAATATAGCAAACTGCTTGTATGAACAATTAATAAAAAGTATCATCATCAGCATCTGACAAGACTTAATTGTTAATAGTCAATACCAAACGGCAAGAATGGTAAACGAACCTGAAATTGGGCTGGAGAGATACTTTATAATTATAATGGAGGGGAGGCTCTCGGTACTGGGAGAGACTTTTTAGGCACAAACATTTTTTTAACAAACTTTTGTTAAATTAGATAAAATTTTAAGTTTGGCTATGTTACTTGTAATTAGTTAGTGTACTGGACTTGCAAATAAACTTGTTCACTTCATTACAGTCAGAACATATCAGATTATAGACAGAACATTTCAGAATATGAATAAAACATTTTAGCATATGGACAACAATAGACAGAACATATCAGATAATGGACAGAACACTATCCCACAATAGACAGCACAAATCAGATAATGGACAGAACACTATCCCACAATAGACAGAACATTTTTCCACAATAGACAGAACATATCAGATAATGGACAGAACACTATCCCACAATAGACAGAACATATCAGATAATCAACAGAACACTATCCCACAATAGACAGAACACTATTACACAATAGATATAACATATGAGATAATGGATAGAACACTATCCCACAATAGACAGAACATATCAGATAATCGACAGAACACTATCCAACAATAGACAGAACACTTTTCCACAATAGACAGAACATATCAGATAATGGACAGAACACTATCCCACAATAGACAGAACACTATTCCACAATAGACAGAACATATCAGATAATGGACAGAACACTATCCCACAATAGACAGAATGTATCTGATAATGGACAGGACACTATCCCACAATAGACAGAACATATCAGATAATGGACAGAACACTATCCCACAATAGACAGAACATATCAGATAATCAACAGAACACTATCCCACAATAAACAGAACACTATTCCACAATAGGCATAACATATGAGAAAATGGACAGAACACTATCCCACAATAAACAGAACATATCAGATAATCAACAGAACACTATTCCAAAATAGACAGAACATATCAATTAATGGACAGAACACTATCACACAATAGACAGAACACTATTCCACAACAGATAGAACATATGAGATTATGGACAGAACACTATCCCACAATAGACAAAACATATCAGATTATCAACAGAACATTATCCCACAATAGACATAACATATCATCAGATAATGGACAGAACACTATCCCACAATAGACAGAACATATCAGATAATCGACAGGAATACTATCCCACAATAGACAGAACACTATTCCACAATAGACAGAACATATCAGATAATGGACAGGAACACTATCCCACAATAGACAGAACATATCAGATAATCAACAGAACACTTTCCCACAATAGACAGAGCACTATTCCACAATTCCACAATAGACATAACATATGAGATAATGGAAAGAACACTATCCCATAATAGACATAACATATCAGATAATCGACAGAACACTATCCCACAATAGACAGAACACTATTCCACAATAGACAAAACATATCAGATAATGGACAGAACACTATCCCACAATAGACAGAACATATCAGATAATCAACAGAACACTATCCAACAATAGACAGAACACTATGCCACAATAGACATAACATATGAGATAATGGACAGAACACTATCCCACAACAGACAGAACATATTAGATAATCGACAGAACACTATCCCACAACAGATAGAACATATCAGATAATAGACACAACAAATCAGATAATGGACAGAACACTATCCCACAATAGACAGAACATATTAGATAATGGACAGAACACTATCCCACAATAGACAGAACATTTCAGATAATCAACAGAACACTATCCCACAATGGACAGAACACTATTCCACAATGGACAGAACATATCAGATAATGGACAGAACTATATCCCACAACAGACAGAACATATCAGATAATCAACAGACACTATCCCACAATAGACAGAACATATCAGATAATGGACAGAACACTATCCCACAATAGACAGAACACTATTCCACAATGGACAGAACATATCAGATAATAGACAAAACACTATCCCACAATAGACAGAACATGTCTGATAATGGACAGGACACTATCCCATAATAGACAGAACATATCAGATAATGACAGTACACTATCCTTCAATAGACAGAACACTATCCCACAATAGACAGAACACTATTCCACAATAGACAGAACATATCAGATAATGGACAGAACACTATCCCACAATAGACAGAACACTATTCCACAATAGACAGAACATATCAGATAATGGACAGAACACTATCCCACAATAGACAGAACATATCAGATAATCAACAGAACACTATCCCACAATAAACAGAACACTATTCCACAATAGGCATAACATATGAGAAAATGGACAGAACACTATCCCACAATAAACAGAACATATCAGATAATCAACAGAACACTATTCCAAAATAGACAGAACATATCAATTAATGGACAGAACACTATCATACAATAGACAGAACACTATTCCACAACAGATAGAACATATGAGATTATGGACAGAACACTATCCCACAATAGACAAAACATATCAGATTATCAACAGAACATTATCCCACAATAGACATAACATATCATCAGATAATGGACAGAACACTATCCCACAATAGACAGAACATATCAGATAATCGACAGAAAACTAGCCCACAATAGACAGAACACTATTCCACAATAGACAGAACATATCAGATAATGGACAGAACACTATCCCACAATAGACAGAACATATCAGATAATCAACAGAACACTTTCCCACAATAGACAGAACACTATTCCACAATTCCACAATAGACATAACATATGAGATAATGGACAGAACACTATCCCATAATAGACATAACATATCAGATAATCGACAGAACACTATCCCACAATAGACAGAACACTATTCCACAATAGACAGAACATATCAGATAATGGACAGAACACTATCCCACAATAGACAGAACATATCAGATAATCAACAGAACACTATCCAACAATAGACAGAACACTATTCCACAATAGACATAACATATGAGATAATGGACAGAACACTATCCCACAACAGACAGAACATATTAGATAATCGACAGAACACTATCCCACAACAGATAGAACATATCAGATAATAGACACAACAAATCAGATAATGGACAGAACACTATCCCACAACAGACAGAACATATTAGATAATGGACAGAACACTATCCCACAATAGACAGAACATTTCAGATAATCAACAGAACACTATCCCACAATAGACACAACACTATTCCACAATAAACATAACATATGAGATAATGGACAGAACACTATCCCACAATGGACAGAACACTATTCCACAATGGACAGAACATATCAGATAATGGACAGAACTATATCCCACAACAGACAGAACATATCAGATAATCAACAGACACTATCCCACAATAGACAGAACATATCAGATAATGGACAGAACACTATCCCACAATAGACAGAATACTATTCCACAATGGACAGAAAATATCAGATAATAGACAAAACACTATCCCACAATAGACAGAACATGTCTGATAATGGACAGGACACTATCCCACAATAGACAGAACATATCAGATAATGACAGTACACTATCCTTCAATAGACAGAACACTATCCCACAATAGACAGAACACTATTCCACAATGGACAGAACATATCAGATAATAGACAGCACATATCAGATAAATTACAGAACACTATCCCACAATAGACAGAACATAATCAGATAATGGACAGAACACTATCCCACAATAGACAGAACACTATCCCAAAATAGACAGATTATATGATAACATATCAGATTATAGACAGAACAACGTGTTGAGAGAACATTTTAGCATATGGACAGGACACTAGCACATAATGGACAGAACACTGCACCTCATGAACAAAAGGTGTCCTCCATGGCCGAGTGGTCTAAGGCGCTGTCTCAAGATCACTTAACTCTCACCACTAAGATCGTAGGTTTGGGTCCTGCTCGCTCCAAAAACTTTACATGAGAAAGTTTCCAGTTACTTGCGTTAGGACGGTGGTTCTACTCAGTCTAATTCAGTCTGAGGTCTTCCTCCACCAGTAAAACTGGCTTTGTTGTATATATCCTGAATGTGTTGAAAATGGTGTTAAACCCCATTAAAAAAAACAAACAAAAAACTTCACATGATGTACAATACATTTAAACATGCACAAGACTATCACATAATTTCTGAAAGTTATATACCTACCCAATGCAAATATGACACCGTATTTCATATTTATAAAAAAAAGTCACTAATGTTTTTAGATATAAAGTCTGAGATAAAAAAAACAGTAACTAGGAGATGAAGAAGCATAAGTGTAAATATGGTTTGCTTCAACAACATAACAAAATTGATAGCAACAATAACCTGTGTCCCTTTACATTCAAACTTACATATTGATTGATTGTTTGATTGATTGATTGATTGAACATTTAGCATCATTTTTATGCCATCAAGGACTAACAGATGATCATTCAACCTAACCACTGTTTCCTGGGATCCTTGAAAGTTAACCAGCACTCGAGCACATCCCATCTCCACAAGTAACTGATAACTTTCCCACTTGAATAAGTGATGAGAGACAAATAACAATGAGTGTATGTCGTAAATCAATCATCATGGAGACTTGCTGGGTGGGAATTCGAACTTTCTACCCCTGGATTGATTATAGTCAGACTTGCTACCGACTGAGCTAATCAGGCCTGGCTTCAATTTTACAGAATTGAGATCATTCTGAAGGCAAGTGACTACACAACTACCGGTATTTAATAATTTCTAACAATATGATGTAGAGAAAATAACAAAAATCTGAAGCTTCAAATAGTGATTGTTGTTGTAATTGTTATATGGTGTTTAGCATCACTTTCAACAATTTTTCAGTTATATCTACTTGGAACAGTATTCTTAACGCTGCCACATTGGATTATTTCACTGCAGACACATGATATTATACCCCACCCAGTCACATTTTGCTGACACCCTGCTGACTAAGCCTAGAACAATCCTTTAAATGCTGAGCACCAAGCGAGGAAACTTCTAGTACCATTTTTCATGTCTTTGGTACGACTGACTAAGGATTGACCCCACAATTTTCCTCATGCACTGCGGATGCTCTACTCCTAGACCCCCACTAACGTGTTTCAAATATACTGAAATATCATAATGCTTAGATACAGTACTTATCACCACATTTTACATCAGACATTTCTTCACCTGTATGGACACCAGAAGCCATATTGCTGCTTTAATCATCTCCATCTTGCGGCACCAAAGCCATACAACAAAAAAAACCTGTGTCAGTGCACAATAAACATTAATCCTTCAGTAGAAACAGTTCAAAATAAACCACACTTTCCATGTAAGGACTAGTACAATGTTTTGTCAAATCACACTAATGATAACGAAAATTTATCATATTTCACCAACAGCGAAAACTGTGATTAAACTGTACTATCTCTCCATATTGATGTTAAACTGTTAAATAGACCCTTCTTGCACAAACTTAGAGCATATCTGATGTGATGATAACGGATGGATGGTCCATTAAATCTATTGTATAGAAACTGACAGTTTAGACCAGGCCTAAAATAAAATATTGTTTGTATGTCCTTTATCTACTTACCAGATAATATTGCCCCTACTCTTATCATTTTATTGCATTCTCAAAAAAGCATTTTTATTGTTTGTCCAATGTGGGAGTTTGAATCTAGTGACAAGAATTATATTTTTTTTGTTCATATACTGGCAACGCTATTTTTTTCCTACAGTACTCCAAAAATAGTTTTTCATATCCATAATACAGTCTCCGTGATGATTGATATATGACATTGTGTCTCATTATCATTTGTCTCTCACCGCTGATTTATTGTATTGTATGGTGTTTAGCGTCGCTTTCAACAATTTTTCAGTCATATCGCGATGGTGTCTGCTTGAGACAGTATTCTAAGCGCTGTCACACTGGAATATCATGCCACAGACACATTGTATGATACCCCACCCAGTCACATTATACTGACACCGGGCCAACCAGACCTAGAACTCTCCTCTAAATGCTGAGCATCAAGCGAGGAAGCTTCTAGTACCATTTTTAAAGTCTTTAGTATGACCCGGCTGGGGATTGAACCCACGACTTTCCGCATGCGAGGCGGACGCTCTACCACTAGACCACGCCTCACCGCTGATTCAAGTGGGAAAGTTATCAGTTATTTGCGGAGATGGGTTATGCTTGGCTACTGGTTAACATTTCAGGATCCCAGGAAACAGCGGTTAGGTTAACTGATTGTCTGTTAGCTATCGATGGCATATCTAAGTATTCAATATTCAATCATATCCATAAAAGTAGATTAAAAAAAACAACAATTAACAGACGGTGATGAAAACTTATGAAAATGTTTGTTATTCATAAATATGTTGTTTATTTCTTTATAAAATAAGCATCTTTAGTTACTGGTTGTGCCACTTATGCGACAAAACACAAAATGTAAATATAACAATTTGCCTTACCTACCTACCTACCCAAGATGAAAATGACAGGTAGGTAAAGGAAAAACAATCAATATTCTAATTTAGGCCTCAGTTAACTATAAAAAAAACTTTTATGTGTCAGGTAATAATAAAGTACTGGTTCCCTGAAGGCATGAAAATATACTATTACTTTCGGGTACCAGCAAAACATATTACTTGACAAGAAAATAAAAAAAAATCATCCTTTTTAACATGCTTATTATTTGTAACAAAAACTGCACATAATTTGAAAGAGAATCAGGTTACTGAAATTTTATTGAGAAACGATATATGACATGTCTATTGTATGAATAATGAGAAGCATATCTCCCAGTAACCACTGTTTACTTACCGCTGTAACCTTAAATTATAGAGGACCCAGTCTCAAGGTAATACTTTAGCTCAGTAATTGATGGTCTCACTGTAGTTTTTAAAGTTAAATTCCCTCCTCGAATATTTGAAAATAACAAGTTCCACATAAAAATGAAAGTATTTTATTCAAATAATTGGAGTGGATAATTGTGACAGAAATCTAATCAAGTGAACACAAATGGTGCATTCATGTTGTGTGGTGCATAAGACTTATAAGATTCTGGGGCAGGTTTAATATAATTCTATACATGATTCAAATCAGAGAACCTTTTTTCAAAATTACAAAGTCACCACTTGTAACATAATGTTTGTTATAATTTTGCAAACTACTCAATCATTGTTAAAGAGAATGTATCTGAGGATTTTTCAAAATTTAAAATTTGCTAAAAACTTCTTTTTTCCAATTTATACTCACTGACCCCATATTGTCAAATAGATATATATCTAAACATGCCAAAACAATATATTGAAAAGGGATTTCCTAACTTGTGCTATGCCCCCAAGTTAGACTAAAATAGATTTCCCGCTTAAAATTGCAACATATTTTGTGACGTATCAAATGAGTCATGTGAATTCATTTGATTTTAATTTGATCCATTATACATGTTTACATGTGGTAAAATTTGTTTCATCTTAAAAAGAGAGTTTGAATGACAATGCAAAGGTCCTTAAGCAATATTTAGGCCCAAATACTGTCTATTTTTAGAATGGGGATTTCGTTTACCACCGATTTTAATATCTATTTTGTTACATTGTGGTGGATTTGACATAAAAAAAAAAACTTTGAATTTTATTTATTAATGATGATGAGATGTTTATTATCCATTTTAAAAGATATATTATTTTTTAAGACATCTATAGCATTCCCCACCACCCACCCAACCCCTAAACTCCAAATGCCAAGAAAAATGAAATTCTAGAGAGGAGCTTGTGCCATGACCATAACTGACAGGTGAAGAAAAACAGCCGTTGTACATTAGCCACTCCTACATAAATCTCTGCTCCAGTAGAACATTATGGGCCTTTAAATGGCAATTATAAATTTGAAGCAGATGTAAACAAACCTTGAAACAGGAAGATGACACCCAAACAATGTTAATGAAATTATTAGATTATCATCATTATCCAATTATATCCATTAACTAACCTAAAGTAATCCCTCTACACAAGGCAAAATGAATAACAAACATTGCACAAAAACACAAACAAATCATTCATAGGAAATGAAATGAAATTATAACAGCTGCAAAAATTTATACAATATGGTTAGTTGAAACATCATTAATTTGTAATCTCTGAAAGAACAGAACATTAAATAGACAAATTATTGGAAACAGCATCAATGGAATAAAATGCTTTTGTTATGTATCACAAATTCCGAGAATAAATTCATTACATAAGATTGCGGTAACCAAGTACTGCATCATTATATCTGCTGGGGGAAGTCTCTATTTATTATCTCTGTATTCTTAATCACTGCTTGCTTTTCTAAATGACAAAAGTCTTGAAAAGTTTGACCCAAACTCCATGGACTGGTTCACTCTAGTTATGGTTCACAGTCAAGATACTTAGACTGGCTACTGTATGCAGGTTAGGTTCGACCGGGAATAGATATATAACGGTAACCTGATAAAAGTTTTAGATTGGTTGATTAAAAAAATTGCACAATCTTCGGAATTTTCATAGTTTTTAAAAAGATTATCATTGGGCTGTTTATTCTATATTCATTTTTACTATTAATTTTGATACTTACTATTTGACAAACATTTTGTACATGATTCATTGATTGAATATTAAGCATCATTTTTATGCCATCAAAGGCTAACAGATGATCAGTTAACCTAACCACTGTGTCTTGGGATCCTGGAAGGTTAACCAGTACTCCAGCACACCCCATCTCCGCAAGTAACTGATAACTTTCCCACTTAAACCAGCAGTGAGAGATGAATGATAATGAGACGCAATGTCGCATATCAACCATCATGGAGACTGTGGCCATTTGGGGATTCAAACTCACCACCCCTGGATTGATAGTCAGACACATTAATGACTGAGCTAATTGGGCCCAGCCTTGTGCAAGATAACTGCAATGACTTTCATAGAAATGAAAATAGATTTCAATTTTATTTAAACATAACTGTTACAGTCAATCAAATCTTACTTCCAAATTCAACTTGTCAAGACGTTTTTCTTTTAGAAAAGCAATTATCCAAGCAGTCCTTCCCATCTGTAATACCAGCTATATTGTGCCACGTCCTTGTTTAATGCTGATGTTGTTTTTTTCTAAGGGATGGTTTGCACTTTTGAGAAAAAAAAATGTTCAGTAAAACAAATTTTCTAAGACTCAGTTGGACTACAGTCATGATCATGTAACAATTTCCATTGGCACTTTTATCCTTGTCATATGTTATGAAATCAATTATATTTATTTCCTGGTGTAAACAAATACAACACTACAGTCGCTCTTTAGCCTGTAATCATTTTTCTTATTTTACAGTGAATTTTGCTGTTGCGGAAGCATGGTGCATGTGGAGCACGTGGTCCAGTGATACAGCATCAAACTCAGGATTAGAGGGTCGTTGGTTCGATTCTCAGCCATGGCTATGAGTTATTTACTTTAACCACATATGCATAGTACTGATCCTACCCAGGAAGACTTGGAGTGTGATTTGTCTAAGTTGTAGGAACTGGTTTCTCATTCAATGAAAAATAAATATGTTTAAAACAAAACAAAAACAGCATGGTGTTTTTATTTAAAACAAAGATTCAAAACCCAAGTGGAATTTGGTGTCTGAATACCCTGCAATTCAAACCATGGAAAATGTACGTCCAAGCGTAGAGAGTTAATTCTGGTTAAGTCTATATGAAAGCAAGATTTGGATTGTTTAAATGAAGATGTTTAGTTTTATGGTTAGACATTCAAGGGACCTTAAATCAGACAATAAATCTCAAGCAAAGATATACAGTCAAACCTGTGTTAGTGGTCACCTCTATTAAGCAACCACTTGTCTTAAACAGACACTTTTTTTTTTACCATTTTTATAATTTTAGTTTTTATTAACCTGTATTATGCAGTCAGCTGTCTTGAGAAATCATATTTGCTTTTTCTCTTGAGTGGCTGCTTAAGACAGGTTTGATTGTAATTAAGTTCTACCTGCTGTGTGAAGCTGGATTTAGACCAAACGAATGTAATAAGATTGTTCAAAACTGGCTAAAAACCTTTATTTCCAATATACCATGCTTATGTATACACACTGGCCACGTATTGCCAAAATATATTTATTTAAATATGCCAAAATAATTTAATGAAAGGGGTTTTGCTAACTTGGGCTATGCACCTAGGTTAGAATAAAATAAATTTCCCTCTTAAGACAGCAACATATTTTCTGACATATTAAATGAGTCATGTGATTTCATTTGCTTTATATTTGATATGTTATACAGGTTTACATGTAGAAACAACTAGTTTATCTTAGAAAGAGTCAGATTGACCCTGCATTAAGGTCATCAAACAGTATTTAAGTGCTGTCTATTTTAAGAATGAGGATTTCTTTTCAAGTTTCAATTTACATATCGATTTTGTCACATTTTGGTGGATTGCACATTCTCTATTTGGTTTATATTTATTATTGATAATCAGATGCTTTTTATCCATTTTGATAATTATTTTATATTTTTAAGACATTTATAGCATTTTATCCTGATACACTCCTTTTAACAGTCCATAACAATACTATAAAGTTAATGATAGTAATGACAGACTCCCTCCAGGTGCTGACACAAGAACTTATCAGTGAATTTTCTGCTGAGGAAGTTGTATGTAATTATGGTCTTATTAATTATACATAATTAGATAAACATTACTCTGGTCCTTGATGTGTTATCCGTATTAAATCTATCTAAAATGATTTTGTGATTTTGACCGGGGTATTAATTAGTTCCTGATATTTTATCTAGTAGTTATAGACACAAAAATATTTTCTTTTATAACAAATACAGTTACACATTCTTATATCATGTACTTTCTAATTATGATCTCAAATTTATCCTTTCATTCTTTTATATAATTTTAAAACAAAAATATTGATTATTAATAATTTAATGTAGTGCGGTATAATGGTGTTACTAACAGATATAATTTATAAGTTATATTACATAAATCTGAAGGTAGCACTCTCCATTTACAAAGAAAAGATAATTAAAGGTGACATGTCAGGTCTCTTTCAAACTAAATACCCAAGGATTACAATGTCAAACCCGCAAGTATAGAACTGTCATCAATTTACCTTGTCTTTTAAGACAAGAAAATATCGATGGAACCGTTTGATACTCCCCAAGTGAGTGTTTGCCTCTGTACGGGCTACTTGGTTGAAGAATACCAAACTGTATAGCAGGAACAATATGTGGCTCTGCACTTCACAGAACTAATTCACAAATCATTTAACAGGAACAAAATGACAATATGCGCAGATCCTAGCTAGTTTTACAGAATTAAAACCAAAGGTTGTAGGGAAATAGCGTCATGACAACAATATGCACATCTCCACTTGATAATGATGCATCCTAACAAATTTCATAAAATTCCAACCACAGGTAGTAGAGAAATACAGCGGAAAAGAATTTGGTCACAGACTGAATCAAAGGGCCATAACTCCGTGAAAAATCATCAAAACCGAAACACAAACAAAGCAACTTTCATAAAATTCCAACATGAGGTTGTAGAGGAAAAGCGCGGACAATAATTTGGTCACAGACTCAATGAAAGGGCAATAACTCCATGAAAAATCATCAAACCGAAACACAGACAATATGTGCATCTGCACTTGGTAATGATGCATCCTAGCAAGTTTCATAAATTTCCAACATGGGGCTGTAGAGAAATAGCAGACAATAATTTGGTCACAGACTCAATCAAAGGGCCATAACGCCGTGAAAAATCAACGAACCGGAACACATAGACAATATGCACATCTGCACTTGGTAATGATGCATCCTAGCAAGTTTCATAAAATTCGAACATGGGATTGTAGAGAAACAGCACGGACAAGAATTTGGTCACAAATAGAATGAAAGGCCCATAACTCCGTGAAAAAACATCGAACCGGAACACAAAGACAATATGCACATCTGCACTTGATAATGATGCATCCTAGCAAGTTTCATAAAATTCCAACCTGAGAATGTAGAGAAATAGCCGGGACAAGAATTTGGTCACAAACAGAATCAAAGGGCCATAACTCCGTGAAAAATCATCGAACTGGATCACAAAGACAATATGCGCATCTGCACTTGGTAATGATGCATCCTAGCAAGTTTCATAAAATTCCAACCAGAGGTTGTAGAGAAATAGCCGGACAAGAACTGGTGACACACGGATGAATGTGCGGACGCACGCACGCACGGACAAAGCGGCGGTTATATGCTTCCCACCTTTGGGGGAGCATAATAAACATTTATGGCACTTTACAAGATATTAAGAGGGCATGAAATTCCCTTATTGCAATAAGAATACCTATCAAAAGAAATGTTGATCAAAAGAAGTCCTGCTCAAACAATCTTTAACATTTTAAATGTTGTAATAAAGAACCCACATCTCTACTACAAGCCAATGCTTATTCCGCACTTATTTCACACATTCAATATCACAGCAACATAGTTAAGGGAAAGAATGTAAAATGGGTCTATTTATAAAGAAATAAGAAGATACAAAAGTTTTGCGTTCATCAGCTTGAATATGTTTAACTTCATGTATTTAGCATAATTTTATGCCATAAAGGGCTAACAGAAGATCAGTTACCATAACCACTCTTTCCCGGGAACCTGGAAGGTTGACCAGTATTTGAGCACACCCACCTCTGCAAGTAAATAAAAACTTTTCCACTTGAATCAGCAGTGAGAGACAAATGACATTGCATTGCAATGTTGTATACCAATCATCATGTGAATGGTGGCAAGGCAGAAATTCGAACTTAAGACCCTTTGATTGACAATCAGATATGCCACTGACTGAAGTAAACCGGCCCCGGCTAAAACATGAGAATACAAGCTCCATGAGGATTGGATGGGGTTTAATTTAATTTTCATCACACTATAGATCATAATTATGTGATGTCCAGTTTCACTGATGGAAAAACTCCTCACAGGATGTACACTGTACATAATGGAAGAAGAATCACTTCTTTCCACTGACCATGACCTCAACGGTGAGACAAGGTTAGTGGCCTTATGGTGGCACCCTAGATCATTCAGCCACAGACGACCCTGGAAGGATTAAAATTATAAATAATTAATTTAATCACCGATTATGTAACACCTGTCTGTTATATGAAGAATTGACAGCTTTAATAATAATACTAATGTCTTGAAATTAGTGTATAGTTCTTATTTATATTAAAGGATTTTCAAGTATTCTCCATTATCTGCATAGAGGTTACAATTTCCTTGTTTGAGTATCTTGTTCAAATTTGACCCCAGGGAACCCGCTACAAACCTTTTAGGGGACCTCTATGCAATGCTTCATATAAAATATCTAAGAAAAAATGTTTCTTGAAAAATGTGCTTATTATAAAGCTCTTTGGCTAGGACATTTGTGATCAAATCACCCTTCAGGTTCTTACCCAGTACATTTTCTGGTTATATAATCTTCTATCAAATTTGGTTAATATTCATTGAAAAATGTGGTGCCATTGTGTCTACAAAAACAATGGATAACAGACAATTTGCCATGATATAACTTTGTTGGCTTTTGCCAGTAGAGCTAAAATTATTTTTTTATTACATTTTGGTTATTAGAACACATTTTAGAAATAATGACGATGATGTAGTAATTATATAATGATATAAGCAAAGCAAGGTAACTGTCCTTGAAACTTTTCATTCAATTATTTAAAAACAATGGAAACCAGAAAAAAGCAATTTTGATGGTCCAAGCCGACCTCGAGTTCCACTGTATGGGAGAAACTTATATATTTTTTTCACATCATTGAAAATTCCAATGTTAACATCACTCTTAAAACACCAAGGACTTAGAGAGAAGGAAACGCAACTGATTGAGATGTTATGAACGTTTGCGTATTCACACAAAAATGTCACGAAATCTCGTTTTCAAAAATCTTAACTTTCATTCATCTAAGAAATACAAATTAAAATTCTTTCGTTGCACAATGGAATTCTCTACGAAACAAGACCATTCCCATCAAATTATGTTTAAAATTGTTGAAGAACATATAAATACAAAATTTGTATACTGTAATTAAAAAATCAAGGAAAGTGCTTGAATTTTTACTTCAAACTGCAATATTTTAAATTAAAGATCATTTTGCATGTTTAAAACAGTATAAAACATTTAAGTTTACATACACCTTACATTTTTTGTAAAAGAAATCAGTTTGAATGATTAATTTGCCATATTATAAGATCTCCACATGCTATTTTATAAACAATTAGTAGAGAGATGCAAGTTTCCTATCCTTTTATATAAGTTGTTGAACACACCTTAGCTTCTTGACACGAGTAATTTTATATTTGCATAATGTAGCTATATAAATATTCAGAAGCCAAGCCCTTTAACTCGGTCGCTAGCACGTCTGACTATCAATACAGGGGTCATGAGTTTGAATCCCCACCCAGTAACAGTCTTTGGGATGATTAATATATATGACATTGCACCTCTTTTCATTCAACACATCTGTCTCCACTGATACAAGTGGGAAAGTTATCAGCTATTTCCACAACAGTAAAGGATGTGCTCAAACACTACGACTTCACCTTCAAGGAACCCAGGAAAGAGTGGTTAGGTTAATTGATTTTCTGTTAACCCTTGATGGTATTAAACTGCCATCATGAGGGTGTTTTAAGACACCAGTGAAGGATTGGCACTTAACTGTATACAAACACTGTATATTTGTAATCCAATAACTGTCATACATACCACTCCTATTTCTGTGTTGTTTTGTAAAACAAATTATGTTTCTTTTGACTTCCTTTCTGACCACAGCGGTCGTCTAGGAGTCGCATGCGAAAGGTCATTGGTTCAATCCCAGGGCCGGATCATACCACAGACTTGAAAATAGCACTTGAAGCAGCTTGGTACTAAGCATTTAGAGGATAGTTCTAGGTCTGGCTGGGGTATCATACCATGTGTCTGCGGCATGATACTCTTGTGTGGCAGTGCTCAGAATAATGTCTCAAGTAGACACCTTTGTGATATGACCGATATTCCAGTAAATTGTGCTGAATATTGTTGAAGTATTTATGAATATGATAACATATTTTGTACATGTATATTGCAACAAAAAAAAAAAAAATTCAAATACTTAAAATTTTACTTCAAAATGCAATGCTTTTAATTCAAGATGATTTTATATGATCAAAACTTTACTCAACATCTAAGATTATATACAATTTACATTTCATGTGTAAGAAATCATTTGTCTGTGATTTCTGATTGATAAATTTGCCAAATAAACAATCCTTTGCATGCTATTTTATCATTTATATGTTAATTTTAGTCAGGAGATACATACAACACTCATTACCTAAAATCAGTATCTTGTATAGCATCCTTGCACATCTATTGATGCATGTATGACAGAATCTTCTCATTAAATGGATAATATTTGAAATCTGTGCTTGTCGTAAGTTGTTCCACTCTTGTACAAGCGCTTGATGAAGTACTTGAACATTGATTTCAATAATTTTATTACGAAATTGAAAGAAAATACCATACAAACAAAATCTGAATATACAAATTTTAAACAAAATTATACAAACAATAAAAGTGTTACGTTTTTGTGAATTTAGTTAATGGAGGCTGTGTATTTCAAATCAATAAAAAGAAGTGATATCACAATAGATTTTGATGAAACTTTCCAGGTAAGGTTAAGCAAGATGTTATATTATGAAATAAAACATTGATAAAGAACTCAGTTTTATTGCTGTTTTCTGAGTGTTACATTTTTAAAGTTTTTTAGTGTATTTATATATATCTTTGATTGACCACCCATCTAGTAATTTTTGGAAAAAATCTGTAAACCAACAAATTAAAAAATATGACCTAATGTGGATTGATTGATTAATTAAATATTTAGCATTAACCAGTACTCAAACACACCCCATCTCAGGAAGAAATTGATAATTTTCCAACTTGAATCAGCAGTGAAAATGAATCGAAATGAGACACAATGTTGTATATAAATCATCACGAAGACTGCGACTTGGTGGGGATTCAAACTCATGATCCCTGGATTGATAGGCAGACACGCTGCAGACTGAGGCCAAGCTGATGTGGAATTGTTGATACTTAGATTGTACAATAACACAACACCCTGAGCTTGCTGTTCCCATTAATGACAATAATTGTAAACAAAGTAGACCCACTTTAATTAATGGGAATATACCAGAATTTTTTTAAATTTTAAAATTGTCTTTGAACATAATTTATCATGCCTGTACACTGAATATTATTGTCAAAATGATATATTATTCATACATGCTAAAATAATAAATACAAAAGGGATTTCCTTAAACTTGGGCTACATGCCTAGGTTAGACTAAAATAGATTTCCTGCTTAAAATTGCAAAATATTTTGCGGCATAATAAAGGAGTCAAGTGATTTCATTTTGATTTCAATTTGATCCTTTATACTGGTTTATATGTAACAAAATTGTTTTATCTTAGGCCATAATAAATTAATTGCTAGATTATCATCCCCACCAGCCCCCTAATTTTCATGCCGCCCCGACCCTTTTTGTTATCATAATAAAAAAAACAAAAAAAATTAAAAATAAAAAACAAAAAGTAAAATCCTCCCGCCCTCCCCATTTTTAAGAAAAATTTGGATCATAATCTAGCAAATAATTTATAATGGCCTTAGCAAGAATGAACGACAATGTGAAGGTCATCAAGCAGACTCTTTAAGAGCTGCCTTTTTAAGAATTGGGATTTCGTTTCAAGTTTACCACTCCAATTTGATTCATTGATTGATTGAATCTTTAACACCATTTTTATGCCATCGAGGGCTAACAGATGATCAGTTAACCTAATCACTGTTTCCTGGGATTAACCAGTACTCAAGTACACCCCATCTTCGCAAGTAACTGATAACTTTCCCACTTGAATCAGTGGTGAGAGACGAATGACATTGAGATACAATGTCGTATATCAATCATCACGGAGACTGTTGCCAACTCCAATTTGAATATTGATTTTTGATAACTAATGACAAACCATACCATTCAGATGTTATTTCCATTTTAAAAATTATTTTATTTTTAACCCTTTACTTCATATAGACGCCTTTGGACACCTCTAATATAGACGCATTTGGACACCTACCGTATATTCCCTTATAAACGCCCCCACTCTAATAAACGCCCCCCCCCCCCCCCCCCCCCCCCACACCTACTTTTCTGGAAAATCAAAAAATAAAATGTATATGCGATTTGAGTGCGTATTCACCCATCTTTCCCTGATCGATTATTTTGTTACACAGACAACAATTAGCGGAGTGTTTATTACCTTTGAACTCTTTAACCCATTGTTTATATCTTGGGTGACCACTTAACCACTTTTGGTTGAACAAATACTTCCCCATATTTGCTGTTTAATACTAGTAAAAATACCGTCTGCCAATTAAAACATTACAAAACGTCGACAATGCGGTCTGTGTTCGCTGAAAGCTCATTGTTCCACATTGATAAGAGCAAGCGTCCAAGTGATTTAAAGTGAAGAGTACACTGACCATAAATTCGGATATTCCAGTATGCAGACTAGTAATTTCATACAGATTTTCAGCTTTTTTTCATCATATGTCGATTATTTTATTTACTCTCAAACAATTCTGAACCACTTTTTGGGGATTTAAACCGGATTTAAGGTTTTTTCCATGGCTTTATTGGTTTTATTGTATTTTTAACTGTTGTTAAATTTGATTTTTTTATCTTTTATAAACACCCACACTTTTTAAAATGTTACACCCCCGGGGGCGTTAATTAGGGAATATACGGTTATATAGAATAATTGGGTGAATTATGTTTATATAACAGACAGAGTGGAAAACAGCGCAGGAAGTGTTCAGATTGCTCATTACGAGCAATCTGAACTCTTCCTGCACTGTTTTCAAAGGCCTTCTGTGACTGGTGCGGGAAAACGTGTATCTATGGAGTAAAGGGTTAAGGCATTTATAGTGTTTTTTCCCCGGATATACTCCCTTTAAGATTAGTTTAAAACTTATATTTAACTTCGACTGTGAAACAATATCTTACAAAAATCATGCACAAAGTCTTCCTGAGTAAAACCTGAAGTAACCTAGTAGGATTGAACCCATGACCCCACATTCCAGGATCCGATACTCTCACTCTAGACCAAGATTAATTAAAGTATATTTGTCTACCTGCCAAATAAACTTTAATATTTGAGTTACCCATTTATTATGTGAAATAGGATAAAAGTTTATATTTGACCTTCAATGACCTTAAATGATTCCCAATTCCAAAAACTCACGTTGAACTTTATTTCTCATTAGGGCTGAACAAAAATAAGTCCATGCAGGCCAGAAACACTGTTCATTCATATTACGTCGTTTGTCTGACCCATACATTATAAGTAAATATTAAGGGATGGACAAAACGACTGAATGACCCAATTACATAAACTCATGTTAAACCTGTTTGCTAGTCCATGTGAGTCAGAAACACTGTTCATTCATATAACGTCGTTTGTCTGACCCATACATTATAAGTAAATATTAAGGGATGGACAAAATGACTGAATGACCCAATTACATAAACTCATGTTTAAGCCTATTTTTCAGTCCATGTCAGTCAGAAACACCGTTCATACATATTACGTCGTTTGTCTGACCCATACATTATAAGTAAATATTAAGGGATGGACAAAATGACTGAATGACCCAATTACATAAACTCACGTTAAGCCTATTTTTCAGTCCAAGTGGGTCAGAAACAACGTTCTTTCCTATCGCATCACGTGTCTGACCTATAAAATAAGTTTACAACAGTTTCTTACATATCAAATTTACAAGTATTTCCATTCTCAGAAATATACAAAAATTAATAGGAAATTACTTGGATTACGGAACACGCTTAACAGTTGTTTAGATATCTAATTAAGTAAGGTAATCTTTATGATTTATTAGTCTGCACAAATTCAATATTTCATTGATGCTCTTAATTGTATCCATTATATAGGCCTGAGAAGCAAAAGGTTTGAATAACATATTGCAACCTTTGTAATTCAACCCTGAAATTTTATCATAGTTCCTGAAACAATATAAAAACTATAATTACCCAGACAAACTTGGGATATTGTTTCAACTGGGAAAGGTTACATAAAGTTACCATCAGTCAGACATAAAAAAAATTATTTATGTGTTCAAGTGAGCATTTTAATTATTAGGTAATGACACAAAGGAAGTTTTCTCTTTGTTTTCTCCTTTGTGATAATTAAAACCTTCTGACCTTTTATTTGATATCTTCCTTAATATGTCCTTGACAAGCTATACTTTTTTCTTCTATTACATAAAAGCACTACACGTATTTGAACTGTTTGTTTATTAATGCATATGTTATCATTTGTAGATTTTAAGAAACAGGGGTCATATTCACCAACCGTACTTGAGAATATTCTTACACTTGAGCTTGGAGATCAAAATTTTAACCTAAGTTATAAAGTTTAACATGACAGATAGAATAATTGTGATAATTAATTCGGCTATATATCATGTTTTTGGCCTAAATATGGTCTCTCAGTGTGTGTTTTCAAAATTCAGTGTTGAGTTCAAGTCTAAGAATAACCAAAATTAAGGTACAAAAGAGAAGATTATGTTGTCATTATTCAAGATAAGAGTTAAGATTCTTTCTATTTAACCCTAACCCTAACCCTAACCCTATCTATATCCCGGTGTCATTAGATTCCCTTCAGTTATTTTGGAAAAGAATTGGAATGGACACACATACAAAGCGGCAGCTATATGCTTGCCCAGAAGGTTGATACAATTGAAACAATGCCTTTTAACATGTCTGCGGTTAGTTCAGGAGATGTATTAAACATATATGTAGTTTTGCTGATCTTAGAGCAAATTAACCTGTATTAAGCAACATCCTGCCTTAAAAAGGCCATTTTTCTCCTTCCCTTGACTGGCTGCTTAGGACAGATTTGACAAAATTTTTAAAAAAATTAATCAATGAAACAGAATGAAACACAAAAATGCAGAACTTCCTTTAATAATGATGCAATTTAAGTTCAAAGCCAATCAAATTAGTTGGATTATGTTTTCATTATAGATGAGTGAAATTGATTGATTGATTTGAATATTTAGCATTATTTTTATGCCATCAAGGGCTTACAGATGATCATTTAACGTAACTACTGTTTCCTTGGATCCTGGAAGGTTAACAAGTATTCAAGCACACCTCATCTCTGCAAGTAACTGATAACTTTCCCACTTGGATAAGCAGTGAGAGATGAATGATAAGATGCAATGTCATATATCAATAATCATGGAAACTGTGGCCAGGCAGGGATTCAAACTCATGACCCCTGGATTGATTGTCTAAACCAACAAAATTGAAAGGACTTACAGTCCTAAGAACTGGCAATTTGTTTGAATATTGAGTCATTTGTATGCAATCATACAATTTGTATAGCAGCTCTTTCCTAGAATCCACGGATTCAGTACTCAAGCATACCCATCTCCACAAGCAAGCAAACTTTCCCATTTGAATCAGCAGTGAGAGACCGATGACAATGAGAAGCAATGTCATATATCAATGAAAAATGAGACTGTGGCTGTGTGGGGTTCAAGCTCATGACTCCTGGATTTATAGCCAGACGAGGCTGTGGCTGGGTGGAGATTCAAGCTCATGACTCCTGGATTGATAGTCAGATGAGACGAACCAGGTCTGGAACAGGTGAAAATGATACTAGTATATCTTCAATATAAATAAAACAGATTCTATACTCATACTGACCATTCCCCAATAGCATGTACAAGAAATGAGATGGGGATATCCACTCCTGTGTTGAAAATAAACAGTTTAAAATCCATGAATGGTGAATTTTCAAGTATGGGTTTATATAAGAATATACTGTTGCCAATAAAAATTAGTTAAAACATATTAAAAGAGCATTTTTGTTATGCCCAGTATGTCATATATAAAAGATACAAAAGATACCGGTATGTTTGTATTGTTATGTTTGAATCTGTGGTGAAGCAACTTATAATTTTCATTTAGTATTTGTGCATTTGTAAATGAATATAAATTTTATGAAGTAAACATTACATAATAGATACCTCTTGAAATTATTTTTTACATGGCTCTAAAAAGGTTTCTAATAAACAGGATTGCAGTAAGCGAAAAGTTGACCGCTGAAAACTTGATGGCACTAACTTTTAGACCAGGTTTCTCCCGGAAATGCCTTGATGTTTGTCTTCATCGGGGTATTTCCGATTGTTTACAATGATCGAAATTGCTTGAATCAATGAAAAGTATAAAATATTATTTAAGTAGTTGTTTTTATGTGTTTTGAGTCTGGGGAATCCCTGTACAAGATGGCTATCATTTTCAACTACATTATGTCACTTTCCAATATAGGGCAATGGAGCAAAACACAGCCTGTTCAGATCAAAATAACAGACAATCTACCAGTTTAATATGCACTTTTAATTAATTGAACCCTTCTATAATAATTTTCAACATTTCTGAATTGACTATGTGGACTATTTCACCATAATTACGTGATAAACTCATTAATACGGAAAACCCTACATTTTAGCCTTTTCTACGATCTGTTAAATAGCAATCTTGTGCAGACATAAAATATCAAAAATAAAGATCAAAGAGCTTGTGTGCATCATCAGTTTATTTTTCATATATTGAAGTTACTTTCATCAGACAGATACACGAAAAAAATCACGAATTACTTTCTCACTTTCTCTTGAGTAGCTTGAAACCATTAGGAAGCAGTTAATGGGTGCATATAAAATGAGCTCCCATTTTCAATATACAATTTTCTATCTTCCTAAAGAGTTACCATCTGAAGATGTATCAGTAAATGATAGAAAGTTTATTGAACCACAAAGAGAATGATCATAGTCCTTTTACTTTATTTTATTTATGAGAAAATCTTAAATAAACAGGCCGGCATTTTCCGTTTTATTCGTCAATGTTTTAGCATAACCTGATTTATCACAGGCCACAATTTAGCATTTGGTCAACAAAATTAAAGAGTTTTACACTATACAAGACAAAATACAAAGTAAGTTACTGAACAGAATATCCATAATTAATCATGTTTAATATAAATGTGCAGTTTTATTGCTAAGATCAAAAAGATATAAGCGATATCGGTGAGGCGTTTTTAACTCATGTAGGTGATATGGAGTATCAATATGTGCAGGAGCTTGCAACTCATGGGACTTGGTGGTCAAATAAATACCACAACTGAACCGTCCTGTATACATTTGAGATACTGTACTGCTATAGTTTAAACTTAGTTATTTTATTTTTATTATGAAACAAGACACTTTAGTCAAATCACGCTCAAAGTTTTCCTGGATAAAACCAGTACTAAGCATATGCAGAAAAAGTGTCTTACTCAAGGACACCACACATTATGAGTTGTGGTGGAGGATGGAGGATAAATCCCATGACCCTCTCATTATGGGTTTGATGCTCTATCACTGGACTAGGCAGTCCACGCTGTGCTGCTATAGTATATACATGTACTTACATGTGGGTCGACTACAGTGTGCCAGTCCGTACCAGTTAGGTTGGCATAGAAACAATATGGGTCCAATATATGAATCGTGGTTTCGAAGCTCCAAATAATGTTTATTGATAGCATGAAGCCATTCAGGGAAGTGAAAGAGGCTGGAAAAAACAAGATTGTAAACAGTTAGCTGAAAAAAATAACAAGAGACGTAGAAATTCCCCGAAAACCAGGTTTTTCAAACATTTTAGCTATTCTGTGACTATAACTCTATTTCATGCCAGAATTTTATGTACATTGGAGCAGAAAATAAAAAAGCATACAATTCAAATTTTGTTTTTTTATTTGTTAAACACTGATGCAATAGTTTTGTTAAAAAAGTATGAAATAAAGTTTTTCCCTTGTTTCTGTGCTATTCACTGTTTGTTTGGGTAAAATATTACTTCCATTATTCACATTATGAAAGATGTAATGTGATTATACTCGGAAACAAACATGCATATTCATAAAATAATACATCAATATTTTCATATTTTGCATTGAGGCTTTAGTGGTGGTATTGTTTCCAGTACCCAAAGATAGGAGGTAAGTCACACATGCTCAACTGATAGCAACAATTTCTTAAACACGATGTTTGATTATACAAATATATTACAAAACATTATGACAAATTCAGCTGTGTTGTAAAAATTTTAAATGGACCTGTATATTTCTCAAATATATCATTTGTATTTTTTATAATATTTTTTGCCTCATGGCTATCAACTGAATTGGGCCATAACTCTGAAGATAATGATTCGTATAGGCTGGTTATCAAACTTGGCCTAGATTTTATAGAGATACACAATTTGTGTAAGTTTGGTTCAGGTCTTATAAAGAATACTTTAGTAATTGAACGGAAACTGGCAATTTTAGCATTTTTTGACTAATTAAAGGGCCATAACTCTGAAGATAATGGTCTGTATTGGCTGGTTATCGAATTTGGCCTAGATTTTATAAAGGCACTTTGTGTAAGTTTGTTTCAGTTATGATGAAAAATACTCTAGTTATTGAACGGAAACGAAAAACTTGACACCGTCCATCCGCCCGCCCATCCGCCACCTTCGCCAATTTAATAACCAGGTTTTCAACTTTGAAAAACCTAGTTTAAAATATATACTGTTAACTGGAATAGAATGAATTATATCAGTCAACAGACCCCGGGGCATACATTTCTCAAGGATTGTATATTTCGTGAGGATTATAAAAAAATCCACTTGGAACTAGCACTTTTCTGAGGTTTGGATTTTCCTTTAGAAGTAGAAATTTTCTGAGGTTGACTGATAAAACCTTGGAAACTATTTCCAGGATATATTGTTTAAAACTTATTTAGGTTTTTATTCAGATGTCATTAATTTAAACCATGGAAAATGTGAATTTCCATGTTCCCATGTTTTTTTTAACCCTGAACAATTGTTCATGTGTTGTTTTTTTCATAGAATATGGCATCCTAATATTCCAAGGTTCAAACTAGGGAAATGTACATTTGGGTAATTAAGTCACTAAGCACAGTGATACTGGACAAGACAGTGTTGTTGTCAAGCACAGACTAAGTAATTACTGGACACTGGACAAGAGAAAGAACAATATCGGACAATGCAATCACGTGCAGTGATACTGGTCAAGAGAATGTTGTTGTCAAGCACAAACTAAGTAATTACTGGACAAGAGAAGAAACACTTTTGGGCAATGCAACCAAGCAAATTGATATTGAACTATAGAAGATTGTTGTCGAGCACATATTAAGTAATTACTGGACAAGAGAAGGAACAATATTGGGCAATGCAACCAAGCAAATAGATACTGGGCTAGAGAAAATTGTTGTCAAGCACATATATTAATAACTGGACAACAAAAGGAACACTATTGGACAATGCAACCAAGCAAAGTGATACTGGACTAGAGAAGATTGTTGTCAAGCACATTTAGTAATTACTGGACAAGAAAAGGAACACTATTGGGCAATGCAACCATGCAAAGTGATATTGGACTAGAGAGAATTGTTGTAAAGCACATATATAGTAATAACTGGACAAGAGGAGGAACATTGGGCAATACAACCAAGCAAAGTAATACTGGACATGAGGAGATTGTTATCAAGCACATATATAGTAATTACAGGACATGAGAAGAAGGAACAATATTGGGCAATGCAACCAAGCAAATTGACACAGGACTAGAGAAGATTGTTGTCAAGCACATATATAGTAATCACATAACAAGATATGAAGGAACAATATTGGACAGTGCAACCAAGCAAATTGATACTGGAGTAGAGAGAATTGTTGTCAAGCACATATATAGAAATTACTGGACAAGAGAAGGGACAATATTGGGCAATGCATTCAAGTAGAGTGATACTGGACAAGAGAACATTGTTGGCAAGCACATATATAGTAATTACTGGACAAGAGAAGGAACAATATTGGACAATGCGACCAAGCAAAGTGATACTGGACAAGAGAATATTGTTGTCAAGCACATATAAAGTAATAACTGGACAAGAGAAGGAATAATATTAGGCAATGCAACCAAGCAAAGTGATACTTGACTAGAGAAGATTGCTGTCAAGCACATATATAGTAATCACTGGACAAGAAAGGGAACAATATTAGGGCAATGCAACCATGCAAAATGATACTGGACTAGAGAAGATTGCTGTCAAGTACATATATAGTAATTACTGGACAAGAGAAGGAACAATATTATGCAATAAACCAAGCAAAGTGATACTGGACTAGAGAAGATTGTCATCAAACATAGAATAAGTAATTACTGGACAAAAGAAGGAACAATATTAGGCAATGCAACCAAGTGTGATGCTGGACTAGAGAAGATTGTTGTCAAGCACATATAAAGTAATAACTGGACAAGAGAAGGAACAATATTAGGCAATGCAACCAAGCAAAGTGATACTTGACTAGAGACGATTGCTGTCAAGCACATATATAGTAATTACTGGACAAGACAAGGAACAATACTAGGGCAATGCAACCATGCAAAATGATATTCAACTAGAGAAGATTGCTGTCAAGTACATATATAGTAATTACTGGACAAAAGAAGGAACAATATTAGGCAATGCAACCAAGTGTGATACTGGACTAGAGAAGATTGTTGTCAAACACATATATAGTAATTACTGGACAAGAGAAGGCACAATATTTGGCAATGCACCAAAGCAAAGTGATACTGGACAAGAGAAGATTGTTGTCAAGCACATATAAAGTAATAACTGGACAAGAGAAGGAACAATATTAGGCAATGCAACCAAGCAAAGTGATACTGGACTAGAGAAAATTGCTGTCAAGCACATATATAGTAATTACTGGACAAGAGAAGGAACATTATTGGGCAATGTAACCAAGCAAAGTGATACTGGACTAGAGAAGATTGCTGTCAAGCACATTTATAGTAATTACTGGACAAGAGAAGGAACATTATTGGGCAATGCAACCAAGCAAAGTGATACTGGACTAAAGAAGATTGTTGTCACGCATATATATAGGAATTACTGAACAAGAGAAGGGACAATATTGGGCAATGCAACCAAGCAAAGTGATACTGGACTAGATAAAATTGCTGTCAAGCACATATATAGTAATTACTGTACAAGAGAAGGAACATTATTGGGCAATGCAACCAACCACAGTGATATTGGACAAGAGTAGATTGCAATCAACCACAAATAATTAATTACCGGACAAGAGAAGGAACACTCCTGGGCAATGCAACCAAGCAAAGTGATACTGGACAAGAGAAAATTGTTTTCAGGCACATATATGGTAATTACTGGACAAGAGAAGGAACAACATCCGGCAATACAACCAAGTAAAGTGATACTGGACTGGAGAAGATTACTGTCAAGCACATATATAGTAATTACTAAACAAGAGAAAGAACAACATTGGGCAATGCAACCAAGCAAGGTGATAAAGGACAAGAGAAGATTATCATCCAGCATAGAATAAGTAATTACTGGACAAAAGAAGGAACAATATTAGTCAATGCAACCAAGTAAATTGATACTGGACTGTAGAAGATTGCTGTCAAGCACATATACAGTAATTACTAAACAAGAAAAGAACAACATTGGGCAATGCAACCAAGCAAAGTGATAAAGGACAAGAAATATTGTCATCAAGCATAGAATAAGTAATTACTGGACAAGAGAAGGAACAATATTGGGTAATGTAACCAAGTAAAGTGATACTGGACTAGAGAACATTGCTGTCAAGCACATATATATAGTAATTACTGGACAAGAGAAGGAACATTATTAGGGCAATGCAACCACACAAAGTAATACTGGACTAGAGAATATTGCTGTCAAGTACATATATATAGTAATAACTGGACAAGAGAAGGAACAATATTAGGCAATAAACCAAGCAAAGTGATACTGGACTAGAGAAGATTATCATCAAGGATAGAATAAGTAATTACTGGACAAAAGAAGGAACAATATTAGTCAATGCAACCAAGTAAATTGATACAGGACTAGGGAAGATTGCTGTTAAGCACATAATTATATAGTAATTACTGGACAAGAGAATGCACAATATTTGGCAATGCACCAAAGCAAAGTGATACTGGACAAAAGAAGATTGTTGCCAAGCACATATTAAGTAATAACTGGACAAGAGAAGGAACAATATTAGGCAATGCAACCAAGCAAAGTGATACTGGACTAGAGAAGATTGCTGTCAAGCACATATATAGTAATTACTGGACAAGATAAGGAACGTTATTGGGCAATGCAACCAAGCAAAGTGATACCGAACTAGAGAAGATTGCTGTCAAGCACATATATAGTAACTACTGGACAAGAGAAGGAACATTATTTCGCAATGCAACCAAGCAAAGTGATACTGGACTAGAAGAAGATTGTTGTCAAGCACATATATAGGGATTACTGGACATGAGAAGGAACAATATTGGGCAATGCAACCAAGCAAAGTTATACTGATTAAGAGAAGATTGCTGTCAAACACAAACTCAGTAATAACTGGACAAAAGAAGGAACACTATTGGGCAATGCAACCAAGCAAAGTGATACTGGATAAGAGAAGATTGCTGTCAAGCACAAACTAAGTAATTACTGGACAAAAGAAGGAACTCTATTGAGAAATGCAACCAAGCAAAGTGATACTGGACAACAGAATGTTGTTGTCAAGCAAAAACTAAGTACTTACTTGACAAGAGAATAAACACTTTTGGGCAATGCAACCAAGCAAAGTGATACTGGACAAGAGAAGATTGTTGTCAAGCACATAATAATAATGACTGGACAAAAGAAGGAACAATATTGGGCAATGCAACCAAGCAAAGTGATACTGTAAAAGAGAAAAGTGTTGTCAAGTACAAACTAAGTAATGACTGGACAAGAGAATGTTGTTGTCAAGCACATACATAGTAATAACTGGAAAAGAGAAGAAGGAACATTGCTGGGCAATGCAACCAAGCAAAGTGATATTGGACAAGAGGAGACAGTTGTCAAGCACAGATATAGTAATAACTTGACAAAATAAGGAACAGTATTAGGCAATGCAACCAAGCAAAGAGATACTGGACAAGAGGAGATTGTTGTCAAGCACATATATATATAGTAATACTGGACAAGAAAAGCAGGAACAATATTAGGTAATGCAACCAAGCCAAATGATACTGGACAAGAAGACACTGTTGTCAAGCACAGATATAGTAATTACTGGACAAGAGAAGGTACATTATTGGGCAATGCAACTAACCACAGTGATACTGGACAAGAGGAGAGTGTTATCAAACACAGAATAAGTAATTAATGGACAAGAGAAGGAATATTATTGGACAATGCAACTAACCACAGTGATACTGGAAAATAGGTGATTGACATCAAACATAGAATAAGTAATTACTGGAGAAGAGAAAGAACAATATTGGACAATGCAACCATGCACAGTGATACTGGTCAAGAGAATGTTGTTGTCAAGCACAAACTAAGTAATTACTGGACAGAAGAATAAACCCTATTTGGCAATGCAACCAAGCAAAGTGATACTGGACAAGAAAAGATTGTTGTCAAGCACATATATAGTAATTAATGAACAAGAGAAGGAACACTATTTGGCAATGCAACCAAGCAAATTGATACTGGACAAGAGAATGTTGTTGTCAAGTACAAACTAAGTAATTACTGGACAAGAGAAGAAACACGATTGGGCAATGCAACCAAGCAAAGGGATAATGGACAAGAGAAGATTGTTACCAGCACATTTACAGTAATTACTGGACAAGAGAAGGAACAATATTGGGCAATGCAACCAAGCAAAGCAATACTGGACAAGAGAAGATAGTTGTCAAGCACATATATAGTATTTACTGAATAAAAAGAAAGAAGAACAATATTGGGCAATTCAAACAAACAAAGTGATACTGGAAAAGAGGAGACCATTTCCAAGCACAGATATAGTAATTACTGGACAAAAGAAGGAACAATATAAGGCAATGCATCCAAGCAAAGTGACACTGGGCTAGAGAAGATTGTCATCAAGCATAGAATAAGTAATTACTGGACAAGAGAAGGAACTTTATTGGACAATGCAACCAAGAAAAGTGATACTGCACAAGAGAGGATTGCTGTCAAGCACATATATAGAACTTACTGGACAAGAGAAGGAACAATATTAGGGCAATGCAACCTCGCAATGTGATAATGGACTAGAGAAGATTGCTGTCAAGCACATATATATTAATAGTAATTACTGGGCAAGAGAAAGAACAATATTAGGCAATAAACCAAGCAAAGTGGTACTGGACAAGAGAAGATTGTCATCAAGCATAGAATAAGTAATTACTGGACAAGACAAGGAACATTATTGGACAATGCAACCAAGCACATTCATACTGGACAAGAGCATTTGTCATCAAACACAGAATAAGTAACTAATGGACAAGAGAAGGAACACTATTGGGCAATGCAACCAAGCAAAGTGATACTGGACAAGAGGAGATTGTTGTCAAGCACATATATAGTAATGACTGAACAAGAGAAGGAACAATATTGGGCAAGTGACAACCAAGTAAAGTGACACTGGACTAGATTAGATTGTTGTCAAGCACATATATAGTAATTACTAAACAAGAGAAAGAACATTATTGGACAATGCAACCAAGCACAGTCATAATGGATAAGAGGATGATACTGTACAAGAGAAGATTGTCATTAAACACAGACAAAGTAATTACTGGACAAGAGAAGGAACAATATTGGGCAATGCAACCAAGCACAGTCATTCTGGACAAGAGGGTTTGTCATCAAACACAGAATAAGTAATTACTGGACAAGAGAAGGAACATTATTGGGCAATGCAACCAAGCACAGTCATACTGGACAAGAGGGTTTGTCATCAAACACAGAATAAGTAATTACTGGACAAGAGAAGGAACATTATTGGGCAATGCATCCAAGCACAGTCATACTGGACAAGAGGGTTTGTCATCAAACACAAAATAAGTAATTACTGGACAGGAGAAGGAACGTTATTGGGCAATGCATCCAAGCACAGTCATACTGGACAAGAGGGTTTGTCATCAAACACAGAATAAGTAATTACTGGACAAGAGAAGGAACAATATTGGGCAATGCAACCAAGCACAGTCATTCTGGACAAGGGGGTTTGTCATCAAACACAGAATAAGTAATTACTGGACAAGAGAAGGAACATTATTGGGCAATGCATCCAAGCACAGTCATACTGGACAAGAGGGTTTGTCATCAAACACAAAATAAGTAATTACTGGACAGGAGAAGGAACATTATTGGGCAATGCAACTAAGCACAGTCATACTGGACAAGAGGGTTTGTCATCAAACACAGAATAAGTAATTACTGGACAAGAGAAGGAACGTTATTGGGCAATGCAACCAAGCACAGTCATACTGGACAAGAGGGTTTGTCATCAAACACAGAATAAGTAATTACTGGACAAGAGAAGGAACATTATTGGGCAATGCATCCAAGCACAGTCATACTGGACAAGAGAGTTTGTCATCAAACACAGTAATTACTGGACAAGGACTTTGGATTAATAAGTAACTAGTAAATGTATATAGCAGATGTTTGCTTTTTCACAGCGATTTCTACAACTTCTGTTGAATCTAATGGAGCACCATGATTACTTAAGCCAAATAGTCTGTTTTGCATAGTATTTTTTTTTAATTTGATTATTATGTTAACCCTGTTTTTTATCATTGGCAAGGGGAGACAAGACTGTCTAAAGGCCAGAAAAAAAAACCTGAGTTAAGGTTTACAAAAATAAAGTCTCAACCCTAACATTTTTTTCATCTTAAAATAAAACAAAAATTAATATATCTTGTTTTAATGTAAAAGTATTAAAAACTGCTGAACAAATCTACTTAATGTGTCAAGAATATTATATATGTATTGTTATTTATTGATTTACAATCATAATTAGTTATTTTATAGATTAGAAAAACAAATTAAAATCAATATTTGCTTATAATAGTTCATCATTATAACATTTTCTCCATGATACAAAAATTAATAAAAAGAAAATATTTCCTATCTTCCTACCCTATTTTTTTCGTCAAGTAACCTTAACATTTTTTTTCTGGCCTTATACACAAAAATAAACCTACGTTGCAATATGAATGTGTGAACATTTCACAAAGTGACTGACCCACTGAGTGAGTGAGTGAGTGAGTGAGTGAGTGAGTGAGTGAGTGAGTGAGTGAGTGAGTGAGTGAGTGAGTGAGTGAGTGAGTGAGTGAGTGAGTGAGTGAGTGAGTGAGTGAGTGAGTGAGTGAGTGAGTGAGTGAGTGAGTGAGTGAGTGAGTGAGTGAGTGAGTGAGTGAGTGAGTGAGTGAGTGAGTGAGTGAGTGAGTGAGTGAGTGAGTGAGTGAGTGAGTGAGTGAGTGAGTGAGTGAGTGAGTGAGTGAGTGAGTGAGTGAGTGAGTGAGTGAGTGAGTGAGTGAGTGAGTGAGTGGCCAACAGACAGACAAACCTGACAGATTGACTGGCTGGCTGGCTCACTCGCTTGCACAGCTCATAGGTTTTCTAGCTGTCACTAGTTTCTCAACCTAAACCCAACAACCCATTCAGTCAGACAGGATATGTTACACAGTTTAGAATGGTAAACTTACCATCATATGGTGCTCTCCAGGTGAAGTTTGCCACCCACTTATCAACGGTAAACACTTGTTTAACTTGCAATCTCCTTGGAACACCAGGCCATTTATCACTGTACTCTGAAATGAACAGTTTAACCATTATACTCAATAACACTATTTTGTTTTTTAGAGAGAAAATTATTTTTCTTTTACCAAGAGCCATATTGGCATTATTAAAATTACTAATAAAAAGTAAAGAAATACAGCTATTTCCAGGGTAAGATTTTACAAAGTTTGATACACTTATCATTAAAAAATAAAATATGCCAGTCTACATATCTTGACTGTGACTCCTGCTGCACAGAGCATCTATTGCATGAAGGTTCTATTAATTTTTAGCACGTTTTTTATTTTATTTTTAAGTTTTAATATTCATATTATTTTCAAAAATGCTTTATAAAACAGAAAAGAACTCTTTTAATTGAAAAGAATGTTGATTTATAGGCTAAAAAATCAGCTTGTATGTTGATAATCATTTGGAATTCCTATATAATATACAAAGATTTGCATTGCAGTTAGGGTTTGGGAGGTATTGGGGACAATCCTGGGGAATAAGGTAAGTAAAAACATTTATACGTTATTTAAAACTTTGTTTATTTTATTGTAATATGTTCTGTAACATTTACAGCATGTGCATGATGCTGACTTTTCTCATTGAAGTCACAGTTGACATTGATTTCCACCTCCCTCAGACATCCCGCCCCTAGATACAATTCAAGTTTTAAATTATTCAAAGGTTTGATCTAAAATAGACAAGATGAATGGATGCAATGCTATAAGCAAACAGCAAAACATGCTCATCTGAAAACAGAATACCTTGCAACTATAATTAATCAGGTCATTTTTCATTAGCCTGTCAGGCTTTTGACAAATAAAGATGTTCAATAAAAAACTATTCTGTTACTGCATGATATGCAATTAACTGATATCAAAACATTCCAGTTTGCTGCAGGTCCTAAAATATGCCTCACCTATAACTTTCTGGTTAGTAATGCTGGAAAGTGTATTGATTTACAAAAAGGAAGGCCTTTTCAAAGATAATGGTTGATTCCATCCTTGTAGATTGTCTGATTTATGAGAAAATCGAGAAATTTACTTGTTGTTAATGGATAAAATCCACCGCATTTTGCATATTCGAAGACACAATAATGAACTATCAAAAAACATGTACAATTTTTTTATTTTCTTATATTTTTATTGATGTTAAAATATAAAAAAATGCAAATAAATATCAAATTGTGTTGTTTTTTTTCAGAATTTTTACTCATCACGTTCTAAACTGGCTAGACTCCACTATTTTAATTAATGGAAGTACTTGAAAGTATTGATAGCAATTCATTAATAAAAATTTGTACGCCTTCCTAATTTGATTGATATTATTGTAGAGGTTGGTTTATTTTATGCAACAATTTTTTCAAAATGACATAATGCAATTTCCATAAAATATTTTAATTGTAAGATTTGTTTCTGCTTGCTTATATTAAATACATGAAATAATGAATTGTGAGGAATAAAAACTATGATCTATGATCATTCTAGTAATGGTCAACTTTGCAAAGCATTTTTTAGGCCCGGTTTTAATTTAATGATAATAAATTATGGAGTTACAGACAGTAGCACACAGCTATTAATATCTCCATTTGCTTATACAGTAAAACCTGTAATAAACAATATTCAAGGTAAGGAGCAAAAGAGACCTTTTAATACAGGTTAATTTGCACTGAAAACATAGACATGGGAAAATGACCTTTTAAGATAGGTTGTTCCTTAGTAAAGGTTAATTTGCACTGAAAACACAGACATGGGAAAAGTGACCTTTTAAGATAGGTCGTTCCTTAATACAGGTTAATATACACAGAAAACAAAGACATGGATGAATGGATGGATGGATGGATGGATGAATGATGGGTGGATGGATGATGGGTGGATGATGGATGGATGGATGGATGGATGGATGGATGGATGGATGGATGGATTACACAACACAATCAAAATAGCTAGCCTCGATCCTTTGGATCTGGTGAGCTATATACCAGATGAGAACAATAAATAAATAACTATGGTGCTGTAGCCCTCAAAATAAGAAAATGCAATAAAAATAAGCAGATTGGGTCTCTTAATTATGCTGTAATTACACACTAGATAAGACACCATAAACGTTTAATGCCAGTTACTTGTGGAACAAATTATGGTGGTGGTTCTTCGTAAATTAATTCCCAGATCTTCCTCCAGTAATAAAAACTGCTGTATTAACAGTCTCTATACAACATTTTAGACATAGACTTGCAAATATTCCAATGCTATTTCTTAGAAACAATCAAATCCTATCGTTATAAATCTCCCTTGTGCTTAATTGTTGCATTGCCATATGACTTATGAGTTTTAAACTAGTGACAGTAGTACTACTGCAGAGATGACAATGTGCACAAGAGAAGTTCATACTGATACTTGATAGCCTGGCCCGATTAGCTCAGTCGGTTATGCATCTGACTATCAATCCAGGGGTTGTGAGTTTAAATCCCCACCCAGCAACAGACTACGTGATGATAGATATACGACATTGTGTCTCATTACCATTCATCTCTCACCACTGATTAAATTGGGAAAGTTATCAGTTACTTGCAGGGGTGTGCTCAAGTACTACTCAACCCTTCAGGATCCCAGGAAACAGTGGTTAGGTTAACTGATTGTCTGTTAGCAGTAGATGGCATAAAAATGATGCTAAATATTCAGTCAATCAATTCAATGATAATTGATAGCAAGTTTGACCATAATCAGTAAGCTGTTGAGATGTTTGGGAGAAGTGCTAACAAGTATTGTTTCTCTGTATTTTTTTGTGGAATTGGGTTTATTGCCATTTTCAACACATTTCAAGTTATATAATGCCATAACCAGTTTTAATGGTTGAGGATGATTTCAGAATGAATCTGAGATGAGCCACCGTCCTTCCGCAAGTAAATGGAAAACTCTCTCACATGCCGTATCTCGAACCTGTGACCTTAGAGATGAGAGGTAGTGATCTTGAAATGGGGCCATAGACCACCTGCCAATGAAGGACCCTGATAATGAGTTTAAAACTAGTGACAATTGTTCTTCTACAGAGTAGCTTGATTAAATAAGGCATGGATGGACAGTTTTTTATTATTTGGATATCCGATTTGCTGTCAAGGGTGACACAAAATAAAAAAATATTTAAAAGGCTCCTCAGAGACATGCAATTTGTCGCACTGTGCTGCAGAGGTAACAATGTGCACAGAGAAGTTCATACTGGTACTTGACAGCAAGTTTGACCATAATCAGTTGAGAAGTTTGGCGGGGAGTACTGCCAAGAGTTATGATCAACAATAATTGAAGGGCCATAAATCCACCAAACAGTTGATGGAACAAAACGTGATGATGATAAGAGTAACTGGACTTCAATCATGCTCAGATATTCTACTAGTTTGGTCAAAACCAAACGAGATGATTAGGAGAAGGAGAAATATATTCAACAATATGTAACCTATATGAAATTGATCAAATCAAAATCAAAATGGAAACACATGACTTATTTGGTACATCACAAAATACCTTGCAATTTTAAACAGGAAATCTATTTTTAGTCAACCGGAGCAAATTTTAAGCTCTTTTAAATACCGGTATATTATTTTGGCACAACTAAACAGAATGATATCTTTATAGCAATACCGTGGAAGTAAGCATATAATTATATAGGCATATTAATTTATGTTACCAATTTTAACATTTTGAAAAATACCAATATACTTCTTTAATATAAAAAAATACAAAGAATTCTTAAAAAATTCTGTCATAAACTTTTTGCCATCCATGAATAATTCAATATATCTTTAGCTTTCAAAAAAAATATATTCCTATGATGTTTTTATTTGAAGTTATTGTTTGAAATCAGTAAATAATTTAAATAAAAGAAAAATTAAACGACTGATAATTAAACAATGCGGGCAACAATTTTATCATCTTTACTTTAATTGATAGCAAAAGTATTAAATTCAAACAATAGTTAAAAATATTTATCAAAGAAATGCTATTAAGATGCCACCAAATATTTCTATTCTGTATATTGAATTAATTACAAGGGCTAGAAGCAATATATATTTTATATTTACTATATCCCTATATATAAACTATAGATATAAAAGTTTTATTGACTCTAGCTCCTGCAGAATTGCTATAATTAGCCTGCGATCTCTGTATTTGTGTTTTGTTGTAAGGTGTTTAGCCTTGCTTTCAACAATTTTTCAGTCCTTTTGTGATGGTGCCTACTTGAGACAGAATTCTGAGCACTGCCACACTGAAATATCATGCCAAAGACACGTGGCATGAAACCACACCCAATCACATTATACTGACACTGGGTTGACCAGACCTAGAACAATCCTCTGAATGCTGAATGCCAAGCAATTAAGCTTCTATTACCATTTTTAATGTTTGGTACGACACTGCCGAGGATTGATTCAGACCCTCCTATGCGAGGAGGATGCTTTACCACTAGACCACGCTGTGGTCCTGTATTTGTTACTCTGGAAAGGTGTTTGTATGTTGAATTTATATGACTATTAAAAGGGCAACATATGTTGCAATATGGCGAGTAACCAATAACAGCTTACCACCAAGGAAGCATGGGTATGGTATCCTCTGTATTTTGCAAGGGACATCTTTCTGCAATATATAATTATAAACAACAATAATTTTACACTGTTGGCTTGTGACACACTAGATTACGCCATAATAAATTAATTGCTAGATTATCATACCCGCCCGCCCCCGGTCGCCCCGAACTTTTTATTTTCATTAAAAAAAATTAAATAAATAGGTAAATAAATAAATAAAATTCTCCCCCTCCCATCACCACCCCTCTTTTTAAGAAAAATTTAGATGGGAATCTAGCAATCAATTTATAATGGCCTTATCCCCAGATATACCTCACACGCCACTACAAAAAACTGTACAATGTAAAGATGTTTAGTTTATTTTTCTGATATTTAATAAAGAATTTTTTTTCCCAGAAAACACAGAATCTCTATCACATGTTAAGGATGACATAGAATTAAGTGAACTTCATTATATTGAGATTAGGCCCCGGTTTCACAAAAATACTTAAGTTTCTTATTTTACTTAAACTCGATAGTTTTCTCAATTTTATACTTAAATTGAGCACACAATTTGAGTTTAAGTAAAATAGCAGACTTAAGTATTTTCGAGAAATGGGGTGCAAGGGTCCGTTTCACTTATATTTGTAAGTCTTAAGAATTCCGTAGAACAAATTATGACATCTAGGAACATTTCATTTGTGCAGTATTTTTGCCAATTTTAGAAAGAATACTGTTCTTATAAAGCTTACAAAAGATCGTAAAATAAGTAAGCAACACACTAACTGAATTTCCCAACTTTTTGTCATAACTTCAAATTTTACACCAAGAACATAATGTGAAACGAGCCCATGGGCCCAAACCTTATAAAACATAATTCCACGCTTTACTTTCATGTTCAACCCAAAAACAAATTGATTAATCATATTAGAATAAATGTAAATATCGTTAAATAACTTTCTAATCTTAAATCTGCTTACTTTCAAATTCTAGGTTGAGCCAAGTGGTTATGCTTTAAGTTGTGTTTTTATATGATTCCTGAAAATTGTGTTTGAGGACAAATTTTGAGTTGAGCATGAAAAATGTTTTCTAACCCCTGGGTCAATACAGATGCAAGTGGGCACTGACCTATATTCATCTATTTTAATTGAGTCTGCAATTTAGACTCAGACTCAAATTGTCAAAAATTTAAGATTCGAATAACCTATTAAACAATCCAATTACTATATTCATTTACAGAAATAAGCAGTTTTAATAGTTATTAAACAGAAAATGTCACAGGATCACATTTATTACTTGTAATTGAATGTTAACAGGGTTTTACAAAAATGTAAGATTTTGAGTCCAAGTCCGATTTCTCAGACTCGAATTATTGTTGAGTTTAGGCCAAGGCTGATTTACTGTCACTCATCTGATTTCAAAAAAGCACTTTCAGAGACAGTGTTCATATTGGATTATAGGTGATGACAAAAACATTCCTCTGGATAGAATAAAGAAAATTGTGACAATGTTTTCTTAAAACTGATCCATCAGTTTTTATCGTTTTATGCTTTTTTCGCTATGTCACTTGGTGCAAAATTAACCCAACTGCATGGCCTGTGGTTAATGCCATCTTTATCATTTTATAACGCAGTTGGTTAAACGTCTGGCTATTAATCTAGCGGTCGTGAGTTTGAATCCCAGCCCCGCAACAGTCTCCGTAATGATTAATATATGACATTGTGTCTCATTATCATTCGTCTCTCACCGCTGAATCAAGTGGGAAAGTTATCAGTTACTAGCTGAGATGGGGTGTGTTTGAGTACTGGTTAACCTGTCAGGATCCCAGGAAACAGTGGTTAGGTTAACTGATCATCAATGGAAAAAAATGACCCTAATTATTCAGTCAATCCTATGAAAATTATGTTACCCTCCATCCTCTCTCTCCCACCACCTTTTAAAAAAAATTAAAGGCGTATTTAAAATTGCAAAAATATGTAGAGTTATACAGGCTTAAATGCAGTGCATAATATACTAACACACAGATATAAATAAGTCTGCACCTTTGTTTCTTCATCATAAGTTAACCCACTACAGAAGTTATCCCCTTGAACCATAATGTTCACTGTTTATTAACAATCTAAACTGACATACATGACAATGTTGTCTTACTGTTTCTCATCAGACAGATTTAGATAAAAATCAATAACAAATTCTCAGCTTCAACAATCATAATATGCTAGTCTATCTCAAAGATACGGGTTTCCCATGAAATTTCCATTGATTAAAACATACGAAATAACAACTTTGATTAATGCATTGTAATTTGAATAAATGTTTTCAAACTTGACCCTTTTCTGTTATTGATGATAAATGTTTTAAAATGTGAGAATGATTCTTCAAGCTGGTAGTTAGTTTAGTTTAAACAGTTTTGTTGTTTTTTTGTTCAAACTTATTTATTTTACTTCAATTGTGAAACGAGTTCTTACAACTAAGCATATGTGGAAAAGATGTCTTGCTCAAGGACACCACACATAACCGTGATAGAGGATCGAACCCGCAACCCTCCGATCATGGGTTCGGTGCTCTACCACATATTTTATTAACAGGCCTTGTAAGCTTAATCACTCGTACATCTGACTATCAAACCAGGGGTCGTGATCCCCCGCCCGACCACTGAGTTTCCATGATGGTCCATACGACATTGCATCTCATTATCATTTGTCTCTCACTGCTGGTTTAAGTGGGAAAGTTTTCAGTTACTTGTGGAGAGTGGTGTGTTTGAGCACTGGTCAACCTTCCAGGATCCAAGGAAAGAGTAGTTAGGTTAGCTGACCATCTGTCAGCCCTCCTGAATGACATAAAAATGACTCTAAAATATTCAAACAATTAATCATATTTTATTTCTTCTTTTTAAATATATAGAAAAAGTGTCGGCCCATAAGTTATGCCAACACTCCCAAGTAAAAAATTAATTACATATAATAATCAAGATAGCAATCAATGTATTTAAGACAATACTGTTTTTGTATGGTGTTTAGCGTCACTTTTAACAGTTTTTCAGTCATATTACGATGGTGTCTGCTTGAGACAGTATTCCGAGCAATGTAACACTGGAGTATCATGCCACAAACACATGGTATGTTAATCTGCCCAGTCACATTATTCTGACACCAGGCTGACCAAAAGTAAAATAAATACTCTTAATGCTTAGTGCCAAGTGAGGAAGCTACTAATTATACCACTTTTCAAGTCTTTGGATTTAATTTTTTTTTTTTTAATAAAAATTTGGCGCAGAATTTTACTTTCAGACAGTTTGTCATTCTGAAAGATCACCAGGATTTTTTATTTGTTTACATCTTTTGATATCTCAGAAAGTTTCAAGTTCATGTTTTTTACACCTTGATGAAAATTCTAAGTTCATGACTGGTACACTTTGATGAAAAATTCTAAGTTCATGGCTGGTAAACCTTGATGAAAATTCTGAGTTCATGACTGGTATACCTTGATGAAAATTTTAAGTTCATGGCTGGTACACCTTGATAAAAATCATAAGTTCATGGCTGGTACACCTTGATGAAAATTCTAAGTTTATTTTTAACCATTTTAACAACTAATTTTGAATTACTCCTGGTTGGCCAAAATTACGCCTGGTTGACAGAATTAAGCTTGGTTGTCAGAAATTATTCATGAATTTCAAAATTTATGCCTATGGTAGAGAGATTACATGTCCTGCTCTTTTCTGCCTGGTTTAGTTTAAACTGATTTATTTTACTTCAATTGTGAAACAAGTTACTACAACTGAGACAAACCATACTCAAAGTCTTCCTGGGTAGAACCAGGACTAAGCATATGTGGAAAAAAGTGTTTGCTCAAGGACATCACACATAGCCGTTAGGAGGATCATAGCAATGTTCGAAGGTGCTCTACCACTGGATCACACGCTCCACATGAATAGACTGCTTTCAACTATTTGTCAGAGTTATGCCCCTTTATAATACAGAAACAATGGCAATGCAGTCTACAACTGGAGTTTGTTAATTTTGTACTTGCAACAGCAACATTATACAATTTTAAGAAACAAACTGCATCAAAATTGTCATGTGCTTTATTTTGAACAATCCAGAGTGTAAAAAAATTTAAAATCGTTAAGACCAACATCAAATTTATTTAACCATCATTAATGACTTTTCTAATCTTTTCATATAGTTCTTCTTATAAAACCTGATTCAGTCAAAAAGTTTTAAGTAATTGATTGATTGAATATTTAGCATCATTTTTATGCAGCAAGGGCTAACAGACAATCAGCTGACCTAAATATATATTCTTTGGATCCTTGAAGTTCAACCAGTACTTAAGCACACCCATCTCTGCAAGTAAATGAAAACTTTCCCACTTTAACCAGCGGTAAGAGATAGAAAATAATGCAATGTTTTATTCCAATCACTGCAGCTGTGTGAACCAAAGTAGAACCACAGTCTTTAGACAAGTAATTATCAAACTTATTTACACAAAGCTTTTGGACTGGGATGTGCTCAAACCCACGACCTCAGTGGTGAGAGGTACGTGGCCTTTAAATGACAGTGCCTTAGACTACTCAGCCACAGAGGCTGTCATGAATATTCAGTCCTATGTAAATTATATAAATTGTTATCATAACAATTAAAACATGGGAATTTTTGCAAATACATGTAATTGGAACCAGACAAACCTGTATGATATAATAACCATTCATCAGGAAATTGATTACCAGGATAATAAAAGTACTGACAATATGCTAAATTAAACATCTGTGGATGAGATAAGATATTATGATCCATTTTCAACATATTACAGCTAGGTCATGTATAGCAGACAGATTCATTAAATTGATCTGGGGCTCAAAATCTGAGAAGTACCAATCCTTCTACATTATGCCATCCTTAAAAAATATATTGTTTGCCGTTCTGCTACCTACTCACTCAAAATTGCAGCTACCGAAACTTTTTTATTGACTTTCAAAGCATTTTTTTTCATTATTTCTGTCTGTTTTTCTTTAAAATGACTACTGGTATGCAAAATTAAAATTTGGCAAAACAAAAATACCTACCTACCTACCCACATGAAAAATACTAGGTTGGAGCACAGCAAACAAATATTTTTTTAAGGATGGCCTTAGTTGTACACTCACTGTGACCCAGACATAAACTTTTCGGACTAAGCTAGGCTCGGACTAAGCTGGGCTCGAAACACATGAAACACACATTCTCAGAAGGGATTTAATGCCATTTTTAACATATTCTTTAGCATATCCATTGCTGTGTATGGATTTATAGCAGCATTTATAAATACAGAGTAACACTCCTTCACTAAACTTATAATAATGTTTTGGGATGAAAATAACTTTGTAGAGATTTTGTAAATGATATAGACATTATTATTGGGTCAGGGAGATGGCCCAAGTATATGAACCATATTTTGATAGCATTTGACATGTAAATATTGTGTATTTGCACCATATAAACTGCATCACATAAATGTTTACAAGCATTTCATGAATATTAAATTGTATGAACACTGTCACAATTTGCAAAGTGTATAGTAGCGTGCCCCAAAGAATTATATTTACAATTTTATAAGTCTTTAAAGTGATCTTGATGGTGATTATGGTACATCTGGGCCATCTCCCTGACCTGATTATAATCATGTATTGTACGATGTATTTTTTGTGTTGTGCGGTCATTGAAACATGTTTTTTTGACAAAATGATAACTGATCATCTGTATGTTTCATGATCAACTTGTACCACAACACATATAAGGTTTCTTTTACAGCATCTCACTCAAAGAAGCCTTAAAATCAAATTGTATCAGATGAGATGAGAAAAGAAGGAACATACGCAACATCTTGGATATAATTTAAAAACAAGCATTCTGAGCTGCATGGGTATCACAAATAACAGAAAAAGGGAAATCAAGATTGCCACAAGTGTGACTCAAGTTTATTTTTCCCCAATTTAATGGCTATTTTTAATAATGGTAGCTTTAAAATTTTAATATGAAGGACTATGACATAAACAAAACACTCTATACCCCCAAATAATGACCGCACCCCCACCTAATAAACGCCCCTCACACATTTTTATGGGAAATAAAATAACTTACCACTCTTAAATGTTTAATTCAAACAAATAAAAAGTATTAATTCAAAGTTTATTGCAACTTGTTTGATAGTGTTTTACATACACTTCATACAAAATGTTAAAGTTTGATTTCTTAGGCCCATATAAATACCCCATCCCCATTCTGCAACTTGCAGTCTCTCCAGGAGCATTTACTTATGGAGATATGGTACATAATATAGTAACAACATAGGAAATATTTCTGCTTAATCTATTATTGAAATAATAGTTACTGTGATGAAATGTAAATCAACAGAAAGGCTACATTAAGTTTTAAAGACAAAAGCAAACATCGTGGTGTACCTGACCAAAGAGAAAATATAGGTACTCTCGTATGTATAAAGCAAAGGATTTATGACCAGTATTTTAGTAATTGACTCTGGCTCAGTTGACCGTCAGTAGATAATGTATAAATGAGTTGATCAGACATTAAGTGTCAACAAAAGCACAGAACAAAATGGATACCAATCACCAGAAACATTTGTAGAAAAATTAGGTTTTAATTTTTAACAACACTGATAAAACAAGAGTTGTCAGAGGACAGCAAACTTGGTTTTATGACCAGACTTGTCCAATTAATGTCTCATTTCACAATGCATTTAGTACAGTGGCCTGAAGATATTAATGTACTACCCGAGTATCAGTAGTTATTGAAATCTTAATCATGACCCAAATTTACACAAAGGTTATATATTATGACATATCCAGTTTAAATTGGAGGAAGACCGTTCTTCAGTAATTTAAACTGCATGGTTAACTTGCTCACATCAGGCGAGGCTCTGAACCACAACTCAGCCCGGGCTTGAAATTTCTTATAAAAGCTATTCTTCCTCAATTTCCAACATTTTTTTATTGAATGCTTTCAATCAAAGAAATATTAAGGTTAGTTTCTTAAATATTTCTCATCATGGCGAGCAGATGAATGGAATTTTCCAGCCCTGTCAGCCACGGTGTACCCCTGAATGGTTAATACATGTTTACTGTTTGTATGATAAGTTATGACAGTAGCATGTCAGATCTAGAGGTTGAGAATTCGAATCCCAGCAAGGCCACGATGAGTGATTTACCATTGCATCCCATTACATCTTATCGCCAGTCAGCTCTCACCACTTATTCAAGTGAGACAGATATCATTTAAGTCTGTTAACCAACAAAAAAACAGTCTGTCCCAGACAGATAAAGGGGGAGCCGGTCAAATGATAGTCGGGTAATTTACACCAGTTCACGCAGGTTACTATGTAACTTTTCCACACCTATTTATTATTATCATTCATGTCATTGGTTTAATGTATAACATAATAAAAATAAAACAATATTAAGCTAAAACCCTGAAAAATAACACAGCACAGTTTGGTAGGATTTTAACCCCACAGCCATATTAAGTTTATATGAATATGATCGTGAGCATATCTAGCTTAATATGAGTAGAATCATGAACATACATAGCTTAATATGAGTAGGACTGTGAACACACAAAGCTTAATATGAGTTGGACCGTGAACATACAAAGCCTAATATGAGTAGGATCGTGAACATACAAAGATTAATATGAGTAGGACCGTGAACATACAAAGCTTAATATGAGTAGGATCATGAACATACAAAGCTAAATATGAGTAGGACCATGAACATACAAAGATTAATATGAGTAGGATCATGAACATACAAAGCTAAATATGAGTAGGACTGTGAACATACAAAAACTAATATGAGTAGGATTGTTAACATACAAACCTTAATACGAGTAGGACCATGAACATACAAAGCTTAATATGAGTAGGACTGTGAACATAGGACTGTGAACATACAAAGCTTAATATGAGTAGGATCATGAACATACAAAAATTAATATGAGCAGGACTGTGAACATACAAAGATTAATATGAGTAGGATCTTGAACATAGTAACAAAGCTTAATATGGGTAGGACCGTGAACATACAAAGCTTAATATGGGTAGGACTGTGAACATACAAACCTTAATATGGGTAGGACCGTGAACATACAAAGATTAATATGAGTAGGATCGTGAACATACAAAGCTTAATATGAGTAGGATCGTGAACATACAAAGCTTAATATGGGTAGGATCGTAAACATACAAAGATTAATACGAGTAGGATCATGAACATACAAAGCTTAATATGAGTAGGATCGTGAACATACAAAGCTTAATATGAGTAGGACCGTGAACATACAAAGATAAATATGAGTAGGATCGTGAACATACAAAAATTAATATGAGAAGGACTGTGAACATACAAACCTTAATATGAGTAGGACTGTCAACATACAAAGCTTAATATGAGTAGGACCATGAACATACAAAGGTTAATATGAGTAGGATCATGAACATACAAAGCTAAATATGAGTAGGACTGTGAACATACAAAAACTTATATGAGTAGGATCGTTAACATACAAACCTTAATACGAGTAGGACCATGAACATACAAATCTTAATATGAGTAGGACTGTGAACATACAAAGATTAATATGAGTAGGATCATGAACATACAAAGCTTAATATGGGTAGGACCTTGAACATACAAAGCTTAACATGAGAAGGACCATGAACATACAAAGCTTAATATGAGTAGGACTGTGAACATACAAAACTTATTATGAGTAGGACCATGAACATACAAAGCTTTATATGAGTAGGATCATGAACATACAAAGCTTTATATGAGTAGGACCATAAACATACAAAGCTTAATATGAGTAGGACCATGAACATACAAAGCTTAATATGAGTAGGACTGTGAACATACAAAGCTTAATATGAGTGGGACCATGAACATACAAAGCTTTATATGAGTAGGATCATGAACATACAAAGCTTTATATGAGTAGGACCATAAACATACAAAGCTTAATATGAGTAGGACCATGAACATACAAAGCTTAATATGAGTAGGACTGTGAACATACAAAGCTTAATTTGAGTAGGACCATGAACATACAAAGCTTAATATGAGTCAGACCGCGAATATACAAAGCTTAATATGAAAGGGGCCGTGAACATACTAAGCTTTATATGAGTAGGATCATGAACATACAAAGCTTAATATGAGTAGGACCATGAACATACAAAGCTTAATATGAGTAGGATCATGAACATACAAAGCTTAATATGAGTAGGACCATGAACATACAAAGCTTAATATGAGTAGGACCATGAACATACAAAGCTTAATATGAACATGAACATTCAAAGCTTAATATAATTAGAATCATGAACATACAAAGTTTAATAGCTGCGTAGGATCATGAACTTACACTGCCTAATATAAGCAGGATCCAGTTAAGATTGATTTTATTCATTATCGATCTTAATAATATAGTATGAGACTTGGAAACATGTTGAGTCAGGATGATAAAGTGAATTTAATATTAAATGGAGATCATATAAAGTGAACTTATGAGCAACTAGGCATAAATCTACAGATCATATATGATAATTATATATATGTAGTGAATTTATGAGCAACCATGCAAAGATCTGCAGACCAGATATGATGATAGTTAATATGTAGTGAATTTTATAATAATGAGCAACAATTCATAAATCTACAGAACACTGATAATTATGTTAATTAATGTTATAATTATAAATAAATGGTGAATTTGTGAGCAACCTGAGACATAAATATTCAGACCAGGTATGATAATTATAAATATGCAGTGAATTTATGAGCAACCATGCAAAGATCTACAGACCAGATAAGAAAATTATAAATATGTAATGAGCAACCAGTCATTACTCCAAAGAACAGATAATAATGATGATTATAAATATTAATGGTATTTTGACTGTTTTTTTTGGTCATAAAATAAAAATTAACATTGTTGGTTTCAGGAAAAATTAAAATGTTTAAAATTTACTACTGGCATGTTGTAATATTGAAATAGAAAACAGAAAACCAGGACTGTGAAACCATTGTATGAGGGTTTCTGTGGAAGAATATATATATGCATGTATAAATTATATAGTTATGCCAAGGAAGTTCCATAGTAAAACTGGTGATTGCTTTAGATGATAAAGTGCTCCAGATAAGCACTATTTAGGGGTATTAAGCATTGTAATTTCTGAATAAAGCATTGAAATAAAGTAAGTGGTAAAATAAACATTTGATGTTGACAGTTTCAGTGTTGGTAGGCATATTTAAAATAGAAATTTGATTAAAAATGTTACCCTTAACATTTTTAAAAATGGGCATTGTATGCAAATTCAAGAAGTAAAATACTCGATGACTGGAAGTAAAGTTTATCTGGAGCACTGCAATATATAATCATGTGTAAATTTTGTTAAAATATGTTGAAAAAGGAGAGTGTTATCAAATACACAATATCAAATAAAGAAAATTTAGACAAATGAAGAGCAGGTAACTCAGACAATAATTGTAAATCCATGCCAGTTCAAAAAAGGAAGCACCGCTATAGCATGGCTACATTTTGCGAGAAGTAAAACTATTGCACTTCCAAGGTACTGTGGTGGTGTTGATGAGATCAATGCATAATATTTTATAAGGTTTATCAGGAAAAAACACTCCAAATGTATAAAAACTAAAATTATTTTTCAAATGGATAAAAAACAAATTTTAGTCGTGTCAGGCATAAGTTTTGAAAAAAAAATGCATAAAGCAAAGAAAATTTCGCAATTTTAGTCACAAATCTTCAAAAGATATACCACTTTTAAGTATTTACATGAGTTATGCACAACATTTCAAACTAGAATCTGATTATATTTTAGGGTATATTAATTTCATATTTGTATCTTGTACATAATCGCGTAAGCTACTATTCAGAAAAAGCTCAATTTTATACAAAAAAAAAAAATATTCATGACACTGACCAAGGACTTGTCAAAAACCTGTTATGTGTTTAAAATGAGGTTAAACCCCATTCAGATATTAACGGGAATTTATCAGGATTTTTCAAAATTTTAAAATGGCTGTATATTTACACTCATTGACACCGCAAAACCAGAAGGATATCTATTTAAACATAGTAAAATAACATATTGAAAAGGGGTTTCATAACATGGGCTACGTGCCTATGTTAGACTAAAATAGATTTCCTGCTTAAAATTGTAACATATTTTGTGACATATTAAATGAGTGACGTGATTTCATTTTGGTTTCAAATTGATTCATCATACAGGTTCACACTTTGTAAACTTTGTAAGTCTGATTGACAATGTAATGATGTCTAATTTTAGAATGAGGATTTCGTTTCAAGCTTATCACTACAACTGAAACATCGATTTTGTCATGTTTTGTTGAATTTGATATACTAAACCATTCCGATTTTAAACATTTATAATATTGAGATGGTTTTAATCTATTTTAAAAAAAAAAATTGTTTTATTACAATTATAGCGTGTGTTTTTTTCTTCAGATATCCTCCCTTTAAACCCTATCCAAACATGTAAGAACTCAGTCACCTGTGCATTCTGAATTATCCATTTTACTAAATAATTACTCTCTCGCGTGCTTCAACTCATGTATACAAATATTCTATCCTTCTATACCAGTTGATGTTTTTTTAAATATGCTCACTCTATACCTATCCCGAACAAACGTCTTTTAAAGGCGGAATAAAACTTTTGATGCGTACTGTACACGATACTGTCCTTTTAAATGTGTCAAATATAAATAGATACAATATAATAACAAAAGATAAAAAATTAAATGACTTACCCTTCCTGAACACGCGTTACACTGGGGTTGATTGATAAACCTCGGTGTGACGATGCCAACCAGCAGCAACAGCACCGTTGCCGACAAAACCTCGTCCATCACCGACGACGACACTGTCAATGTTGCCTGTTGACAACCGGTCTGGCCGTCTTCATCTTGCACATGTATAATATACAGAAGAAAGTCGGTCGATCAATACCGAAGCCATCCGTATTTATAAAACGCACCTGCTCTGGTCAAAGCAAAGTCGCTCGCAGAAAGAGAGAGAGAGAGAGCGCACATGCTACATCATAGAATCAGCGCTGTGTTTATTAGTAGCAAACTGTCTCCAAGTAAGATGTGCAACATTTGCAAATTGTATATAATCGATATACACTTTTAAGATAAAATCCTACCTATGTAGGTTACAGCCAAGTGTCGAATTCCGCTGGTACAGTATTATTTTATTTCGTTATTTATTATGCTGTTAAGACTTTTTAATGTTTTTTTTCTACTTGTAACAAATGTTCTGAACTTCTCACTGCTGCGAGACTTGAACACTATGGCACGGCCATACATGGCACCATAATACTCGACCCAGTAATGCCGGTGTAAGGAAGTATTTTGACCCCCATGGAATAATGACCCCCGGTCGTTAAAATGATAAATGGACATATTATATCTATGTATTGTCAATTGAGGGTCATTTATTAAAAACGCGAGCACTCTGTCTGGTAAAGCCTTGCGGGCAATGAGTACCTTGCTTAGCGTAACAAAAACATATGAAATACCTATCAATATAATGTTTAACCTACTTGACTCATACGTTATATCTGTCTTAAATTATGGTTGCGAAATATGGGGTTTTGATAAATCAGAGCAGCTGGAAAGGGTGCATAGAAAATTCTGTAAATGGACGCTCAATGTAAAAATGTCTACAAATAGTTCATCTTTATACTCAGAAACGGGTAGATTCCCAAGGTATATTGAAAAGTATATACGAATAATAACATACTGGCTCAATTTACATAAAGAAAAAGCCGAAATTGTTTTAAACACCATTAAAAATGTACAGAGACAAGAAATTGAAACAAATCAGAATGTAAAAAACTGGTCTTCGAAAGTGCGAAATTTATTGTGCCAAAGCAGCTTTGCAGAAATATGGATGTATCAGGAATCAGTTATTGTAAACTTGTTCATACCATTGTTAAGGAATAGGTTAAGAGATATTCATATAAATCATTGGCAAGAAACTATTTTAATCCACACTTCGTTGTCTTTGTACAGACATATTAAACATACTTACCAAATATCAGACTACTTGATAAAACTGAACAACAAAAAACATAGACACATTATTACCAAAATAAGATTGTCATCTCATTGTTTGAAACCGGACGTCACAGGAACATAGTTAGAAATGAAAGGAAATGTGTGCTTTGTAACAAAAACGATATAGAAGATGAATATCACTTTATTTTAATCTGTCCTCATAGTAATGATCTGCGCAAGCAATATATTCCAAACTATTATATCAATAAACCTAGTATGTTCAAATTCATTAATCTTCTGCAGTCAAACAAGAAGTCTGTCTTAAAAAAACTTGCATCATATTGTATCAACGCATTTAAAATGCGAGAACAGATGCTTAATGCAAACACCTAATTAGATCAGATTTGTGATTGTATTATAATTAGTCATATGTAAATAACAAGTCAACCAGCCATGTTATTCACTCTCACTATAATTACTATTATCACCATAATTATTACTATTACTTCCATATTTTCTAAAATGTTTGTATTTAATATTCATATGCATTTTTGCATGTGCCTTATATATTTGATTATGTATTTGAATATGTTATTTATGGTGAAAAGCTTTTGAAATGCTTAAGCCAAAATAAAAGAATGCTCTGTTCTGTTCTGTTCCAATATTTTATAGAAAAAATGATCCCTTTTCTGTAAAATAACGACTCCACTTATAAAATAATGACTCCCGTTGTAGAAAAGTGACCCCCTTTCGAAAGAAACATATTTTGTTCACTACTACTACTACGACGACGACGACGACGACTTGTACCACCACATTCACTACTACCGCTGATGCTGCTTCTACAACAGCGAGAAAAATCATATTATAATGAAGTAACCAACACAAACATCGATATTTCATGTTCAAAACTGTTGCAAATGAATAAATGCTGAATTTTATCTTCTGTCTACCTATTTTGGTAACTGATAACGGATCAGATCGGACCATGAGCATCAGAGTAATGGCCCCTTAAAAAGCAAAACTGCTTAATTTGCTTTGTTTACGCGATAAAGTCTTTAACTCTTCACCGATCTTGCCCAAACTTGGACAGAATGTGTACAATCACAATACCTCGGACAAGTTCGATGGACCATGTCGGACTAGGAACACAAATGTTATGGCCTCTTTATAATTAAAATGCTTTATTTTGCAAATATTTCTTGATGTATTGTTTATTTCTTTATCGAACTAACCAAACTTGCTCAGAATGTGTATGACCAATAAGATCTTCGATGAGATTGATAATGGTCTTGATCAGACCAATATCACAAGAGTTGTGGCCCTTGAAATAGCAAAATAATGCACTATTTGCTTTATTTATGCAATTGAATCTGTAATTCTTAACCTATCTTTGTGATATAACCTGAAATTGTGATATAATATGAATTACCATAAGCCATTGGCCACATTCCAAAGTGGGCCAGGTGGGGTCAAAATCTAGGTCAAATAATAGTCAAAATCTTGTGAGCACTCTAGAGGCCACACTTTTGGCCTGATCCTCATGAATCTTGGAGAGAACATTTGTCTTAATAAAATCTCAATAAAATCTTAGCCATGTTTGAAACCGGGTCAGGAGGTGTAAAAAACTAGGTAATTAACAGTTTTGGCCTGATCCTCATCAAGCTTGTTTTCAATTAAAGAATTATGCTACCCCTATTTGTGTGTCAAGTTTGAAAACCAGTAGAGCGATTCAGGCCCTCATTGGCCTCTTGTCATTCAATGCCGAGTATGCCCATCAAATCAACAATTCATATGACCGCACCGTTCAGTAAATCGTCCAGTATATTTAAAGGCTTATAATGCTTGTTTTAAATGTGGCTGCCACATTTTTTGTTATGAACATAAAATATATTGTTTCTTGTTAAATCTTATTTTTAATAATTGTTCTCTCATATATTTGTCATAGGTTTGAATATTTGATTCACTTTGAAGAAAGTATTACTGAATCCATTATTTTGATTACCTCCCTTTGTGGTACTAACTGTATAACTTCATGTGTAATATTAAAAGAAGTGCTTTTCTAACTATTTAATTATGCATATTTTCTATTTGAACAGCTGTTTTATCTGTTTTTAACATAGAATTAAAAGCCTTATTGAACTTTAACAAATAAAGCATGTAAAACACGTCGCTTGACATACACGTGCAAAAGATTGCGTGACGCAGCTCTGTCAGTTATAGTGCATGTTTTCATTTTGCGTCAGTATATTTCATTTTAATCCAGTGATATTCTGCAAGTGTCTATGGGAAATAAGATAATGCACATGACCACTGGGTGTAAGATTATCAAATCGCGGGTCAGCCTGTCCGTCCGTCTACCGCAAATTATTAGGTTCTTGTTTAGGTTAAAGTTCTTCTATTCCAATTAAATAAAACTTGCACACACACAAAAACCAATAATTGTATGCACATATGAGAATGAGCTTTGAATTCATAAGAATGCGTAGTGTTTGATCAAGTTTGTTTTTACTTATTTCAGATGGGAGAAAATTGCCGATAGGTTTTACTGGCTGCTATGAGGAAGTTAAGACATTTATCAAAAGCTGTGACAAGTGTCAACGGAAAGCTGACTTAAAAAAGCAAAGAAACCGCTACGGTCGATACCAGTTCCTTCGGAGGCCTTTAAACAAGTGGACTTGGATCTCATTGGCCCCTTAGAAACCACTCCAACTGGTATGTAAATAAATGTGGTAAAAATAAGGTGTCATAACGCCAAAATTATCTTGTCGACAATTGGTATGCACAACTAAGCTCCGTACTGATTAAATATGTAAAGTTTCGTCGAAACTGGGCTATAGATTTAAATAGAGTAGAAATCAAGGTAATGCAGACGGACAGGCGAAGAAGCCAAATACATGGGACTTCTGTTCTATTTAACGAAATTTAACAGACGTTACTGGAACGTCGGATATTTGAAAAAAGTAGTGGCAACAGAAGCGCGTTTTCAAAATATGGGGTTTATCTCTGTCTCAAACTGCAGTGCAGTCATTCAAGGTATTCTTCGTGGGATCATTGTATGGATATATATACTGATTTTATTCCGGCAAGAAACAGAAGATCTGAAACCGGTGCCTGTTTAAGCATAATACTATGTTTCGAAACAATTAAAAGTCGCTTGGAGACAAAAACATCGACTGCAGGGTGGGTGTGCATAAATTTGATAATGATGTTTATTCAAATCCATTTGAATTACAACTGAATGCTATGTGATCCGACCCTTATCATTTAAAGACTAAAAAAATAAACATGTCTAAATATTCGGAAGTATGACTTCCTTGTTGAATTGGCTTCATAAATTGTAATTACTCTTACATTTTGTGTAGCCCTTCTCCATTATGAAAGTCACTCATTTAAGCAAATTAATTCTAAGAATGTTTAATACATCAAGAAACAATCAAAGTTGTCCCAAGGGCACCCATTATGAATATTAAAGTGTACAGGTTTGTTAATATTTACATGATATCTCAATGTAATTTTCTTTTTATACGCTCGTTTTGGAAAAACGGGACGTATTATGTGATGGCGCGTGCATTTGTCCTTCCGTCCGTCATACTTCTTGTCCGGAGCATAACTTAATAACCATTCAAGGTAATGACTTCAAACTTGGCATATAGATAGGTGGCGATGAGACGATATGCAGAGCACATGAACCGGGTCTGTATATTAAAGGTCAAGGTCACAAATTGAGCTCAAAGGTCAAATATGTCCGTCATATTTCGTGTCCAAAGCATAACTTAATTAATAACTATTCAAGGTATTGACTTTAAACTTGGGATATAGGTAGGTGGGACGATGTGCAGAGCACATGAACTGGTTGGTAGGTCCAATGTCAATCTCACCAATTGAGTTCAAATGTAAAATCTGTCTGTCATATTTTGTGACCGGAGCACAACTCATAAACTGTTCAAGGTATTGACTTGAAACTTAGAATATATATAGGTGGTGATTAGACAATATTTAGAGTGCAACAAGCCATAATACCCCCCCCCCCCCCCCCCACCCACCCCACACACACACACACACACTCCCATCCGACCCCCATATTAACCCCAAATACCCTCACTTTTAGTTACTTGTGCCTTAGCATCCCCCCCCCACCCCCACACACACATACACACACACACCACCACCACCACCACACACACCGCGACATTACTCACCCCTCTCCTCTTGTTGAAGTTGCTTCTGCCAAGGGATATTATGGAACAAAATAGGATTAAATCGATGTCGAATTACACTGTGTGCACATATCCTCATACGCAATAAATATGACCCAAAAGCACCCACTATCACCAAATATAGCATTGAAACTTGTCAACACTTGTGTCACGTTTTAGTTTTATTTTTGAAAAGTACCAAAATATTGTATTCTTGAGGCATTCGGGTAAGAACAGTAATGTATAAGAACTGTACAACAGCTGTGGTACGACAAAAAATATGTATACTATAATTAGATTTTATATACAATACATTTGTTATACGTATATCAATGTATGTATGCCTGAATGCATATATGTTTGTATGCATGGCTAGATGGCTGGATGATTGTATGTATGGTTGCATGTATGCAGGTATGGTTGTATGGTTGGTTGTATCACTGTGATGTTGACTGTAGAGAGGATATCTAGCGCACCTTAGCAAGAACGAATCTTGCGCACAATACTGAAATAAAGGTTGTTGGTAAAAGTTGGTGTCAAGTTGAAAACTTTTTTCTAATCTGCTTTTCAGGTAACACGTTCATAGTAGTTATTACAGACTATTTCAGAAGCAGAGGCAATTCCGGACAAATCAGTTGAACAGGTTATGAGCGTCTTCACAAAATGTATGGCTACTCATGGCTGCCCGGCGGTTCTGATAACGGACCAAGGAAGGAAATTTTGCAACGGCCTGGACAACCAAATATGTCAACAATTTGGTATACTAGTAGATCGCCGAATAGCATCAGCGTATCATCCGCAGACTGGGCGGTGGGGGTCACATGGAAAGTTTTAAAAGAACTTTATGCAGCATGCTTATCCACTACGTCAACCCAGCCCATAATGACTGGGATGTGAAGTTACCCTATGTATTATTTGCGTACAGAATGTCAAAACATGTGTCCACAAAGCAAACTACCTTTTATCTTGTGTATGGTAGACAAGCTCGGTTGCCCATTGAATTAAACATTCCACAAACGGAAGGAGGTGAAAGTCACGACTATGAAACATTACTCAGGAAAAGATGTGAATCTTTCATAGAGTTATCATGTAGAAGAGAAAAGGTATCATCAAACATAAACACGGCACAGTCAAAACAGCAACAGTATCATGGCTCTTCCATATCGGTTGATACGTTTTGTGTCAGCGACCAGGTTCTATTGCATAACACTCGAAAGACAACTCGAAAAGGAGGGAAGCTTGAAACAAAGTGGAAAGGACCATATTGTGTAACAAAAGTAAGTGGAAGAGGAAGATACTTCATAGAAGGGCTTAAGACACCTGTACGTGGAAGCACACTTACGATTTACAGGACAGGCGAGGATGAAGAAGATAGAAGTGCAGCAGAAGGAGATTCTCAGAAAGTGTTTGCGACGGAAATGAAGCATGCTGTAGGGTGTGAAAAGCAAAATGTTAATACAGCGCGGCGCAAAACCAACACGTACTGTTTCCATGCGTGGAGATGGTAACTGTCTGTTTAGAACATTCAGCTACATTGTATTTGGTGTGCAAACAATGCATAGATTACTCCGACGTGTCTTTGTTGAGTTCATGAAAGAAAATGAGAGCGTAATGAGAAATGTTATGCGTGATCCAGTAGAACGTTATCTCGACCAGTCAATGATGGCCACTGATGATACATGGGGAACTGAAGTTGAGATTTTCGCATTTGCAACAATAACTCGAACAATCGTTTATGTGTATTCGAGATACGGAGATAGCTGGAAGTGGTTAAAATATAAACCATTTTCTGATGAGGATGTCAACTTCAGCGCAGTTTTCATCCAGGAAACAGGCTGCCATTTCGTCCCAGTTCTAGATATGGACGGCGAGGAGTTTTCAAGACCGCCGTATACTCGAATTCGGAACATCATTCCAGCAAAGTACTACAGGTTCTTAAGCGACAACATCTTGGATGGAGCTTTGGTCAATAGCCGCAGGGACGATAAATTGTTGAGGGAAAGAATTCACTAACGAGAGATACAATGTTGATGGTTTGGAAGGACTGTTTCTTAATGTAGACGCGAACATTTTAATCTTGTTTGTGACTGGAGTGATGTACACGATTTGCTGAACTATGAACGAGACAGTACTGATTTAAAGTATGTGATATATAAACCTTGGAGTAGAAACAGTGTTCGAAGTTCAACATAAAATTATCACTATTTCATGGCGATGTTTAACATATATGAAGCGTATGCTTTATTTTTTCTCTATGTTTCGTTGATAAAACTTTTAAAAGGTGTTTCGTACAAAAAGCAGTTACACTGTAACAGGCAAAAAGCTGTCAATAAAAGAAATGATTGTTATACGTTTTGTAATAAAACACGCATTTCCTTTTTTATAATGCTCCCAAAAGGAGAGCATATAGTTGCCGCTTTGTCTGTCCGTCCGTCTGTCTATTCGTCCGTCCGTCCGTCGCACCTTTGCCCGGATATTAACTCCTGGGATTTCAATGAAACTTGAAACACAGATAGATATTAATGAGAAGAATTACAGAGCGTAAAACACGCATATTAGTTTTGGCAGTGTCGTCTGTCCGTCGGTATGTCCGTCTACCTTTAGCTTGTCCGGGTTTCATCTCTAAAACCCTGTATAGCATTTCCGCTAAAGGGGTATAACTCTCCCGTACAGATTGCAAACGGATACATAGCTTCCCACGATGACCAAGATTTCTGTAAAGTGGATGGACTCTGTGACGAAACTAGTCAAGATATGCAAGGCAATGCTAGGACGGACGGACGGGAGCAAACAAATATGGAAGTCTTCTTCACTACAGTGGGGGCATAATTTATTGTTTGTTTGATTGTTTGTTAAGAGTTCAACGCCCGTTTGTCAACAATCTTTTAGTCATATACAGGCGGGCAATTTGCCTAACCATCGTTCCTGGGTTTCTTACCAGTACCAGACCACTATCCACCTTAAGAAATTGCCAACTTTATCACATTAAAGAGCTATATGGTCGAGGTCCCCGCGGAGCTCGGACCAACCATAATTTATTATTTAAAGTTAAAACTGTAAAACACGAAAATAAGACCTGGCGCACACGGGGATCGAACCCTGATCTTTTGATTACCAGTCCACTATGCTCACTGCTACAACACCGCAACTTGACTTCATTTTCGTGTCAATTTTACTTTAATAGCGTACACATCAATCGATAACCACACTGTGACTATAAACGCAATTTTAACTCGAGTAAAATCGTAGATTGTACTAAAATATATCGATTTTTAAAGATGTACACGATCGCTATTTATACAAATTCGCTGAAATGAAGAGACGAAGGTGCTATTCAGACATATTCCTAGAAGGTCAATTTTCGGCAATATATGGACTGTATCTATGAGCGCTCACTTTATGCTCACTTTTTTCTGTAGTTAAATTACTTGTCCATGTTTATCGACCATGCTTGTCAAAAGGAACTACAGTAGTTTCAATGGATATAATTGTGATGAATTAGCTTGCAGCATTGCAAAAATGTTGAATGGTGACTTTTGAAGTATAATCACTACCCTCCTAAAATGAACCAATTTCAGTAAAATTAATCTCCCTGACAGTCCGCATGTTAGTAGTAGTAATTTTCATACAAGTATAAATACTTTCAAAACTTTATCTGAGGTGTCACAAAGTCTTGTCAGAAGTATTATTACGACACCCGCAGCTGGTCATATTGCTTTTTCATAAAAAATGGTTCAACGGTCTAGACAGTGCATGTATAAAAGCAAAATCAGATAAAAGTATGCATTTAATTGTGCATTTATATATTCATGTTAAGCATATTTATGTAAGATAGCAAAACGTGTATTTTAACGCAAGTACACTAAGATACAAAAGAAACCATGAATACAGAGTAGGTAAATACAATGCATGTACTGCTCAATCACCAACACTTTGTTATAAATGTAACGTTACCTGGCAAGACGTTGCTGTATTATCAGCAAATAAACATATATTGCAAGTGTGGTTATTTTAATTCATGTCGGGGAGTCATAATATTTTGACCGGGGAGTCATTATACTATATAAAATATTGACCGGGGAGTCATTTTTTCTACAAAATAAGGACCGGGGGTGGGGGTCATTATTCTATGGGGGTCAAAATACTTCCTAACACCGGCTTAGTCGAATTAGTCGTATTAATAATACGAATAAAAAAACGAATTGTCAAGCAAATAATCTAAGAAGACTACTGACCTTTAACCGGAAGAAGAAGAAGAAGAAATAATAGTTATCTGTATGTTGACACTGCAACACACTCTCGCGAGAACTGTGCTCACTATGTTAAAATATGCTAACTCAATAAATAACAATTATAAATAACAATAACAATGACTTAATTATATTTGTATAAATCAAGGACTTTTTAGAGAAGGATAGGAAACTTGTATCTCCCTGCTAAATGTTGATAAATACCATGCGAAGAATTAATATTTTGACAAATTAATTATTCAGATTTTTCTATATGTCTTTTAAGTCCTTTACCCGAGAAATAATGTACAGCCATCCATGGGCATTGAAACGATTCTATACTAAATAGAACAGTTAACCCGCCACCTGACATTCTTATTTATTTTCTCAAAAAGCATCAACGCATCAAAGTCATTTCTTTGAACAAGAAAGAAAATTGAGGATAACACTGAATGACCAATACATTCTAACAAAGACATATAAACAGAGAAAGGCAACTGGAGGAAACTGTCTAAATTTCAGGTGGCACATTTGGCGATTTCTAAATCTTGGAAACACAACTCCTCCTTAACAAAACAAACTGTTTTTGTGATTTTGATATCAAAAGAATGTGCTTGATTGGAAGGTGAACTTTTCAATTTTAAATTTAAAGAAATGGAGAATTTTTACGCTCACTGTTATTTTTTTATGATCATTTTCTCATTTTAGCCCATTTTTAAAGTAATGGTTAATAAAAACGTCTTTAGATGTCAATATGAAATTTCCGCCACCAATGGAAAACTTACTTCTTCATCTGTCTACATTTTTTTTTTATTTATATTGTGTGTTGTAAAACGTATTTGTTAAATCAAGTTCATTACCGTTTGTTTTGTTTTTTTGTTAAAAAATAGATATTTCGTAAAGAAATCAACAAATTTCATTTTCAATCCGTAATAATTTAAATTCAGAAAAAATAATATTAAATAATTGATTATTGAAATTGTCATCAGCTTTATCAGCTTTACTTTTTGGTACCAAAGAGTAACTTAAGAAATACTAAAGGTGCCACTAGAAATTTCAGCCGTGTACATTAAATTGCTATTAGCCTGCCAGTCTCTGTACTTAAGTCAATGATACTAATCAATATATATTTGTCTGGAAGTGCTAAAAACTTCCATAGTATGCATCTGTTAATGTCGCATACGAATCTTAATAACGTTTTTCAATGTTTGACTACAAAAGTGGCGGGTAAGCTGATCCGTTCAACTCCCGCTTGCTCCAAAAACTTTATGTGAGAAAGTTTCCAGTTACTTACGGAAGGAAAGTGGTTCTACTCAGTCCGACTCAGTCTGAGGTCTTCCTTTACCAGTAAAACTGGATATGCCCTATATAACCTGAAATGTGTTGGAAATGGCGTTAAACCCCATTCAGAAAAAGAAAAAACTACCTTTCCTGAGGTCAACCACTCCATGTAACAAAATTACCTAGGTCAGCAGTATTTACTGTTACAATTGTTACAAGTTGCTTATCATATTTAGGTCCTTCTTTCCAGTTGATCATGACAGTAAAGAGATACGCTAGTTTGTTATCGATTTTTATACACGCTTCAATGTGTGTTGGAAGTCATATCAAGTAGTTTTTCAGATTCGTGTTATTCATGGAAAATACGTAATTTTGGTTTTTATTTCGTCAAAATCTTCCCATTACTGAGACAATTTATTTTTTTATAGAACATCTATTTTGTTTATGGACGTAAGTACAAATCGTTTATGTCACGCAGGTGCATACATGTCAAGTCAGTTACCGGAATCAAGGACTTATAACATCTAAATTAGAAATTTGCTTTCCTTCTCTATATAAGTCTTGCCAAATTACACTCATTTTATCGTAAGCATTTGTCTAAATAACCGTATATAGAATTTTCAAGTAATTTAAGTCAAACATACGCCTGCTGGATTGATATGGACTGGATGTCCTACTAGACAAGAATTTGATATTGGTGCGGCTATATATTTTACAAATTTAAGGTAATTATAAATAGTAAGAAGAAGAAAAGAGAAATTATCGTACGGCATATAAAAGATAATTATAAAACAAGAAAAATGGGAAATTATTGGTGCGGCATGAAAAATATAACAAAAACGAAGTTTTGAAATTAGAAAGGTTTTGAAATTATGCCACGCCCGTGTCTATGCCCATGATACGTGCCAATATGTGGGTAAGTGTCTGCTTTCGGAGAATTTCTTTTTTAATTTTTTTAAATTGTTGTACAATCTGTGTTTTATTTGATAGAAAATCGGATACAGAAGTAGCCATGTTTCATTGACTAGTATAATTTTTTTTTATTTCATAAATCAGCATAGTTTAGCAATAGACAACATGGTCACAATACAATATAACACAATACTATAATAAGTTAATTCATATAAAGACAGTTCATAATGCTTCACTGTTTTATCATTACATTTGTTTTTTAACCATATGTTGCACCAACTCTCAAAATTTTAAGACCATATTCGCTATAAAATAATGTTTGATGAAATAGTTTGTAAGAGGGAAAAAAGTATTGATGTAAGACAAAGGGGGAGTTTAGAGAACAGAAGACATATTACATAGAGAAAGGAATATACACACAAGTGTACGAATAGGTAAAGGTCAAGAAGTGGAAAAGGAACAGTATGTAGCCTTCCTGAAATTAGTAGATGGCATTTTATTGGAGAAAAAAACTCCATTTATTGTTATGTTTGATAAGTTTATCGTATTTCATTTTTATAATAAAATTTACTTCTCTCGTCGAATTTATCGATCCAAGGTAATAGTCTCTAAAGAGAAATTTCTGTTTATATTCATATTTCTTAGGTGTGTTGTTAACTTATTCCAGAAGGTTTGCGCATGTATACATTCTCCAAAAAAGGTGATTTATTGTTTCTATATACATATTGCAAAAATTGCAAAGGTTTGAATGTACTAAATTACAGTTCAAAAGAGATGTGTTTGTTGGTACTATTCTCATAAGATATTGGTACTGGAAGTTATTTATTTTGGAGTCGGTTGTACATCTTAAAGGTATAGTGTATATTTTGTTCCATTTTATAACGTTATTAGGAAAAAGTGTCTCCCATTCGAGTTGTTGATTCGATTTCAAGCTTGGTTCTCGTTTTTTGTTGTTGTTTTTTTATTTTGGTAGACAAAATATCATTTAAAAGGTTGTTATTTTGTTGTGGTATTTTTTTTTCAGATTTTAGACAAATTTTCCATAATTTTGGAATACATGAGACACGTTGACTTATATATTAAAAAATATTTTTTTTTTGTATTTCATGAAGTTCACGAAATTCCTTAAATGTAAAATTCTTTTTTTTTCTATAATCATATAATTGCTCGATGAGTTTTATTCCTTTTGTTCTGTTTGAATATGTGAGTTGTTACAAATGATTTTCTTTGCCTATATACTGTATATCGTTATTTTTTATATTAGACCAAGATACAGAATTTGGTGTCATTTTTAAACATTTTCACAATATTGTACTCTGTTAAATTACTTTCAAAAATTAGTTTGCCTCCATAGTTATTGATCTTAGATAAATAAATTTATTTCCATAAACCCTTGTTTGATTCATCAAATAATCGAGTTATCCAGCTTGATTTGAATGATAAAATGAATTTATTAATATCAATCATTTTTAAACCACCGTTTTGGTAATTTTTGTTAGTATTTTTCGTTTGATCTTGTCGGCTTTTGAATCCCAAATAAAATCAAACATGTAAGAATTGTTTGTTTTATTTTTTATTTAGAAGGTGTTGAAAGAACGGTTAATGGGTAAATCAATTTAGGAATCGCAAAGGTTTTGATAACTGTAATTTTACCTAATAAAATAAGTTTTCTGTGCCGCCAGTTTTTAAGACAGTTTTGAAATTCTCCGAGTTTTGTATCAAAATTTACATTAAGTGTTTTCTGGCTGTTATTATAAAAAAGAACGATTCCCATTGCTTTTGCCTTTTCTGAACTCCGTTGGATTTTTTTTATCTTGTCTGTTTTTAATATCTGTTGATTTTAGTGAACCCGCACATAGAATGTTACATTTCCCTATATTCAATTTGAGTCCAGATATATAACTAAAGTTTTCTAAAACATCGATAAAAGTTTCAAAAGAATGTTTGGAACCATCTGTTATGAAAGTGGCATTGTCAGCAAAAAGAGAATTTTTTACTTCTATTCCTTATGTTTGTTTGTATATATTTTATATAATAGAAGTTTGATACAAATAATGAATAAATATGGCGATAAGGGGCAATCTTGACGAACACCCATTTGAATAGGAAACATTTCTGTCCTGTGGCCGCTGTTTATAACAATACTTTTGGAATCTGAATAAAATAATTTAACCCAGTTACAAAGAGAGTTTCCAAAATTAAAGTGCTTTAATGTTTTAAGCATAAAATTATGGTCTAGACTGTCAAAAACTTTCTAGAAATAAAAAAAAACATAATCAGTTTATTCACAAATTAATCTTATATTTTCGCCTATATAGTTGCCTTTTAAAAATCCTGTTGATTTTATTTAAAACTGGTTTAGTTATCAAAGTGGCGTGTGGTATTTATTTTAACTGTAAAGTATAACTAGCGATATTAAAGAAAGAGAGCTAATGAGATAATAGTAAATTAAATGCCCGAGATATTGAGATTTTATTTAATTAAAAACAGGTCAAGAAATCTGCGGGGAACCAGTTTTGTCATTTAGATATCGTATATCATTCATGTAATGTTCTTTATTTGACAATACTCGTATATATTATTGTTTGTGAAGTTATATTATGTGTATTTGTAAATACAATTGTGAATAAGAAATGCTGCAAAAGCTTGCCTTAAAAGAGAGCATTAACAGACTTCCGATTTCTATATATACTGAACGGAATAGCTAACCCGCTATTTTTTATTTCTGAAATCTTCATCAAAATCATTGATTAGCGTTATCCAAATTTGTTTGCAATATAAATATTGTGTATTGATTTTACATCGCAGTGTTCTTTCTTATTTAAGTTCAAATTTCAAGGAAATTGCTTTGATACATTAAGAAAATACATAAAATGTAAGGTGGCGGGTTAACTGTTCCGCTCAGTGTAGTTAATGTTGAAGTAGCCCGGTTCTCGGACCCAAAATGCTCTCGACTTTACCTTCGCATATTATATGAGATCAGGGTCCAGTCTAATGTTGAAGTACGTTTTTGAAACACATCTAAAATATATCGTCAAGCACAGTGGTCATTGAAATATGTTGGTATGCGAGCTTAAAGGGAGTATATCAGGGCAAAAACGATAAAAATGTTTTAAAAATAAAATTAGCTTTGAAATAGATAAAAAGCATCTCATTATCATAAATAAATAACATCGGAATGGTTTTAATATATTAAATCCATCAAAACGTGACAAAATAGCTGTTTCAGTTGGAGTGGAAAATCAAAATGAAATCACGAGACTCATTTAATACGTCGCAAAATATGTTAAACCTGTCAAAATAATATATTAAAAAGGGATTTCTTAGCTTTGGTTACGTGCCAAGGTAAGACTAAAATAGATTTCTCGCTTAAAAAATACACCCCGACACACAGAGATAATTCGATGATTATAGTATCATCATCATCATTCATCAACGTATTCAATGAAACACGTGATTTCATTTTGATTTCAAATCGATCAGTTATACACAGGGTGGATCAAGGATTTTACTTCAAAGTGGGGCGCAACACAAAATCTGAACGGGCAAACACGATTTCATTAAAAATATAATGCATTTTAACAACATATGGTAGTTTAGGTGGAGGGGAGGGACCGTACGCCGGAATATCCGCGTTTACACTTAGTAAAAATTGTTTCAGCTTAGAAGGAGCCTTAAAAAAGTGTCAATCAGTAGTTAAGTGCAGTCTATTTTTAGGGGATTTCGTTTCAAGTTTACAACTCCAATTTAAATAT